>JAQFVV010006198.1:29889814-30301978 GCA_028023455.1 Epiperipatus broadwayi
ATAAAATTAATATTAAATGGAAAAGCTATTTAAAAAGAAAATTAACAAAGTTGAATCATTATAAATAGACAATCAGATTAAATAAATTGCTGAAGGACATAAATACAATTGAAAGATCAGGAAAGTAAAAATTATGGAAATATATAAATCATAGTAATATAATGGAAGAAGCTAAAGATCGGAGAAGATGGATTAAACTTGGAGAGACCTTCATCCTGCAGTGGATTGATAATGGTTGATAATGATGATGATGATGATGAATATAATGGAAATACAAATTGTATTGTTTAATGATGAGGTAAAAGAATTTAACTGAAAAAAGAATGAGTATAAAAGATTTTAAACAATTCTATAATAAACAGAAAAAAATTTACGCATAAGAAAAAATGAAATAACAAGCGTTGGTGGCCTAGTGGTTAGCATAGCTGCCTTCCAAGCAAGTGGCCCGGGTTCGCTTCCCAGTCAACGCATTTGACATATGAAAAAAAAATTACAGAAACATGAAATAAAAGGAATGTTACATTTATAACAGACAAATTGATTGGATCATTAGAAAACATTAAAAATTGGACGATAAAAGATTTAGTGCAGAGCAGAGATATTGGTAAATCTGGCAATTAGGACTAAAATAAATTTTATTGGCATGTTCTAATAATTTAATTTAGGGGGGGAAAGTTCCAGATATTTGGAAAATCCAAAAGTGAGCTTGTTATTAAATGGTAAAAATGAATACCAAGAATGCTAATTAATTGTCAAACGTTGTTAGCCGAGAGGTCATCGTACCCGCCTTGCAAGCAAGTAGTTGGTTGCAGACGGGTGTGGGTTCGCGTCCCGGCCGATGCTATGACATATGAAAAGAATGCTAATTAATTTATAAACCAGTTCTAGTAACTTCTGTGATCTACAAAGTATTTGCTTATATAATGATTAGAAAATTCATTAGATGGGTGAAAGAAAATAAACATAATGACAAAAATGCATTGTGGGTTTAAATCTAATTGATGTGATGAAGTTTAATTATAATTACACAACCTGATCAAAAGAATAAAAAAAGTCAAATATTTGTAAAACACTTTTATAGATATAAAGAAATCTTATGATAAAGGAAATAAAAATAGAATGCAGACTAATTTGCCAAATATGGAAATGTATGGGGTATTGATTAGGATATAATATGGAAATAAATATTCTTTTTTATTGATACCATAACTGATACTTTTGTGATTCTATATAAAAATTTTAAAGAAACCCTTTTTAATATTTATAAAATACATTTTAATTTTTATTACCAACCTTTAATTTAATGATGTAATAGTCAATGATTCCCTAAGACTCTGAGGCCCATAGGCATTTAATTGGTTTCATTTGTAATCGTATCACTGATTCTTCTCAGTACAGTTGAAGAGTTGGAGTGTGGAGTGGATTGAAGCCTGTCCATTAAAATATGAAGATTGGTTATCTTAATATATATCTGAGCACTTATAGCATATGTGTGTAGAGATGATAATCTGAACCAACTGATGATTACTGGTTTAGCATGAAACACGTATATTGGTGATTATTTATCTTTTCGACATATATGTGTTCAAGTGTATCAGTGATATGAGATAGTGGTGAGCGGTGGATCGTGTAAAAGTCTGTGCTCATATCATCATCATCATCATCAACCATTATCAATCCACTGCAGGATGAAGGTCTCTCCAAGTTTAATCCATCTTTTCCGATCTTTAGCTTCTCTTCCCCACAATACCCCTGCACATTTTCTTATTTCATCCATCCATCTCACATGTGGTCTCTTTCTGGGTCTTTTATAATCTCTTGGAATCCAGTTTAAAATTTCAATTGTCCATCTATTATCATCTCTTCTAGCAATATGTCCAGCCCAACTCCATTTCAATCTTTTAATTTTTTCAATAAGGTCAGTAACATCTGTTTGTTGTCTCACCCATACATTGCGTTTTCGATCCCTTCTTGTTATTCCCAACATACATTTCTCCATACTCCTTTGAGTGGTCTGAAGTCTCTGTATTGCTCTTCTATTAAGTGTCCAAGTCTCAGATGCATAAGTAAGAACTGGTAAAACACATTTGTTAAAAACCATCCTTTTCAAACACATAGGCATATTTCCTTTTAGTATCAAGTTATTTCTACCAAAAGCACTCCAACCAAGTTTAATTCTATGATTAATTTCCTCCATTATGTTTCCATCTATATTAATAATCTGACCAAGGTATTTGTAACTGTTAACTTCTTCTAATTCTTCATAATCAATCTTTATTTTCATATTTTGAGCAAATCGATTAAACATTACTTTAGTCTTTTTAACATTTATCTTTAGTCCTACTTTTCTACTTTCATCTACTAACTCCTGCAACATTTCCTGCAGCTCTGAAGCATTATTTGCAAAAACAACAACTTCATCTGCTAAATCTAAATGACTTAAATACTCTCCATTTACTTTCACTCCTTTAAGTTTCCCATTTTAATCCACAAAATACTTCTTGCAGCACTGCTGTAAAAAGTTTTGAAGATATGGAGTCACCCTGTCTTACACCTTTCTCAATGTTGATTTTTCCAGTATCATTATGTAATCTAATTGTTGCTGTTGCATTTTTATAAATATTCTTTAAAATATGACAATATCCTGGATCTATACCTTGATGATCCAATGCTTTAATCACTGAAGAAATGTGTATAGAATCGAATGCCTTTTCATAATCTACAAATCCAAAACATAATGACAACTCATATTCATTTGTCCTTTCTATGACTTCTCTCAATACCTGGATATGATCTATTGTACTAAAACCACTTTTAAATCCAGCTTGTTCTCTTGGTTGGTGGAAATCCAAAGTTCTCTGTAGACTTGCTCATATACCCTACATATTATATAATTTAATGTAAATGGAATTGGAAATAGAACCATTAAGATGTATCAAAATATATTTAATGAATGGTAAAAACAAATATGTTTTACTTAGTCTATTTATGCTGGCATATTATTAAAGACAGAAAATTAGGAAATAGGAATATTCTTTCGGAGATTTGTGCAGAAACGGATAAAAAAAATGGATGTCAAATTCAATAAAAAGTCTAAAATAAAGATAATGAAAAAAAAATTTTTTTTTTAGGTGAGATAAAAAAATTATAATAATAAAGAAAAATATTTTGGAATCAAATTGAAAAACCAAGATTTGCAAATAAAATAGATAAATGATAATAATAATAAAAATTTGAAAAGTATAATAATAACATTTTTACGTAATAGCTCTGATGTAACAAGCTATCAGGATTAACATACAGAAATGATATATTACAAAAGGATATTAAATATTCAAGAGAAAATTCAAATAAAAATAGGAAAATATTCTTTCAACGCAGATATATAAATCACAAATAAGGCAATTCAAGGAGGCTGGACATGGTAAAGATTTTATATGAGGACACAAAAAGCAAACTGAAAACATTTGGTAGATTCTACCTTATGGATAGTAAAAAAATAATTAAAATAATTTTTAAGTGGGTTTGAGAGAAAGATATGCTAAAAAATTTGTCAAAGATTCTGCGTCAGTTTAAAAATCTGTATAAAAATTGGGGTGAAAAGTGTTACAAAGAAATTGTCACAATAGTAAAGATTTGGACATAAATATAGGTACACTAATAAAAGATACAGAATTATCTAGATCGAGAGCAAATATGAAAAGTAAAAAGTTTGTATATAAATAATTATTATATATAGAGCTCGCAAAACAAGCTCTTAACAAGCTTTATAGAATACCCCCAACCTCAGACCTATTTCTGCTACTGGTGTTCTCCATGCTGCTTGTCCTGGTATTTTTAATCTAATGATTGAATATCCTAGCATCTCACTGAGGATGCCAGTAGCAGAAACCGGTCTGAGATTGGGGGTATTCTACAAAGCTTGTTAAGAGCTTGTTTTGCGAGCTCCATATATAACATTTGTAAATACAAGCTTATTAAATTAGGTCACATGACACCTGACTTGATTTTTTTGTCATAAATAATTAACAACAGTAAGTCATTTTATCTTAATAATTAAAAAAGTATACTACTTTTTGAAGTTTGAACTGAGGCAGTGACAACAAAAAGAATATATTTACAAATGGAATAAGTTGGATAATTTGTTTTAAAAGTACGCAAAGAAGTTAGAAAGAATGCAAACGTTGAATTTAGAAAAAAATAAATATAAATTAAGTAAACATCAATAGTATATTTTTGATTTATATTGGGGTTTCGTAATGATATGGATAAACTTATAAGTTATTGAATAGACAAAGGTATTGTTATAGAAATGACATAGAATATAAATAAATTTTGAGTTTTAGAGGCATGTAGTCTAGAAAATAATAAAAAAAAAATATGATAACTAATAGGTTTGGAGGGGGGGGTTATGTCTGAGATTTCTGATTTCAGTGCATTTTCTTAATAAGTTATAAAAGCCTCATGACATTCATTCATTTTTCAACCATTATAGAACCACTGCAGGATGATGGTTTCTCCAAGTTCAACCCATCTTCTCTGATCTCTAGCCTCTCTTCTCCGCATCACCTTAGCACACTTCCTTATTTCATCCGTCAGTCTCATATGTGGTCTTTTATTAGGTCTTTTGTTCTATATTAAATTAATTATTATTACTTATAATAGTAATATGGACATACATAAATTATTGCCCTCTCTGGTTTAGTGCAGTAGTGTAGAGTAAAACTGTAGAATATTAAGGTCTGCAGGTCAATTCCAATTTGTGGTACTCCAAACCTTGAAGTTCTTAAAAACTCTTCCAATAATGTAATTCAATTATTTATTTATTATAGTTATTCATTTTTGGAACTTTAAAAAGAAACTAATCAGAGTAGAAAATAATAAAATATGTTCACATAAAAAAAAAAAGTGAACTTATACTTTTATTTGCTATTACAAAATGAGAAAAAGAAAAAGTTCTATCCTTTTGTAGAATGTAAGTTTATATGAGATTACAAAAATATAGTTTTAAAAATAAATAGCTAACACTGGGTGAGATATTTGTTTTTCTTAAAGTATCAAGGGAACTCTAAATTTAGGAATGATTGTGAAGATCTTAACCCTCAGAAGCAATAATGATTAACAAAGTACAACATAATTTGGAAGCAAAGCACAATCATGGAAAAATATTTTTTTGTTCTTATTTATACATTCTATGTGACATAATAAACAGTAAGCTTCCCAATTAGAATTAGTGAAAGGCATAGAAGATAGCTTTTAACGTAAATTTAAAATAATTTTATTTCCTTGAATGCGAACAGCTTTCAAAATATATTTTACAAGTCTTTGTTGCTCCAATTTTAAAGTAATTTTATTGAATTATGATAAAAAATATCTAAAATTTCGTCAAAATTTTATTATTTCATCATTTCAACTTTATTCATTCTTTTTTTGTTCTTCTTCTAGTTAATACGAAAATGTTCATTTCGTTTATCTGTTTATTTCAAACATTTGTGCCTTATTCTTAGAAACTTTTTTTTAAAAAAATTATCTCTAACTACAAGATTAAACTTAGTTATTAATTTACTACAATATAGTTATAAACTTCTATAATAATCAAAAAATCATACATGCTAAAAAAATTTAATCAAAGTCGTTATTTTTTCTTTATAGCTGATGTTTAAACTCTTGTTGTCTTTTACAGAATAAAATGTTTTGATTTCCTGAGACAAAGGTTTGTCAAAAAATGTACTAGCATCAATTTTTCAACAACATGGTGTTTAAAAAAGACTTGTCAATGTAATAAAATGAGAAACACCACTTTTGAATAAAGGTTACTTATATAATTGACTAATTTGAGATAGCTTATAAACTTCTAACAGTATTACATTACTATGTTTAATTTCGAGTAAGAATGATGTATTGTAAATTCTAGAAAATTTCGCAAGTGTCATTCATTCAGGCATAGTAAAGGTAATGTAAAGTGATTGTTTAATATCTTCATGCTCTCATTTCCAAATGCTTAAGATTTGCCCATACTTAAACGTTTGGGTTGAAAGGATAGATGGATTCATTCTGTCTTTTCACAAAGACTTTATCTTGTGTTTGGAAAGTAAGAGTATTCATTTATAGTTAAAATCCACAAAGTGCATGTGCATTAGCTTAATGACTGATTATTACAGTACTAACTAAATTTGAAAAATAGAGAACAAAAAAAGATGTTTTTTTATACTAATCTATCCTGTTTGCACCATTAGTATCTATCTGCTTTCTGATTCATAAAATTTTTAACAATTGCATTTGCAGTTTTCAATTTCTGTAATCTACTAAAGTAGAAATATTCCAAGAAATGTTCTTAAATTTTCTCCTTGGCTTTTCATAATAATGCAGAATACTTTAAAATCATTATATTTTGCTTAGATTTTGAAATATATGATGCAGCTAATTCTGTTTCTAATAATAATTTATTTGAAATTTTATCACAATACAAAACAAAATTTATCTTGAGTCTTGTCTATGATACATGGATAATAGATACTTTCTTATTTATTTATTTTTCCTTAAAATTTTGCAAAATTTGAATACATTTCAATCCATCATTTTTTAAGTGATTGGTGAAAATAATGATATGAGGGGATACCCAAAAATAACTGAAAATTTGTAATAAGAAATTATAGACATACTCTTAGGTGTTACAAATTGCATCCCTTTCAAAGTACAGTCCATTTAAAGCAATGCATGAATCTATACATGCCTTTTACTTTTAAAAATAATCCAGAAACTCTTACAAAGTGATGATTTTTAACACCTGCATTGTTTTTTTTCTTGTTCACTTTTAAGTCTGCAAAACAAAATAAAATTTGAGGCATTTTTTATTCGAGAGAATAAAAAAAGTCTACAGAATGAGGTAGGGCAAATATGGTAATGGATAACCTGGGTCATGCTAAATTTAATTAAAAATTGTACTTAAGACAACTAATCATTATGAATGAATTCTGAATGAACAACATCATTTGCATCCCAAAAAAAATCAGCCTTGTCTTAATATTGGACTTCCCTTGCCACAATTGTTTTGAGACATGGTGAATTTGAAACTTTAATTAAACCACTCATAAATTTGTGTTTCCTCCAGAGCAGCTTGCCTGTAAGCAGTTTCATGCATTATAACTGTTTCTTTTTTTTTCATGTGTCAAAGCATTGGCTGGGAAGCGAACCCGCAAACCCGAAACAACTGCTTGTAAGGCGGCTGTGCTGACCACTCGGCCACCAATGCTCGACTATAACTGTTTCTTCTGCCATTTCCCCTAACAGAATTTCATATTATTTCTACTTTTCAGTAATTACAAAAATCAACAAATAAGTGAGACACATTTAACAAAAACATTTACTATACTATAATATGACTCCTCTCGATGACAAAAGATGGCAGATTGGGAATCCTCACAAGTGGCATCTAGCAGCAAAAGCACTTAGTACAGTGTACCCATCCTCCAGAGCACAATTTCAGTTATTTCTGAGTATTCCCTCATAGATATAAAAAAAGTAATTGAATGGAACACCTTAAATATTATAAAGACAATTTACTCTACATACAAAGTACTAAAAAATTTTATAATTCAAAACATTCTATATCTAATATTTGCAAAAAGTATGTGTGTATTAATACTTGACCATATGTTTCTAGAACATTGACAACTTCTATAATATTTAACTTGTTACTGTCCCTTTAATAAGCTAGATTTCTTTGTGATAAGAACATCTAAAAGCACTTTGAAATTTTTCCTTAAATATCTTAGATATTTCAATATTTTTGGTTAGATAATTATGTACATATCTCAAACTTGTTACACCATTTGAACAATGAAGTGGCGGAGTGAATAATAACAATCCAATCCAATTAACAAAATTGAGATTTTCCTTATATATTATCAAGAATATTTTCAGGAAAGTTTAACTCCGATCTGCCATTTCCAACACTGATTTAAAATGTGAAGACCACGAATAAGAAACTGATTATAGAAGATCGAGGAAAAGATCATACACATTTTTCCAAAATGCTTTTTTGTCTACTTTTGTCACCATCAACAAAAATATATAAAAAGACCACTATACACCATTTGTTAACTCTCATCCAAACTAACTAGTCTTCTAAAGGATGAATTTTCCTCAAGAACGTTTTAAATATGTGGCATTTTATACCTTTTCAGATTTTGAGTCTTTTTACATTTCCATTTAAGTGACATTTATTTCTGTATACCTCATTTTTTCATTCACTGACTGAATAATTTTGTGCTGAACCTTTGTCAATGATCGCTAATGTCCTAACTTTCAATTTGATCATGCTTTGTTTATTAACTACACTAGTATCTGTTCTGGATATAAAAAGGTTAAGAAGTTTGTAACCCATTCTCTTAGTATCTGAATAAACTAAATCACCTCAACACATCTATGGACTAGACTGGTGATATTATTATCGGATGATAAAGCCCCAAAACAGCTGATAATTGTTTTGGGTTTTTTTTTACGAATATTTTTATTTGAATAATTTTTGCTCGTCTTGCGTTTTAATGTGGCTGCATATTATCTGAATTTGAAATGGAAATTTCCATAGCCAGTTTCATGTTTATGGATTGAAGAACTAAAATCCAAATATAAAATTTTTAAAAAAAAATATTATGATAGTTTAAAGTTCAAGTCTCTCTAGGTGCATTTATTTATATAAAGATATTTTTTGTATGATTGATAATCTTAAATTATATAGACCATTCTTAGAAAAATGGATGTATCACAACATTTTATTATAGTTGTTAAAAATCTTTATATGGAACTGGAAGTTATTGTTAAAATAGATTTTTCACAAATTACTCTGGTTTCATATTGGCAAACTCATATAGGACTACATATTGCCATTCTATTTCTTTAACTGGTATACTCAAATTGTAATAAGAAAATCCATATTAAACTAAGGCTAATGTAGATACAGGATTAGTTGAAAACCTTCCAATAACCGTAGACATTAAAACAGGCAAAACTCTCCATACCTATTGCCAATCAATGCAAGCCAGAGTAATCAATGGATGCCAGAAGGCTTGTGCATAAAATCCCCATCTAGTGCCTGCTCATCCAATATCCCCAGACTAGTTTCTGGCTTGTGGCCTTCGTCGGTGAAGAGCCTTGGATCTGAGAGCACTGCATGTAGATCTTAGGATCTAATGCAAGCCTCACTGTCGAAGGCTACGAGCCAGATACTAGTCTGGGGATATTGGATGAGTAGGCACTAGATGGATATTTTATGCACAAGCCTTCTGGAATCCATTGATTATTCTGGCTTGCATTGAGTGGCAATATGTATGGAGAGTTTTGCCTGTTTGCAAGCATAAGAAATGGTGATCATGTGATGTTTATTGGCTTAAAACCTTAGACATTCTAATAACACTACAGTTGTAGCTCAAACTTCAAAAATTTCAAGCTTCCGTTATAGAATAAACAAATTTATCATAGATAAATATGAATAACATAAAGATTATGGTAAAATCAGCAGACGACTTCAAAACTGATACTATTTTTATCTTCTTGGCTCAGTTAACAAAAAATCTAATAGAGCCATATTACACTGGATAGAGTTTCAATGAAAAATCTGGAATAGATCTTTAGAAGCAGAGATGTATCTTTAAAAATGAAGATCAGAACTGTTCAAACTATGATGTTTTGGGGGCTTTCCATGATTGTAAAGGATAGATATACTTCTGTACTGTGGTATTTTTAAAGACTTGAAAACTATATGGATAGAAGGGATATTAGATCTATCAAATCTGAGCTCTGTCTTGAAACCCAAATAAGCAGATCAAATAATTTTGGTCTTATCATGAGAGGATTTAATTTATCAGAAAGGTGCATATTGTTAGGAAAATCAATAGGGAAAGAAGAAAAATATTATTAGCTATGAGAGAAACTTATTGACACAGTAATAAATGCGTAACTAATTAATTTGAAAACCTAAACAGACTAGTCAAGCGTTGATGGCCCAGCAGTTAGCGTAGCTGCCTTCCAAGCAGCCGGCCCGGGTTCGCATCCCGGTAAACGCTTTGACATATAAAAAAAAAACCCTAAACAGACTATCCAACATTTTGAGCACTTCTGCTGTACTACATTTAAAAGGATTATTATAGCAGGGTAATGACCAAATAATCAATATAGGCAAAAGGTAATTGATATTTATTGGCTGTTATTAGCTGTACCTTTTTTATTATTACTGAGATATGTATCTAGTTTTAATATATCTTAAGTCTGATCATATACAATATAAATAGGCAGATTTCTAAATTAAAAAAGGTCAATGAAACTTTTTAATTATCATTATTTTCACAGACAAATATCTCTTACTTTCAAACTCAGAAATACTTTTTTAGCTCCCAGCTTGGATTTAATTTCTTACAAAAACAATCTATCATCATATCTGACATTGTTTTAAAGAAATTAGAACTGTTGATGGGAAATTTCTCAAGGAAGTTGAGTAGTGAAAGCTAATTTTTCAAGCAAAGCTGGTGACTTAAAACAGATTTTAAAATAAACATTATCTGAATGAAATGTTTGTTATTCAAGATCTAGGGAAGAGAAAAAAATACAAAATCGAGTCAACTACATTTATTAACATTTTAGAAATGATAAAATTTTGAAAAAATAAGAATTAGCCTTTTATATTTAAGTTACAATAAACAGTTATGGCAGAAATTATATTAAGCAAAAAAAATGTTGAAATTTTTTAAAAACCAATTTAAATAATCATATGGTTAGTTGCTCAGAAGGTCATGTAATATTAAAGAATTCATATAGTAAACTGATTAAAGCAATTTATTTAAGTGACCAACTCATCCGATGATCTGTCATTCTAAGATATTGCACTAGATTAAACACTGTAAGTGATATTAGATCACCAAAAAAAACATAGGTAGAGAACCACGGTTTCTTTCTACTTACCTGATTGAAATCTTATTAATAACCTTGATCAGAATTAAGAATATATTATGATACAAAAAATGTAAAACAGGCAAAACTCTCTATACGTATTGCCACTCAATGCAAGCCAGAGTAATCAATGGATGCCAGAAGGCTTGTGCATAAAATCCCCATCTAGTGCATAATCATCCAATATCCCCAGACTAGTTTCTGGCTTGTGGCCTTCGTCAGTGAGGAGCCTTGGATCTGAGAGCATTGTACCTAGATCTTAGGATCTAATGCAACCCTCCAACAGCCACCTTTTATCTCTATTTAACTACAAAACTATGAGTCTTAAACTGAAAACACTATAATATTTTCAATTCAAGCTCATCAGCTTATATAGTCATATTGGTCTAAAACCAGTTCAGTACCTATACATTTTGGTGACTTTAGTCCTTTAATAACCATAGCCACCACTACCCTATTAGGCAAAATTGGTTTTATGCCAATAAACATCACATGATCACCATTTCTTATGCTTGCTTATAACTGATATTAAAACAGGCAAAACTCTCTATACGTTTATTGACAAAAAAATTTCAAAATACTCCAACATCAAAATACAAACAAAATACTTTGTTGGCAATTTTTTACCCAATAAATTAATGTAATTTCAAAAACTATTTAATATTTATATCAAATTCATCATCATTTTCTACCATTATTGATTCACTGTAGGATGAAAGTCTGTCAAAGTTCAATCCACCTTCTTTGATCTCTCACCAGCAAGATTTTTTTTATTTCATCCATCCATCTCACATGTGGTCACTTTATAGGTCTTTTAAATCTCTTGAACTCCCGTTTAAGATTTCAACTGTCATCTATTATCATCTCTTCTAGCAATATGTCCAGTTTGACTCCATTTCAATCTCTTAATTGTTTCAATGATGTCATTAAATTAAAAATATTGTGTGAAAAAAAAAGTCACTAATAATTCTAACCTTCTGGATGGAATCTCTATAGGTTCTTTTATAATATTTATTAATAGTTTGGCTGTCTTTTAAAAAAAACATATACTAAATAATTAAAATTTTAAACCGGATTCCAAGAGATTGTAAAAGACCCAGAAAGAGACCACATGCGAGATGGATGGATGAAATAAGAACGTGTACAGGGGTGATGTGTAGAAGAGAAGCTAAAGATCGGGGAAGATGGTTTAAATTTGGAGAGACTTTCATCCTGTAGTTGATGATGATGATGATATTACTTCAAATATATAAATAATATATTACTTCAAATAAATGGCTAAATAAATTTATATTTAAACTAAAAGACTAATCCGTGACTCAAAAAGGCTTATTAAATATTTTATTTGTATTGTAGCTTAAATAAGACTAAATTTGTACAATTAAAAAAAGAGAACAAAAAATATTGGAAATTTGAGAGATAGGATCTGAAAAAAAATTGACATATTTAGGATAAGATTTAAAATGTTTTTATATTACTACTGATTGAGGAAATCAAAAAATGAAAGAGGAATTTTCTCAAGATTGGAAGGATTTTTAAAAACATAAAACTATGAAGGGTAAAAAAAAAAAAAATAAAATAAAATTATATAATTTTAAGTACAATGATAGCTATGAATGCTTGAAAAAAAAAAAATTAAATTGAGGGAGAATCATACATTGAAAATAACTGGGGTAAAATAATTAATAAATTTACTATCCTATTGATAAATTTTAAGCAATATAAAAATATAAGTAATACTATACAACCCATCACAAAATAAAGAGAAACAAATTAAGAATATCCGTCAATACAACTTTAATTAAATATGTATATTCCTGAAAATTAAAAATACAGCAACTTCAACTCAACATGATATTTTAGTTCCAGAAGAAACATGTTTTCAATGGATAAAATATCTAGAGAGTAAAGTCCCCAATGTATTGATGCACTGAACATAGAAAAAAAGTACAACTGAAATATAACTGGATTCCAAGAGATTATAAAAGACCCAGAAAGAGACCACATGTGAGATGGATGGATGAAATAAGAAAGGGTGCAGGGGTGATGTGGAAAAGAGAAGCTAAAGATCGGAGGAGATGGACTGAACTTGGAGAGACCTTCATCCTGCAGTGAATTGATAATGGTTGATGATGATGATTATGAGGGATAATATTGTTGTACATAATAATCAATGATATACATTTTTATTTTTGAATTAATATTAAAAAATAATTGTTAAAAATTCAAATAAAATATTATCAATTTATTTAATAATTTTTATTAGAATGAAATTAATAATATGATATAAAATTATAAAAAAAAAAAATTATTTACATTTAAATTATAAAATTACATGTTGATTTACAAGTGTCAAACTTACCCCACCCACAACTTTAATGGCATCCACTCTAGATAAATACAATAATGATAATCACTAATCATTTATTAAACTAGAGATTATCTCTGGCCCAGCATTTCTTTTTCCCATGTGTAATAAATGTTTTTATAAAAATGTTAGATAACCTCCATACCATCACATGAATAAAGATACAATATTGGGAGTTATCTTTTATTGTATCTTTATTCATATGATTTTAAAAGAATGTGTAGTGGTATGGAGATTATTTAATACATTTATTAAAGTTATACTATACAAGATAGATATACAAGTACTGTTACAAAACATATGGCTGCTGAAAGACATATAACAATATATGTTGACAACTGACATAATGAGAATGCACATCTTTTTGTCATACTGTCTAAAATTATTTATCAGAATTAAGCTAATGCACATTCGCTTTGTAGGTTTAACTATAAATGAATACTCTCACTTTCCAAACACAAGATAAAGTCATTATGAAAAGATAGAATGAATCCATCTATCTTTTCTACCCAAACATTTTATGTATGGGCAAATCTTAAGTATCTGGAAATGAGAGCATGTTTGGAAAGTGAGAGTATTCGTTTATAGTTAAATCTACAAAGCGCATGTGCATTAGCTTATTAATATTATAGTTTATAAAAACATAGTGCTACATAAAATAAATGTCTTATTTATCAGAATTAGAAATTTTTGATAAATGTTGGTAGTTGTGATTTCATACTTCACAAATGGGTTACAGTAGTATCAATGGTTGGAATAAACCAAAAGACAAGAAAAATTCCAGATTTCATTTGAGAAATACTTTATCTCATGCTGATTTTATTTTATTAATAAATGACATAAGAATGTAAAGCAAATATCTTGAAATGGATCTCAATTTTGCAAAGCCATAAAAATATAAAGACAAACACAGCTGTAATTTTCTTACTATTAACCAAGAATGTGAATGTGATCCAAAGATATTTTAGAATTAAGAAATCATATTTATTTATGGTATATGGTTCTACGACGCATCTTATGATTTGTAAATAGTTTCCAGAAAACATCTGCTAGTATATATATAACATAATAATTTCTTGAATTGTTTACTTCATTAAAAATTGTAAACTACTATATATATGTGCTGTATGCACAGATAATGAAGCTAGTAAATATTTATAATTACACGCGAGATATTAATTTACTTTAAATATAAGAATATTGATTTATTTTAGCTAAGCCTTTCAAGAGACTTCTTGCTCTCTTACTCATGGCTGCTGTTGTTAAAACTGCGTTTTAGAAAAGAAAATTTATGCAAAGTGATGCAAATAATTTATAACTGCCATTTTCGGGACAGGACAAAGCAGGTTTCTCTTCTATTAATAGACTTAGGATCACTTGCTATATGAAACGCTTCTCTAATCTTGCGTTTAGCATCGTGTCTTTCTGAGCAAACAATGTTGGCAGATGTGGGTTCGAAATTGTAGCCTGTTGTTATTTCCTGCTAATCATGTAATAATGATGGATATATAAAAGCTTTTAAATAAATTTGAAAAAATTTGCTGAAGGTAATTTGACTGCTATATTATTAATAGTTAAATCCAATATATTATATATGTAATTTAAACTGAAGAATAGACAACTTTTAAACTAAAAAATATAATTCAGAAGTCTTCATCAAGCTTTTTACATCGTAGCACATATATTAAGCAAAATATTTCAATTCAATTAGATCAAATAAATCCATTAATAGCAATAATAACATAAGACTCATATATAAATAAAGGCAATATCTTACACATCTATAAATATGCGATATGCATTTGAATAAGTATATAGAGTAGAAATTAATAATGCTTTCAGAGAAAGCATTAGTGATCATAATTTTAGTCCTTAAGTGAAGTTTCTGGGAATGTTTAAGCTAGAAAAACTTTTTTTAAATGATGTCAGAAAATTTCCAGAATATTACAATAGATATTATTGGCAAAGATTTATCAAATGTGATTTTCCATGATTAACTAAAAACATAAGGGATCAAATTTAACCAAATATATGGGATTCTGTCATTAATATAAAATTGGTGATAAGAATTTCAATTATATATATATTAATAATGCTACAGATGACTTGATCACAAAGGATTCTCTCATAATACCACTGCCTGGGATATTATCACAAAATCTAAGCAGGAAATATTACTATTTACTATGATTAAAAATTATTTTGGATGAGAGAACTAACTTCCAAATGAGAATGAGACAATAGACTAACAGAGAAAAGATAATATGACTCTGGAGTGATATCTTTTACTGGAAAAAGTTTAGAAAACTCTGCTTATTATAGTGAAGTAATTTGGACCTCATTAATAATAATATATGCAAGCTGTTGGTTTTCAAGATAACATCGGAAATATAAAAAACTTTTTAATAAGAATCATGTGGAGTTTTAGAAATCCATTTATGAAAAGTTTGGCACGGACGAATTTGCTATTAATCAATTTCAGATCTTGTACAGTTGGGTTGCTTTTTGTGGAGAATATAAAATGTACTTATTGAATTGTAGCACAATGATATAATACACATAGAAAAACAATTGCTCTTTTTTTTTCAAGTGAGGAATTAATTAACACGTTAGTGGTTATTATGAAATCCTAAGATAGTAGTAGTTGGATGAATTCATTTATATGATTATTGAAATTATTTGAAGCGAAAATAAATTACTTAGTGCCGTGTTTCCCCAAAATAAGACCTAACCATAAATAAGCCCTAGCATGATTTTTTTAGAAAGCTTATAATATAAGCCCTGCTCCAAATATAAGCCCTAGTTAAGAGCGACTGCCTGATAGACAGCTTTTGTTTGCCCTTTGAAACATATGATAATCGTATTCAATTATAAAGTAATGAATTTATAAAAATAATATTTTTGACATTAATGCTTTAAATAAACGTTAATATAAATTATATGGGCCTTATGTATTACCCCGTTGAATATTTTCAACAAACGTAATTCTACCTGTATAGAGAAACAAAAGTCAGTATATCGAACAAATTATAATTTAATTTATATATATTTCGTACTTATTTTATTTACTATTTAGATTTAGAATGCTTGATTTAGTTTTAGAGTTTCACCATATTATCTTTTAAATATTTAAGATCGAAGAAAAATTAGTTTGATTTCTTAATTTTTTTTTCCCTGAAAGACTTTATTAGCATAACAGAAGTGATTTTAATAACAAAAGTTTAACGTAACTTAAATCATCGATCTTTTTCCTAAAAAAAGTTTTTAAAAAGCATATTCAAGCAGGGCTATTACAAGTAATTTGGAAAATGTTTACAATTTGCATACTTTATAACAAATCAATGTGGCCGTGTCATATATGAATCATCATAATTCAATATGCCATATATTGTAATGGATATAATTAATGTGCACATGCGAAATACAAAAATATTTACTGAGTTTTTGTGCTTGCATTTTTTATGGCTTTTGTGCGGTTAAACTATTCTTAACAGTAAACCATTTTTATTACCACTCCTATCTTGTAAGTCTTCAATTAACACTTGATTAAATGGTGAATTTAAATGGATTTCCAGATAAAACTAGTGAAAAAGAAAGAGCTATTCCAGTGAGTACAAGAAATGAACTGTGGCAGGGCTCCAAGGGTCAGAATCTTACAGCTTTCTATAAAAAGAAGTACTTGAATAAATATAGATTTTTGTACATGAAAAAATAAGACATCCTCTGTAAATAAGTCTTACAGTGTCTTTTGGAGCAAAAGTTAATATAAGACTGGTCATATTTTCAGGGAAATACAATATATGTGGATTACTAAGTCATCTTTGCTATGGTAATATAACATGGGTTATTTAGCTATTTTCCATGTTTGTGTGCATCATGGGGACATTCTCTGGTTTTTTATCCATATAGAAAAGATCAAAACACACCCTGATATTCCTTTCCAGAAACTGATAGTTTTTAACTAAAATATAAGTTTTGTTGAAGACACCCACACTAGCTAATTAAAATGATCATCCACTGCATTTACTGTCTAATGATCTTTGCTCAGCCATGATCGCAAGTCAAGAGACAAGTATAAGATTATAAACCAAAGCAGCATTTGGTAATTATGGATGCAAGATTTTATGAATCTTCAAAATTTTAATTAAATGAACAATTCAATAAGTTTTGTACAGTTATAGGACATTTTCAAGTAAAATAAGTTTGCATGATTTTATTATGAATAATTAAATAGGTTTTTGTAGGGTTAAATGAATTAATAAAAAAAACAATAAAATGATTCATGGGAAAATCAGATGTTCATTTTACTATAAGAGTTATGTAAAGTTGTAATTATAAATTTATTAAACGCACATTGATTACGTAAGTAATATTTACTGAGGCTATAACCTCGATAATATGCGTATAAAATGCGATAATAGGGATCTCTACAGGTGTTTTAACCACAAGATAGCGTAAGCTTGTGGTTAAAACACCTGTAGAGGTCAAGCTTGTGGTTAAAACACCTGTAGAGGTCAAGCTTGTGGTTAAAACACCTGTAGAGGTCCCTATTATCGCATTTTATATGCATTTTATCGAGGTTATAGCCTCAGTAAATATAAGAGTTATGATATTAGAAATACAAGTGAATAGGATTCATCACATGATCTAGTCTGGGGATATTGGATGAGTAGGCACTAGATAGGGATTTTATGCACAAGCCTTCTGGCATCCATTGATTATTCTGGTTGGCACAAAGTGGCACTACTGTGTGGAGAGTTTTGCCTTGTTGAATAGGATTCATTATAAATAAGATATGGAACAACAATACTAATTCTCTGGAAACTATCAAATAGATATTTCAGATTTACATGCAAGAAATTTTCATTTTGATTAGAAGTTGCTATCTTTCAACAGAGCAAATAACATTATAATATAATGACATTGGATATTTCGGATTGGGAGAGGAGGATATTCCCCCCCCCCCCCAAAAAAAAAAAAAAAAACCTTAAATAGAACAAATGAAGATCAAAATATTCAAATAAAGGCATAGCAAAGGTGAATTGCACTTTGTCCAAAATAAAATATCAATTTCAAGACAATAATGTAATTAATATATTCAACAGGATAAATAATCATTCAATTAGTGAGATGCAAAATGTACATTAATGCAAAACTCAAAGGATAAAATAGTGTTTTAAAAAAGATAACTACTGATATCCCTGATCTAAAAAATATTCCAAAAAATTTAAATTAAAACCATAAAGACCATTTTAAAATAATATAAAACCTGGAGAATTTATTGAACTTAAATAAGACCAATGAGAAAATAGCTTTACCAAAAACAGGTATAAAGATATCAGGGTAATGTATTCCAATATATATATATATACTATTTAAATACAAGTATATTGTTTGTACTAAATTTAATGTATCACATGACCACATATAGCACATAATTGTTTATAAACAAGGCAAAACTCTCCATACAGTAGTGCCACCCTGTGCCAACCAGAGTAATCAATGGATGCCAGAAGGCTTGTGCATAAAATCCCTATCTAATGCCTACTCATCCAATATCCCCAAACTAGTTTCTGGCTCACTGACGAAGGCCACAAGCCAGAAACTAGTCTGGGGATATTGGATGAATAGGCATTAGATAGGGATTTTACGCACAAGCCTTCTGGCATCCATTGATTACTCTGGTTGGCACAGGGTGGCACTACTGTATGGAGTTTTGCCTTGTTTATAAACTTAATGTAATTATAAGGTACTTGAACTCAGACTTTTAAGCCCTTCACAGTTATCCACTCCATCTTACACAACTGATACACTCTTTTTCACATGTATGGGGTGATGTGTATTAGGTGTATAAGATGGAGTGAATAGTTGTGGGGAGCTTGAAAGTCTGAGTTCAAGTCCTTATATTGTTAAAAGGAGATTGCCTTGACACAGTTGGAAACTGTTGATTATTATTGATATTGGTATTGTCTAAGTGTTGAATGGTTTTTAATGATATATATATATATCCAAATAATACTAAATGATGCCCTTAGAAAAATGAATTATATACAATCTTGTGAAATAATATTTAAAAACTAAAGAAATAATAATAACGGCATAAAGAAATATAATTATAAACCATCTAAAAATATAAAAAAAAGAGAATGAAAATTATAAAAATATAACGCCACATATGGCTATTGAAAATAAAATTATTTCAATAATAATAAAAAAAAACATCTTATGGTTTCTAAAAATAATAACGTTACCATAAAATTTATTAAAAATTGAAAACATAATAGTTCACACATTAACTACATTAAGAATAAGAAATAATTTCTAAATTCTTTAATATCTAAGCAAAAAAAGTGAGTCATGCCATTAAATTTATAAGGCAAGAACAAAATGGAGATTTACACAAAATATCAAAATGATAACAGTATGCTAAAAAATTAGGATAATGCAATATTTAAATTAAGAAAAGTGAAAAAGAAAAAATTAGGAATTTTAGGCCTATCAGTTATCTTTCATTTATGCATAAAGCATTAACTAATTTCATTATAAACTATCTCTGTAGTTCTTTGGATTAAATTCAACCAAGTGAGCAAGTTAAATTTCTAATAGTTATGGCACAGAAAACTATTTATATATATGTCAAGTGCATAGACGGGGAAGCGAATCCAGGCCAGCTGCTTGGAAGGTAGCTATACTAACCACTAGGCCACCAACGCTTGACAGAAAACTATATTAATAAGAATTAATATTTATATTTATGAATAAAAAGTTAGATTCATAATAATCATTTTATTATTTTACATTAGAGTTGTAGAAAGAGCAATAAAAATTGCAAATACTATATTATATATATTATATTTAATATTTTCATGGTTATATGATATAAATGAAATACTTTTTGGCTTAAAGCATGTATTATTTGTTTAAATTCCTGATGTTTCGAGAAAATAACTTTCATCACTGTCAAGGTAAAATCTTAATGAAGAATTGTTAGGTCTTAGGTAATAACAAGATTGAACTTGAAGTAAAGAATAATCATTTTTCTATATATTTGATGCTTGATTACTCAGAATAGGTGGATTAACAAAAAAAATTCCTTCAGTTTTACAATTAATTGATTTCAAATTAAAAGATTTTAGAAGAAAGAGATAAAACAAATAATCCCCATAAGACTAGAATACATTGTGCTTCATCAGATTTACTTAAACCACCTGGTCTTTTTAATATTTCAATAGACTCTATTGAAGAAATCATTGATAAGACAAGTAGAAAGTCTATCTAATTTCAATATTAAGACTATCTTTTCCACTAGCAAAAAAAAAGTTAATTTTTTTTTCCGTAAACCTAAAGACTGAGTACTTTTGAAATACCAAGTGCTCAAGAATCTATGTAAGTCAATCAAATAGATGAATTAATGTCAGAATTAGGGAGCATAAAAATTACTTCAATCAAAAGTTAAGTACACCTGGGTCTCATTTTATGTGGTAGATAGGTTCCACAGAAAACCTGCATTAAAAAAAAAATCGCAAATAGACTTCACTTACCTTAAAAAATGGGGGATAGGATCTGTAATTTTCAGCATTCGCATAAAAGCAAAGCAACAAGGAAAAATTACTTTAAAATTTGCATTAAAAAAATAAAGAAATAAAGTATGACTAATAAAAAATATCAAATATTTGAAAAAAAATGGTACAAAACAAACTTTTTTTACTTTTTTTTATTAACTACAGTATTTAATTTGATATTTTTTCATACGTATTTTTTGACGATATGCGGTTCGTTTGTAAACTGGTAAGAAATCAGATTCATCGATGTGATGTGATATAGCTTCTCCTTGAACGAAGTCAAGAATCTCTCAGCAATTATGCCCAGAGAAACTTGTTAGCCACTTTATTTTCCATTCCCCACTAAGTTTTCCCATATTCTGTTCCATCCCATTTACACAACTAGTGCCAATTTCAGTCTTGTGCTGTGTTAATGGTTTTCTGTTGACAACTGATTTTTATTATGTTCACATTTTGTTTCTATATTAAAAAAATGAGATCGAAATCAAAACAAAGATTATACATTATCATTAGAAATATTATTTTCAGTTTATAAAATCAATAAAGTCTTCGTTATTTATTTTAAAAATCTACATTATTTATTTTTGTTATACCTAACAAAATATGTTTTAAAACTTTAAAATTTTTGAATATTTATTGCGATATTTTTATATGTAAGTATAAATCTATTATTATTATTTACTCATTAGTATAAGTAGGTTATTTATTCTAAATACAGCTTCAGGCCATATTCATGTTAGCTGCTAATATAACGTTTTTTTTTTTTGGGGGGGGGGAATATTTCAAGTCAAAATAAGTTATTAATAATTTAAATTTCTTGATTTCTAATAAATATAGTGAAATATGAAAAATATTAAGAAGAAACATGAATGGCATAACTTCAAAATTGCATTAAAATAATCTGCATAAAACGAGACCCAGGTGTACACCACCTTTTACTTCACATTTTTTAGAAATTGGTCACATACCTGATTTTGATAATGCTAAAATACTTGCTAATTTAGAAAAGTATGATTTGAGGACCATGAGAGAGTCTATTAAAATATTAAAAAAGACTGGTTGGTTTAAATATAATCTGATGAAGCCCAACATATCCTGGACCTTGTGGAGATCTTTTATTTTACCTCTTTCTGCCAAAATCCACTTCAATTGATTGTAAAACTAAAGAAAATATAATTTTTGTTAATCCACCTATTCTAATATATATATGATTGTTCTTTATTTCATGCTCAGTCTCATTATTACTTAAGGTCTAGCGGTTCTTCTTTAATTCCTTAACCTTAACAATGTTGAATGATATTTTGTCGAAACGTCAGGAATTTAAACAAAATAATACATGGTTTAACCCCAAAAAGATTTTACTTATATATATACAGAAAGATTAAAAGTGAGTTGATATTAGAAAATGAATTGCCCATAAGTGATAAATTTCCCACAGAAATCAACATTTTTAAAAGTATGTGATCAATGAAAAAGATTCTGGCAGAATATGGGGAAAATACAATACTCTTGCTGGGGTATCTATATTTTAAATATACTAGGTATTAACAAAAAAATGTTAAGGTTAAATTTGAGTATCCATTATCATTTAGTAATAAAAATGGTGAGATGAATTAAAGGAATATTTAACTTGATTTATTTTAAGGTCATTTTAAAATTATGCTTGTTTTTCTATCTGATATGACTGAATCTGATACTATGTATTATATTTATTCAAATACAATTTAAAATGCAAAAGACTTAAAAAGATTTTTACATTCTGATCTACATATGATCTCCATTAAGTTTGAGTATTGGATTTTTATCGATTCTGGTATCTATCTGATGACATAGTTCTATTGGAGATGTGATTTCTGGATGAAGACTTTTTGATATTATTCAACCGGCTATTTTTAAGTAATTTTTATTTACATCATGCAAAAGACTTAAAAAGATTTTTACATTCTGATCTACATATGATCTCCATTAAGTTTGAGTATTGGATTTTTATCGATTCTGGTATCTATCTGATGACATAGTTCTATTGGAGATGTGATTTCTGGATGAAGACTTTTTTATATTATTCAACCGGCTATTTTTAAGTAATTTTTATTTACATCATTATTCTAATTATTTATTTAAAGGTTTTATTCAAAATATATTAAAAATGTGTGTATATAAATATTTTTATATGAATAGTTTTGCAAAATTCTCAACTAAAATTTATTTCAATAATATATTAACAACTATTAGTCAAGGGTTGGTGGCCTAGTGGTTAGCGTAGCTGCTTTCCAAGCAGCTGGCCCGGGTTCGCTTCCTGGTCAATACTTTGACATATATATATAAAACTATTATCTGCAATGATTACATATACACACTAATAAACAAATAAAATAAAATTGAGAAACAAATGTTCAACGCTAATAAAATTTTATGAAATGAATCTAATATGCAAATGAATAAAGCTGAATAAATTAATGAAGGTGTTTGTAAATATGAATAATTTATTATTGTATTTAAGTTATTGTAGGCAAAGTAATTTATACTTTTATAATTCTTGTCATTGAAATATGTTAATACAATGCTACAAATTCCCAAATTTAGAATTTTTTTTTTTTAAATTACTCAACTATATATGCAACAATAGATGTTCAAGAAGACTATTTTTAGAGTAGCTACATTTTCCACACAATAGTGCCATCTAGTGAAAACTCTAGTAATCAGTAGATGCTAATCACAATCTTCTAGAATCTATTAATTATTGGAGCTTGCATTAAGTGGCACTATTGTGTGGGGAAATGTCGCTACTGTTTTAACAGCTTGTATGAGCACAAAGAAAAGATGATCGTGTGATATTTAGTGATTTAAGACAATTTTAACAGGATGATTTAATGCCATGATAGAATGGCAGATGTAAAGTTCAAGATCTAAGGCTCAAGATTCAGTCTCCATCAGTTCTGGTGCCCAAATTTTTTATGAACTTGCAAACAATAAACCTTTGATTACACTCGGGTCTCATTTTACACGGATTTATTTAACGTGATTTTGAAATTATGCGATTCATGTTTCTTCTTAATATTTTTGTATGCGGTTTTCTTTTATGCGTTAACACTGTATTAGATCGGAAATTGAACTCCAATAATGCACTATTACTTTAAATAATAAATTTCGCGCACTTACGTCATATTTAAAGTAATAGCACATTATTGGAATTCGACTTTCATCTTAATAATTTTAATATTTTCAGTGCTTTATAATAGTAAGATTTTATGCAATAATGAAATTAAAATCATGATTTCCACATTTTATGTACACACATTAAATTTTACAAGATTATAATGTAAATTTGTTCAAACATTGTGCATGTTAATTTTGCATTTTAAATCACATTCTGTTTGTGCTTTTTAAAAAAGAACGTAATCAATTATTAATCATTTAGTGTCCGCAAGTCTATTTTTAAAAGGTGAGTAATAGCAGTGGGCACAATTAAATTTGACAATTAAAAATTAAAATCTGATTTTAATTTTAATTAACAATTTAAAAATTACGTAAGGCGACTTGAAATTAAAAAATTAAAGACAAAAATAAGAATTCAATTTTTAGTTGTTAGATTAATTACTAATTATGTTGTCACCAGAAAACCATTAACACAACATGAGAGTGAAGTTGGCGCTAGTTGTATTTCCTCTTGTGAAGAATCTGATTTTTTACCAGTTTGCAAATGAACCTGTTTATCGGCAAATAACGATAATAATTAAAACGTGTATAAAAAAATGTAAATTACTGTAAATTATGCATAAAAATATATTGTTTTGAATAAAATTAAATATTATAGTTAAAAAAAGTTTGTCTTGTATTAATTTTTTCCAAATTTGAAATTTTTTATTAGTCATATTTTATTTCCTTATTTTTTTTTTTGCGTGAATTTTAAAGTAATTTTACATTGGTACTTTGCTTTTATGTGATTTTTAAAAAATCACAGTCTGTATCCCCCATTTTCAAGGTAAGTTATGTCTATTTTTATGCGATTTCTTTTGTGTGTGTTTTCTGAGGAACCTATGTACCGTGTAAAACGAGACCCAGGTATATTTTTATCCTTCATGATTGAATGCACTGGTAAAGTGGACGATTCAGGAATTTAACACCACTGAGAAGGATGAGTAGATAGATTAAAAGCTAAAAAACCCTTCAAATTAAATTTTTAAAACCAATATCTTAGAGATTAATTATGCCAGGACTTTTATATATATATTTTTTTAATGTGTCAAAGCATCGGACAGGACGCAAACCCTGGGACAACCGCTTGTAAGGCAGCCGCGCTAACCACTCGGCCACCAACGCTTGACAACTTTTATAATTTTGAGAAATCACTGCAACCCTATCAACAACAAAAATGGGAAAATTATAAAATATACTGATTGAGAAATGATGAAACATATTCACTGCCCCCCCCCCCTTTAGTGCATCTAGCTCATCTAGCTTATGTTTAATTAGCACACACATACAAAAAAAAAAAAAAAACATAACATAGAGAGCTAAAAATTATCCACTTAATTATTTCTACAGTTAAATGGATAATTTCTAGTCTAATGAATGTCTAATAAAAATTATTAATATACTTCCACTAAGTGGTTTGTATCAAAGTTGTGAGGGTAGTAAGTTTAACTCCGATCAATAACATAGAGAGAGTTAAATATAAATTGAACTATAGAAGCATTCTTCCAAGATTGTTGGATAACTTATTTCAAAAGTAGTTGCTTTACTGTTTAAATATGTCTTTAATTTTTAAAATATCTATAGCACAATGTTACATTAACAAAATTCATACATTCTATTTTATCTTGCTAGGTTTCTCACTATCTGAAAGTATTTAATTACCTTAAGGTTGAATAATAGCTAAAAACTTAATAAAATCAAATTGAATAAATTCCCCCCCTTCCTAAATTTGTTATCATTTTGATCCTGATAGGATATTCGATTAGCCAATCTATTTGTAATAGCATACCTGCTTCAATTCTTTATGACGTTTCATCAATCCATGAGTCACATCTAATAAATAATGTCTCAAGATGATGCACGGTTAGTTTTTTAAAAAATCTAATTTTGAGAATACGATCTATATACCAAATAGTAACTTCTGAGTTCTAGCTTAACTTTTATTATTTCACTTCTTAAGTCATGTATACATAGCTATTGTGATGGGCGAGACGACGATTTCTGTATTATGTTGTTGCAAATTTATTTCCATCATTTGAGTTTATTTGAAATTTGTTTTTATCAGTAAGCATACAAGATTCATTCATTCATTGTACTTAGAAGCCAACCAGAAACTGTCTGTTTAGCAATGGAGAGGGAGGGAATGCCGAATATTTGACTTCTCTAGAATGGAAAAAAGCTCTTTATAATCTGCATATACATATGTATGTCAAACATCGGAATAAAATGATTAATACAATAAAATTTACTGTTCAATCGGAAAGAATCAAGAAACAAGTAATTTATTATTAATTCTGCATAAAATGACATTAAATTTTGACATTTGACAGAAATACTTCATGCATTTACTTGACAGAAATACTTCATGCATTTACTTGTTAACTTTTTATTATCTGTTTTCTTTTAAGAATATTTTGCAAAATTCAGAACAAATACAAGATAATATTTACAAATCTAATAATTTTTGGTACTAAACTGAAACGGGTATTATGATTACCAAAATGAAACATTTTCATGACCAGAAATTCACTTGTGCCTTTTTCTCATTAGAACAAAAGAAACATATCTGCCAAAAGTCAGGGCAATTAACTAAACCTTAAAATTAGAACTTAATTAAAATATTAGCATTCTTAAATAGTCTGAGCGTACACAATTAATTAATTGCGTCATTTTAAGTCAAAAATTTGGGTAAGTTTTAAGTTTGTATAATTTGGGTATGAGGTCCAAGAAAGAGACCAGCAATCATTGCTTTAGAATTTGTCGCTACATAAGTAAAAGGCAGAAATTGATTTTTAAAAATCAATAACGTTTTTTTTTTTCCACATCACGTCTTGCTATTTTATTTTACATATTTTATCCCAAAAGTAAGAGAATCATTGAGTCTGGATAATTTATTTTCATTAGATGTAACTTCATCATTCCTTCATGCTAAAAAAAAAAAAAAAGTTCACTTATCTAATTTTTAACATAATTATTTTAGAGTTATAAATATCCCTTCTATTGGTCTGCAAGCCTTCTTCAAAGATATAACATTTAGCTAATCCTGAAACCATGTATACATAGCTTCTACGACCATATCACAAGTTCCAAATCTCTGTTCATAGCATGTTTAAGTCAATTCACATCATCTTTCCTTCCAAAGAGTAAGCTTGTGGTTAAGACCTGTAGAGGACCCTACCTTCGTATTTTCAAGCATACATGCTTAAAGGTTTATTGCCTTAGTAAATATTATCATAAGTATGTGTATTGTGCATTCATATATCAATTAATCTTTAATGATAGTCATATTTTTTGCTATTTTCATGTTTCAATATCTTTATATCTTCCTTAAAACAAAATAGGCAACTAACCTCCACTGAACCAGTATATTATTATTGTCCATATTACATTGTCTATTTGAATTTATTTACAAGTATTTTCATTTGTTTAAACACATACCAGTTTTCACTCTAAGTACTAAGACAATAAGTTATAAAAAATATACTTATTTAATAATTTTATAGATAGAAAAATAAATATATAAATCAGCCATAATAACATTTAAAAACATAATTTTATATAAATAATGCTTTTAAGTGTTTTACAGTAAAATAATTTAATTTACTAAAAATAAAATTATATTCATTAAGGCTGTAGCCTCAAGCACATGCGTATAAAATGCGATAGTAGGGACCTCTACAGGTCTTAAAACCACAAGCTTACTCATTGGAAGAAAAGAGGTCCCTACTATCGCATTTTATACGCATGTGCTTGAGGCTACAGCCATACTGAATATTATTTACGTAATCAATGTGCGTTTAAATAAATTAAGTCTCCTTTTTAAATTATAAATAAAATTACAATAATTATTCAAAAGGTATAATATTATTTCTTATACCATTATTCATTATGTAAATTTAAAACCGTCAAAAGTCATTACAGCTAGGAAGAATCAATAAACCATGCATTTTAAACAAAGAATTAAGATTCATTAAGTTAAACTCTAATAATTTAAAGGAGAAAGATTTCCTATAGTAACAGAAAATTTATAATTTTAAAACTTTTTTTTAAAAAAGCAAAGTAACTAAAAATCATTCATTATTAGGATTTTTGCAGTAAAGCATTCTTCTGGACTTAAACAATTAATTTTTCAAATGGTAAATTACATTAAACTATTATTAAAGAATTGATATTTAGTGGAGCGTGTAATTTCTGAAAGTCAAATAATATTAAAATGATCATTTTCATAAACTATTAAATTGCTTTTATCTACTTAGTTTTCATTTAACGTTATTTTAAATTAATCGAAATTATGATCAAAACTATTTAGAAAAATAAAAACTAATCAAAACCGGAAATAATCACAAAAAATATTGATCGTAAACAAATAATACTCTTTTCTGGATATGCCAAGATTAAAAATTTAATGTCTTTTTAAAATCCAAATAACATTTTCTTCTTAGATATTCATGACTTATATACATCATTACATTTTTAAAAGAATCTTTATTTCTGTTTGATTAATTAATTACTGATATTGTTTAATAAGGTGTTTTTTTTTTTCATGTATCAAATGCGTTGACCGGGAAGCGAACCTGGAACCGCTGCTTGGAAGGCAGCTATGCTAACCACTAGGCCACCAACGCACACAAACCATACAAGAAAAAAAAATCTGCCTTATGAAAATTATCTCCAAACGACAACAACAATAAAAATTGATTACACTTTTTTTTTTTAATATCGTGCCAAAATATGTTTCTACAATTGTGGGATAGAAATTACATAGTATGTACAATAAGTTCATAACATATACGTATATATATATATATCAGTTCTCTAGGTGAGAGCAGACTGGAAATACAGGCAATAAGATCGACCAAATGTCAACATTCGATTATCAGCAATATTAGTTTGAAATTTCTTGACACTTTTTTTAATACAATTTATAAAATATATGTTATAAATTAAATACTAATTATCTGAATGTCGCTTTCGTTAATAATGTGGTGGAAAATTATATAATATTTGAACTCTCAAGTGCAGGTTAAGCACAACAGTTATTTTCAAATGCCCAAACTGAGTTCTTTTCTTTATTTTACAGAACTGATAATGAATTTAGAAATCTTTAGTTCTCATGTTTGACACTCTATCATTATACTAACTGCACAGGAATGTGAGGTAATTATTTTCTCAATATATTGGTATTGGTCTATATATATATATAAAAGAAATATAAAAAATACAAAAACAAATTCATCTAGATTTTATCCTAAAGATTACGTTCTTATATGATATACATTTTATAATGTAGTTAAACCAAAATATTTGTATGTGAAATCTAAATTCTATTGGAGAAATGAAGTCCTAACTTCTATGCACTGAACAACTTAATGTAACATCTTTTTTAAAAAATCATTTTCCATCTCCTAAATGGACTTTAGAAAACACGTATGAAATTTAACTCTGTGCAGTTAAATCATGCCCTCATATTTAAATCTGTACGTTTTATAATCACAAAAAGTTCTCTATGTAATCAAGCATTGGTGGTCGAGAGGTCAGCGACAGCTGCTTTACAAGCAGTTGTCCTGGGTTGGCGGGTTACTTCCCGGCTGATGCTATGGCACATGAGAAAAAAGTTCTCCATGTAGATAACAGTAGTGAACTACATTTTACTCTCAGTTAATTAAAAAGTTGATCAAGAGATTGATAAAATGATTAGTTACAAATAAACAGACATCACCACTGTCTAAAAAGTTCTGCAATGCTGCAAAATTTATTCAAATTTATATTAAAAAAAACAAACTGATCACATACAATCAGTTATTGCATCAAAACGGATTAAGATTAAAAATAAATGGCTTTAAATCAACAGATTGGGAAACCATTTTTTGAATAAATTCTTCGGGTTCATAATCAAATTAAAATTGTATAATAGAAAGCCCTTTTATCATGATGTCCAACAAATATTAACATAAAAAATTTATTACATACTCAAGAAATGTTCATAAAAGATTACAATTCACTTGACTATTTAGTAAACAAACAACCACTAGCAGACAGAAATAAAAAAGTTTCCCTAATGTCAAATTATCTGCAATTCATAAATTTCTTGATTACTTTTAAATATAAATGTCATATTTTTGTATATATACTTTTTTAATAAGTTAGTTTTTGAAATTTGACAAGTGTCAGTGTTTAAACAAGAGTTTCATAACTTACTCACTTTTTACTTATCTGAAATATCTGAAAGGTTTTAAAATCATAAAAAGAAAAATATTTAATAACAGATAAATAAAGATTCCAGTACAGAATGAAAAGAATTCAAAAACAGCATAATTCATATTTATTATATTGACTAATTTTTATGCTGAAAGATAGTTGTGTATAAAAAATCTGTAATCTAAAGTTATTTTTATGTTTTATAAAAAAGCAAAAACAGATAAAAGATAAATAAATAGTTTTATATGTACTATCTATATTTAAAAGCAATAGTATCATGCTATAATTATATTGCTAGAAGAGATGATAATAGATGAACAATTGAAATCTTAAACTGGATTCCAAGAGATTGTAAAAGACCCAGAAAGAGACCACATGTGAGATGGATGGATGAAATAAGAAAGTGTGCAGGGGTGAAGAAGAGAAGCTAAAGATCGGAGAAGATGGATTAAACTTGGAGAGACCTTCATTCTGCAGTAGATTGATAATAGTTGATGATGATGATAGCATGCAACTATTCTTAGCTTGAATATAAACAAAGAAGAAAAGTCATCCTAATATTAAACCAACTACCAATTGAAAAATAATATCACTTTCTTCATTGTTCTTCTGTTGGGAGATATTGGTAACTTCTTTGCCTTGCAGTACCATATTTAGGGGCTATTTTTTTTTTTTTTTTAAATCTATAATTTATTAGTAACAAATATATTTTATTCACAAAAAGTCTTAGAATGTTACTGTTTACAGTGCTAAAATTTTTAATTGTTTACCCTTAACGATTATGTTTTCCATAAAAAAAGATTGCTAGGTTAAAGCATCCACCGGCTATAGCTATAACCTGGGGTTTGAAATGGATGGGTATATCCTGACAGTTTTTTAGGCCATAAAGAAACTTAGGATTTTAATGTTTTAAGTAAATCATTTATAATAATCTAGCTAATCATCCAATAGTGATTGGGAAATGGGTATTGAGCTATACTTGACTAGATATTAAATGCCCCAGGCTAGTCTATATTGGTCAGTTGAACCTTGACAGACTGAAAAATAATGTGACTTTCATTACTAATAAAGATATGTTATTCCTATGGGCACTAAGGCAGTGTGTTTACTATTACTTTTTTTTAGCTAGCTTTCTAGCTTTGATTTATATTAAGTTTTGAAATCAAATCAAATGATAACACATATAAAGTTTAGCAGTCAATATATATATATATTAATAAATGAAAGCATTAAACCAGTGAAAAAAGTAATTAATAAACTATATAAAATAAGAAATGCTTACCCAAGATGGAAATCTATGTAATGGAGGAGTAGGAGGTTTTGTATCATTTTTGGGAGTAGGTAATTGCTCACATGCATCAACAAATTCATCGTAATCTGGATGTTCTTTATCTGGAGTATAAATTTCTGCATAATCATGTGTTTCATCATCATCCTCATCATTACAATTTGGATTAGTCGTTTCACCTGTTTCTGACTGATTTCCATTTGAAGATGCAGATATGTCTTGGCTACTTTGAGTTGTTGATGTAGAATCAGTTTTACTATGTTTCTTTGGTTTAAGACGAGGTGGAGGAACTGGTTTTTTCTTTGAATCCGAAACAGATCGCGTTACACTACTATTCCTTAATATTCCCGAACAACCTTTAGTATTAGGAGTATTAGGAGGAACTAATGGAAGAGATGGAGTTTGGGGAACTGAAGGACTTCCTGGAGTTAATGATATTGGAGTATCCATATCTACAGATCCTGAATCAATCCTGGATTCAGCACAAGAATTTCTATTTTTATCCTTAATTTCACATAAATCCTCAGAAGGACTAGAACTTAAAATAGATATATGATTATCCTGATATTGTTTTCTTTCAATTTTTACTCGAGGGGGTACAACCCGTTTTGTTTTTTTACTATAATCAACCTCTGCGTATAGAGGGTCAGTATCACTATCGGCTACTAATCCCGGTAAATCTGAGCGTAAACTTACATTACTTTCACTTCCACAAACAGATGTTTCATTACCATTTTGAGATAAATTCAAACTTGATAAAGACTGCCTATCTGGAATATCTGGTGGAAAACTTTCATCTGATTCAGGCTGGTCTTCAAAACTACCACGAGAAGAATCCTACAAATATGAATATTAAGACTGTAAATTCTATGATACAATACACATAAAAATATAAATAATGCATTAAATAAATAACCAGCCTCAAAATGTTTTTGAGATCAGTTTTAAATATATTTCATATACACATACACACGCATAAGTGCAGTATCATTAATTTCACATCTGTCATTCCTGGGGCTTTCTTAATAAACTAATTTTTTTAGATTAAAATAATTCAGTAATAACTACTGCAATATGACTTTCCAGATTAATTTTAATTTAATATATATATACATTCTGTATGCTTATATATATATATAATTTTTAAAAAAGGTGAAGAAAGTAAATAATAATTAGATATATTTTTATATTGGATTACTTCCATCATCTAATATGAGTATTGAATGTCTTTAGAAAAATTTATCTTATATTTAAATATTCCAAATACTTTAAAATTCAATACTCATGAATCTAAGGGTCCAGGTTTAAATCCCTTGCTAGTACTCTCACTGATCAGGCCAGCAATACCTGAAGAAGAGGGGAGAATAATACTTTTTGAAACACTATGCATATACTAACCTGTTTGATGTGCTATTATAACAGTTGAATGTATTTGGAATATTTAAATAAAGTTAATTTTTTTAAAGACATTCAATACTCATATTAGTTGATGGAAATAGTCCAATATAAAAATAGAACTAAAACACCATCATCTTAAACCTTCAGGAAAACAACAATTAGATATGTTTGATTAATGGAAGATTAGTAGGGAAATAATGTCAGTACAAGCAAGCTGCCAAGGATTTTCCATGGGCAACACATTACTTCTTGAGGAATGGGAACCGGAACAGCTATGAAGCATGTATATGAGGGACTGTACTTTCCAAATCCATGATCTATACACATTTGTAGAGTTTTGTTTTCATTTCACTTCCACACCTGGGAACTGAAATAACTACTACTTGGAACTGTCCATTGTAGCTAGAATCGACGAAGCACACAGGAGAAGATTGTTAAGTTCAACATTTTTTTTTATTGAATAAAATTTAGGTTAGCTCCCCCTGCATAGTGGCTTGATACCAGGATCATCATCTTTAAGACAATATAGAACAAGGTAACATTTTACTTGATATTGTTCTATATTAAGACCATACATTTGCTACAAGGCGGAGTTTGTTTATTTCTTGTTTTTGTTAACTAATGATGTTTATATTTGTTTTTTCGGTATGAAAGACTAATCTTTTTGAATGAATGTTCTCTTCTATATATTGTAAGAAATTTGTACATAGTCAAAAGAAGAAGGGTCCCGCAAAGTGACCAGAATCTCTACCACTGGAAATGAACTATGGAGCTAACGCATACATCTGTAAATAATATTGTAAATAGTTAGCTATCTTCGCATTCATTATAGTGATGAACTAATAGTTTTTCTTTTGTTATATTTGTTCTACTTTGTAAATATTTTTAGTGTTTCAGCATGTATATTTATCATGGAAAGGGTTAGGTTAATAAATATGTTTATTTGTCAATATGATATACATATTTGACACACACACATATACATATATTTATCACATTAAGGACTTTTCATTCTGTTAGTCAAATAAATCTTGTTCAATTGATCTTCATTAAATGGGCTCTAGTTTGTCAGAGTTATTTATCCATCCATCCATCAATTCATAACTAGATATATATGCACCCACACACACTTTCTTTTACATCATAGTACAATAGTATGGTTAGGTGAGTCTTATAGTTAATTGGAATCCACACTATGATACAGTGGTTGCTGTCTAGAATAAATTCAATCCTAAAGAGAGCTGAGAGAAACATTCTCATTGGGTTTGAAATCCGAGATGTAATGGAATCCGAAAGAGGAGTGAGGAATGGATGAACTGGCCTAAATTGTGTCTGAATTTATTGAGTAAACCTAGAGCTATCACATTGGAGATAGACATGATCATTGGTCAGTTACTTCATCACATCATTCACAGCATCCTACCTGAAGACCCTAGGTCCGACTGTAGTTAGATGTGTTCTCCCTCTTCTGGTGGGAAACCCGGATGTTACAATATATAAAAAAGCGATTTTGTAGATCACAAAAGTTAGAGTTGTTTTTTGTTAAATCTTTTCTAAATGTTTTGTTCTCAGTATAGCCCTGTATGATGATATGATCTTGGTAATATATTGTAACGATCCAGATTGTGTGACTTAACGTAAACTGCACTACGGGGCCCCATCTAGGCATTTGAACCTAGAAAAATTTATAAAGTAGGCAGATACGTAAGTCAAAAAAAAAAAAAAAATTTTTTTTTTTTTTTTTTAAATTTTGATTCCGGTCGTTAGCCCATGTCACTAGCTCAGTGGAATAGCAGAGATTTAATAAGATAATCTAAGAGTATATATAAAAAAAGGAATAAAATAAGCCACTGCCAGTAATTAACATACAAACATTTATTTATGCACATATATATAAGATTTAAAATTATTTTAGTATTAGTTTTACATTTTAACATTATTTTTAACTTTACCTTAGATTTTAATTTACATTTTAATTTCTATTATATTATAAGTTTACATTTTAATTAAGTTCGCACAGATGGGATTATAAAAGCTTGTTATAATAAGTTGCTACAGATCGGTTACATAGATTACACGGTTAAAAACATTCCAAAGTAAACATAAGCGATCAAAATATAAAATTATTGATTACTGACAATTGCGGAGGGAAATTTATATGTAACCCAATAGTATTCACCATAAGATACTTGCATTGTCACCAATAACTTAAAAGACATCCGAATAAATACATTTTAGATACTCACCGTAAGGTATCATTATTTATCGAATGTCTATATATTTAGATCAAATATGAAAACGCAAAACATAGTTAACCGATAAACAATCCATGCAAGCATCTATAAACAACTTAAATTTAATGCATTTTTATTTAGGGTCGAGCATGAATGCTACATAGATTTGCATTGAAATTAAAATATTCTATCCCTATTTAACCTTAGGCTAAAATTCGTAGTCAAACTGGCATCAATTCATCTGATATATCGATGTATTCAATGTAATAACATACGGCAGCACAAAAGGTTAAGGGAAGAAATTGCCTCTTATGAGATAGGAATATTACATCTATCTGCAAAGAAGAGCAATAAAACAAAAAACTCCATAGAAAGGAACTGCGGTATCTGACTTATAATTCCTTCCATAGGCAAACGGAAGTGTGCGGCGTATGAAGCGATTCTGCCCGTAGCGAATCAATATTACATTTACTAATCACACCAATATATCCAATCCATTGAACCAATCTAACCACGAAACAAATAACCTAAGATTACTCTCCCCTAATATAACTTTACAAATCTATACAGCCATTCACGCCCGACTTAAGTTTAACATTTATATAATTAATTTAACGGAAAACAACAATCATAATAAAACTTAAAGAACAAAAAATAAATAAATGGAAATGATTTTACAAAATAAATAAGAAAAAAAATACATCAAATAACATTATTAATGAAGAATTTAGTTTGGTCAGATAGGATTCTATTGCATTATTTACTAAAAAGTTTTAAAATTTAGAGTTCTTATTGTTTCAAGTGAATATATAAGTTCTTACGATTTTTAAAACGTCCAACTTTATCCGTTGCTTGCCATGAACATAAATTCCCACGCCGTCCTAAAATTGGTATCCATTTAGCCGTTGTTTTATTTATTCATTCGGAGGTTTTTTAATTTAGTTGGTCCTCAATGTAGGAAACGATAGTTCATTTCTCCCTTCTTTAACAGCTGAAAGAATTGACCGTGCGTCTGTCAATTCCTCCAACTCCGTACTACTACATATAGTCACATCGTAATAATCAATTTCCAGTCACTAATTAATAATTTCCAAAATTTTTCCTTTTATACGTATTCGAAGGATTGACTTAACATTACGTCATCAATGAGATGATCCTTTTCGTTGAGGTCCGATTTCCAAATGGATTTATTTCATTTGCTGAAAGTTTCTATTGTTTTCCTATCTGACCGGTATTTTTACATTTAAATGCCCAAGGCTGGTTTACATTTGACTAATTAAATTTATCATTTCCATTTCTGATTAATTAACCTGTTTTCCAAATCAAAGATATATTTAAAGATAAATTTAAAGATATAATTTTATCTCCAAATCTTTTTAAGTTTTTGTTTTTAAAATACCTTTTCTATTTTTAATACAGTTTTATTTTAATAATTTTTTATATCTGTGCGATTTAATATATAAGAGTTTAAGATGATATTTAATTTCAATTTTTAATTCTAAAAGAAAATTTTTAAATGCGAACTTTTTAATTTACTTTCATGTTTAATAAATAAAATAAAAAAACAACAACAATGTAACGAACGTCTGTGCTCGTTACATATCAGTAAAGTTACTTAAAAAAAAAATGATCAAAAAAAAAAATATTTTACTTAGGGTTAGTAATTACGGTACACGATTGACAAAGACATTTACAAAACATCCGGTTAATAATTTTACAAAAAGACTATATACAAAAAGAAAAATGTTTACTATCGTTTTCCAAGGACCATTTACGTTCACCTCCTCCCGACCAGAGTTCTAACTTTTTTTTTTTAATCCATTTTATTTTTACACACGGCATGACAAGCAAATTTTATAAATTATTTATTTAAATAAGGTTGCATTGAGATAAATATGTTTTAAGAAATAATGGGTTTAAACGTGTCTATTTGCCGCACAATTATAAACACCACCAACTTATTTATGACTGATTGAAATGCATACATAGGGTTACACTGAAGTAATTCCCAAAGGTACTCATCGTAAGGCACCACATTTCGATCATAAACTTACGTGGCTGTGCGCACCTATACACATTAAAGTATAATTTATATTACAACAACAAAAAAACATATCAATCGCAACCTTTTGACTTTCTTTTTAACGAAATACAGTTTAGAATTATTTATACTTTCTCGTGTTTAATATATGTGCTATTTCTTTCTGGCAGTGCTTTTATAAGATTTAAAATATACGACTTATGTAAACAGATAAAAATATTTCATTTTGACAAAATTTGCTCAGGGTATTTGTGGTTTATTAAAGATCGGCCCCACGTTGGGCACCAGTTGTAACGATCCGGATTGTGTGACTTAACGTAAACTGCACTACGGGGCGCCATCTAGGCATTTGAACCTAGAAAAATTTATAAAGTAGGCAGATACGTAAGTCAAAAAAAAAAATTTTTTTTTTTTTTTTTAAATTTTGATTCCGGTCATTAGCCCATGTCACTAGCTCAGTGGAATAGCAGAGATTTAATAAGATAATCTAAGAGTATATATAAAAAAAGGAATAAAATAAGCCACTGCCAGTAATTAACATACAAACATTTATTTATGCACATATATATAAGATTTAAAATTATTTTAGTATTAGTTTTACATTTTAACATTATTTTTAACTTTACCTTAGATTTTAATTTACATTTTAATTTCTATTATATTATAAGTTTACATTTTAATTAAGTTCGCACAGATGGGATTATAAAAGCTTGTTATAATAAGTTGCTACAGATCGGTTACATAGATTACACGGTTAAAAACATTCCAAAGTAAACATAAGCGATCAAAATATAAAATTATTGATTACTGACAATTGCGGAGGGAAATTTATATGTAACCCAATAGTATTCACCATAAGATACTTGCATTGTCACCAATAACTTAAAAGACATCCGAATAAATACATTTTAGATACTCACCGTAAGGTATCATTATTTATCGAATGTCTATATATTTTGATCAAATATGAAAACGCAAAACATAGTTAACCGATAAACAATCCATGCAAGCATCTATAAACAACTTAAATTTAATGCATTTTTATTTAGGGTCGAGCATAAATACTACATAGATTTGCATTGAAATTAAAATATTCTATCCCTATTTAACCTTAGGCTAAAATTCGTAGTCAAACTGGCATCAATTCATCTGATATATCGATGTATTCAATGTAATAACATACGGCAGCACAAAAGGTTAAGGGAAGAAATTGCCTCTTATGAGATAGGAATATTACATCTATCTGCAAAGAAGAGCAATAAAACAAAAAACTCCATAGAAAGGAACTGCGGTATCCGACTTATAATTCCTTCCATAGGCAAACGGAAGTGTGCGGCGTATGAAGCGATTCTGCCCGTAGCGAATCAATATTACATTTACTAATCACACCAATATATCCAATCCATTGAACCAATCTAACCACGAAACAAATAACCTAAGATTACCCTCCCCTAATATAACTTTACAAATCTATACAGCCATTCACGCCCGACTTAAGTTTAACATTTATATAATTAATTTAACGGAAAACAACAATCATAATAAAACTTAAAGAACAAAAAATAAATAAATGGAAATGATTTTACAAAATAAATAAGAAAAAAAATACATCAAATAACATTATTAATGAAGAATTTAGTTTGGTCAGATAGGATTCTATTGCATTATTTACTAAAAAGTTTTAAAATTTAGAGTTCTTATTGTTTCAAGTGAATATATAAGTTCTTACGATTTTTAAAACGTCCAACTTTATCCGTTGCTTGCCATGAACGTAAATTCCCACGCCGTCCTAAAATTGGTATCCATTTAGCCGTTGTTTTATTTATTCATTCAGAGGTTTTTTAATTTAGTTGGTCCTCAATGTAGGAAACGATAGTTCATTTCTCCCTTCTTTAACAGCTGAAAGAATTGACCGTGCGTCTGTCAATTCCTCCAACTCCGTACTACTACATATAGTCACATCGTAATAATCAATTTCCAGTCACTAATTAATAATTTCCAAAATTTTTCCTTTTATACGTATTCGAAGGATTGACTTAACATTACGTCATCAATGAGATGATCCTTTTCATTGAGGTCCGATTTCCAAATGGATTTATTTCATTTGCTGAAAGTTTCTATTGTTTTCCTATCTGACCGGTATTTTTACATTTAAATGCCCAAGGCTGGTTTACATTTGACTAATTAAATTTATCATTTCCATTTCTGATTAATTAACCTGTTTTCCAAATCAAAGATATATTTAAAGATAAATTTAAAGATATAATTTTATCTCCAAATCTTTTTAAGTTTTTGTTTTTAAAATACCTTTTCTATTTTTAATACAGTTTTATTTTAATAATTTTTTATATCTGTGCGATTTAATATATAAGAGTTTAAGATGATATTTAATTTCAATTTTTAATTCTAAAAGAAAATTTTTAAATGCGAACTTTTTAATTTACTTTCATGTTTAATAAATAAAATTAAAAAAAACAACAACAATGTAACGAACGTCTGTGCTCGTTACAATATATATATATAAAAGATGATGTTGAAGGTAAAATACTTAAGAGCACTTGAAGAATAAAACAAAAAAAAATAGAAATGTTTTTAAATGATGAATATTAATAATGATATCACTATTATTACATTGACATCTGTATTTATCATATTGAGTAGAAAACAAAACTTGAAAATAAAAGTGAATATTTCTATATGAAAAATATTAAATTAATAATTTAGAATACATATTATTACTTTTAAGTTAAAACCATAAATACAAATATTCATAAATTTTAATAAGCAGAAAGGCATAATGTCATATATATATATATAATTAAAGACAAATTACCTCAGTACTAGTGCGCCTTTTATTTTTAGGATTAAAAGCAGCTAAAGCTTGTAGTCTATTCCTAAGTAATTCTAATTGCTCGTTACACTTCTGATTCTGTTCTCGTAAATGTTGATTTTGTTCTTCAAGCTAAATAATAATAACGATGATTAAAAAAAAAAAAGAAAAAATTAAACGAATAAATGAAAAACCTAAATGTTATACATTACAAACTTTAACCATGTTAACATATTGAAAAAATTACATTATAAAATTGTGAATGACATTACAAAGTCAGTAGTTGGTTATAAATACATCCTATTTTTTTCAACTTCTAAAATATAAATCAAAAAATGTTTGCTGCTTTAGACATAAAATACAATATACACATGGGTCTCGTTTTACGCGATAAATAGGTTCCTCAGAAAACACGCGCAAACGAAATCGTGCAAAAGTAGACATAACTTACCTTGAAAAAGGGGGGATATGGACTGAGATTTTTCAAAAATTGCATAAAAGCAAAGCACCAACGTAAAATTACTTTAAAATTCATGCAAAAAAAAAAAAAGGAAATAAAATATGACTAATAAAAAATTTCAAATTTGAAAAAAATTGATACAAGACAAACTTTTTTTAACTATAATATAATATTTAATTTTATTCAAAACAATATATTTTTATGCATAATTGACAGTAATTAACATTTTTTTAATACATGTTTTAATTATTATCGCGATTTTCCGATAAACAGGTTCGTTTGCAAACTGGTAAAAAAGTCAGATTCTTCACATGAGAAAATACAACTAGCATCAACGTCACTCTCATGTTGTTAATGGTTTTCTGGTGACAACGTAATTAGTAATTAATCTAACAACTAAAAATTAAATTCTTATTTTGTCTTTAATTTTTTAATTTTCAATTTTAATTGTGCTCACTGCTATTACTGATTAAAAATAAACTTGTGGACACTAAATGATTAATAATTGATTACATTATTTTTTAAAAAGTAAAAACAGAATGTGATTTAAAGTGCAAAATTAACAAGCACAATGTTTGAACAAATTTACATTATAATCTTGTAAAATTTAATGTGTGTATACATAAAATGTGGAAATCATGATTTTAATTTTATTATTGCATAAAATCTTACTATTATAAAGCACTGAAAATATTGAAATTACTAAGATGAAAGTCGAATTCCAATAATGTACTATTACTTTCAATATATGCGAAATTTATTATTTAAAGTAATAGCGCATTATCGGAGTTCGACTTCCGGTGAAACATGGAATTGCGTAACTTCAAAATCATGTTAAATAAGTCCGCGTAAAAAGAGACCCAGGTGTGTATATATATAGAATGCATATTTCCTTAAATACTACTGTTACACATATATGAAGCCTTTCTCTATGATGGTCACATCCTCCGCACACTCAATCAGTGAGGAGCTGGGACATATATGAAGCAAAGTATACAGGTAACAAATTAAATGAAAGAACAATCATCTTAGCTTTGCATTTCTGCATCATGTGTTTCAATTAAAAAAAATTCCATCATAACTGAAAGATAAACTAAAAACATCTGACTGAAAGTTTATGTCTGCTTAATATGGCTGTAAAAAGAAATATCAGAGCTGAGTTTAAATAAGTAAGTGAAAAAATTGTTGGTGCCTAATAGATGACACATCAGAGAACTGTTTAATATTTTAAAGACAACAATCTCGAGCATGCCCATTGCATTCACTAAATATAAAAGAATAAAATGTGGAAAAATAATTGTACTTAATAATCAATGCAGGGAGCACCAATGAAAATTAAGGATTATAATAAATAAAAAAACAGTGTACATGCACTGCAGAGGACAACAAATACAGTATATACAAATGATCATGAACTTCTGTAATAGAATCTCTACAGACAAATCACATCCCAAAGCCATTAACTTTTGTTGTTGAAACAGTAGAACCATGAGAAAAAAACTGTACAAATGAATGACTATAAGTGTAATAGATGCATTTTTCCCAACCATAAGTCTGTAAACTAGGTTGCTTTCTCCCCACTAGTAATAGTAAACATGTCAGCAGAATTATGACTATTCAAGTAATTATATCATGCTATTTTCTTGATCTAGTTGAACATTTTGTGAAACAGGGGCATTTCAGTTAAGCTTAGAGCAACCAACAAAAATGGTTTTGAGAGTAAGAGGTTTATGATATGCATTGATGTCGGCATCCCTAATGATAAGATTAATATTTTGTAAGCTTTTATTCAAATTAAAAAATCAAAAGTAATATCTTAGACTACAAAACCAAAATTTTTTCCATGAAAAATGATTTAATATTATTACTTTCAAACAGCATCACTCAAATTGAAGTCCCCATAATCCTAGAAATATAATTAAAAACCATTTAAATGAGAGTATATTTAAATACAACTGCTTATAATACTTCTTTCATATACACTTCAACGCAAAACAAATTTTCGTAAAAATTTCTTTATTTTCCTTACAGTTTCGACTGTCCAGCAGTCTTCATCAGAGCTACAATATTTGAATAATATAAATACATAACCATCATTTCACATATATATAATAAATATACATATATATATATCAAAATATACACATATACTCCCTACATATATACAACTGATAATGCAGTGTCGGAGGGTTTTATTAATTTTCATTATTTTAAGTATATTATTTCCTAAACTGATTACTTTTTTTTAAAAGAAAATAATATGTTAGGTGCAAAAATAAATATTGTATTATTTTGTTATATGTAATGGTGGTAAAAGTGTGTCATTAGTTTTAAATTGACAATGTCCATAGTTATGTTGTTCCATGCCTTAGAATTTTATTTACGTGTAGGTAAATTAAGCACCAAAATCATGCAACATAACTTTGGGGCACATACTTAAAGAATAAATATATCTGAGAGTATTCAAATAAAAAGATTGCCTTTCAATTCTTTACATGGCATTGGAAAGGTTAAACAATTCAATTTTATATTTGCATTTTTTCAGTTCTTTTAAATCACATAAATACTAATATTTTTTGTTTATTTATTTGCTTTATGTTTCTGTATTTAACTATTGTGTGTGTATACATATTACCTATTCAGTTACTAGTACTGTTTTAAAATAGTTGTATTAAATGGTAATTTGAACAGGAATACATAAATAAAAATCCTATTGGATGATGATATATTTTACATCAACAAAATTCACTGATAATGCCTGAAAAATTGTGTGATGTGGGTCAATGGTAAATTGAAATGTTTCAATTGTTAGAGTAAGCTCAATCTATCATTTCTGATGTTTGAATGTCACATGACTTTCAAATAAACAAACCATTTGATTTGCCTTGAGTAGTTTGTCCAGTGGTAGTGTAAAAATTTGAAAGCTGAAAAATCCTCAACCATTACTTCAAACATCTGAACATCACATGATCTGAGCAACTCTTCATTCGACTACTTAAAAAAAAATTTATATATAAATTTAAGCACTGTTATTAACTTATGGAGAAAAAAAAATCTGGCTGATGCAAATTTACACAAAAAAGTTATTGTATTCAAAATAAAATGACACTTTTGTTAGATAAAATATTCCCATAAAACTGGATTAATCGTTTTTTCCTTCTCATTGACATAGATTTAATATCATATTACTAAAATCTATATTTTCAGGATTGGAAAACGTAAACAGGATATCATGTGACATTATAAATACTAGTTTATGTTTTATATAGATCAATAAATATTATCTCAATAATAAATAAATATGACTTAATGTAAAATAATAACTAAATAGATAACAATGTTTCAGTATATAAAAAGCAAACTTCCAGACCATTATAAACCATAAAATTTAATGCTATAATAATTGCTTTGTAAATAATCCACAAACTCATTTGAAATACAGAATCAAACAATTAAATACTACTTCACATTTTGAATCAAATGCCCATTTAATAATTAATTATTTTAGAACATACATTACCACTACTAATATGTAAATTTTGTTTAAAAGTCAATAAAAAAAGAACTGGTATATTAAAAGTGCCTAATTTCCCTTCTCTAAATCTGTATATTAATATGCACAAAAAATTGTCATGTGGATGTTATCATTATTATTTTAGACTTCATTCATATACTGATTGGCAATATTTGTAATTGTTTTGCTTTTGGCAGGGTTAATAATCTATTTTTATGATAGTATTTTTGTTTGTAAATAATTCTCTACTTCATTACTTATTTAACAAAACTTTTGGAATAATAGTTATAACATACAATAAACCACAATCTGGGTTTTGAGTCTATGCTGAATAAACCTTAAGAAATTTTTTCATATGAAATGCAAGGATATGATTTTTATTTTAGCTATTCAATCCACATAATCATATTATCTGCTACAATATAAAAATTCCAATGTATTGGTTAGATGAATAGGAGAGTATTCATTATAAATATCGTTCCATCTGTAAAGCGCATGTGCCGTGGTTTAAGCTACATTGTTATTATAATTTATAAAAAACATTGCGCTACATAAATAACAATATTTACATATGTTTAAGTTTTCATTTAATAATGACATATAATAAATAGTAAAAATTTCGCAAGCATCATTAACTAAAATCATATAATAAGTAATTTAAAGTGATAATTAAAATCTTCAAGCTTTCAGTTCCGAATGCTTCAGATTGGCCCATACATATAGCTTGAGTGATAAAGGATAGAGTGGATTCATTCTATCTTTTAAAAAGACTTTATCTTGTGTTTGGAAAGGAGAGTATTCATTATAAATATCGTTCTATCTGTAAAGTGCATGTGCTGTGGTTTAAGCTACGTTATTATAAAATAATATTCATAAGACTGGATGAATAATTACTAAATAATGCATTTTACTTCAATTAAATATTTTTATGTTCCCAGTAAAACTAATATATGATCATAATATAGTACCACTTTGATAATATTACTGCATTTAAAATCAAAACTAAACCATATATAAGACATAATAATAAATTTGTTATCTAAATGAAAGTTCATGAGAGTTTTAGGAGTTTTAAATTATGCTAAGAGTAATAAACAGTGATAGATTATAATGAAAAATGGTCAAGTATCACTGTCTGTGCTGTGATTTCTTAATGTTTTGATAAATGAGCCTGCTTTTTTAGTTTTTTAGCATTAAAGTGACTTCTTTCTTTTTCAATTAATTTAATGACATAAAAAAATTCAGTTTATTTATTTATTTTTGTTCATTAATATATGCATATGTTAAATTCTCTGTTAGGCAGGATTAGTTTTAAGCCAATATATATCACATGAACACCATTTCTTATGCTTGCTTATAACTATCATTAAAACAGGTAAGATAAAATGTAGCTGCTGGAGGGTCGCATTAGATCCTGAGATCTAGGTGCAGTGCTCTTGGATCCAGGGCTCCTCACTGACGAAGGCCACAAGCCAGAAACTAGTCTGGGGATATTGGATGAGTAGGCACTAGATGAGGATTTTATGCACAAGCCTTCTGGCATCCATTGATTATTCTGGCTTGCACTGAGTGGCAATACTATATGGAGAGTTTTGCCTGTTTTAAATTCTCTGTCTGAGGGAAATAAGTAACTTAGTAACAAACTGCTAAGTAATAAGATTTCAGCCTCATAAGAGAGAGTTTGTTGATGTTTGTCACCTACTTAATATAATTTATTGTAATATTTGCATCTTAGACCTACATTATAGAATTTAATGTGCACTAAATGTAACGATATAATAAGTAAACCATTTCTATATTGTAAGATGTAGTCTTATATTCCACCAAGAACCATTAAACACTCTTATCCACTTCAACACGAATACCCACAATAACAAGATTCTCTATGTATAAAATAAAATAAGTTATATGTATAAATATAGGGTCATGTGATCTATGATTCTTATTTTGACTATTAATATGTATAAAGAGTCTTTTACCCAAATAAAACTTATTCCCAAAAAATGAAAATGTTCACAAGCATTTCAATTGAGAAATATGTTTCTATAATTAAATATTAAACAAATATATAATCCACACTAAATTGTAAAACTTAAATATTGATACTTACCCTTATTATAAAAACCTACCATTAACTATTGTTTAATATACACATATTATAACAATAAAAGGAAAAAGATGATTAAATTTAGATGCAAGTGATAAAGTCACAAAAACGTAAAGGAAGGAAATAATAGATAATTTTTTATTATTATTAATCCAACACATGTATATAAATCATAACACATGACATAAGTAATCAACTCAATGCATGAACTTGAATTCGTTATTTAAAAGAGTCAAATTATCACTAAATAGAACCTCATTTTGGTGATTGGCAGTGTATATATATAAGCTACCTTCTCAAAAATCAGATCAAAAACTCTTGTTGACTAACAATAGGTATACTTTGTAAGTGACGAAGTGAACATGTCGTTCAAAGACAAAAGCTTGCATCCATCAAAGTAAAACCTTAAACAAGAATATCTCATGGAAGATGGATAAGAGCTAAAATAAAAGCAGACAGATTTAAAGTCAGCAAACTAAGGGGTTTTAAATTACAAATACTAGAAAAAGCTTTAAATTTATTCGATATTTCAAGAATATTTTCAATCTTTAGCCAGAGAGTTATACCAACTCCAATTTGAGATTCCCAGTAGCCAATATCTAGCTATTCAACAAACTCAAGGATTTTGATTAACTATATAGAGAGAGACACAACCATGCACTATTAAGTGTAAAGTTACTTCATGGAAGAGATGTATCACTCATGGAGTTGTAACTGCCAAAACTGAATGTGACTCGAGACAACATCTATTCATCTATGCTGAAGACATTACTAACTGTACTACTTGGATGTGAAGATGTAAACTTAACAACTCAAGGTATGCTATACAAAAGAAAAAATTTCAGATCACCATGGTACATGTTCTAGAATATTCAAACCCAACCAATTGGACCCTGAAGTGTAGAAATAAGAGGACACAATCCTTTTATGACATTTTCCATTATGGACTCTTGATTTACTTTAGGTTGATCTCATATGATTAATTTTATGTATCTATGTTTTTTTGATGGGGGTATAAATTCTTGATATACTAAAAAAGAGGGGAAATATTATTAACTTAATTATTTTATTGAAATAAAATATAAGGTCAGGCGTAAACTTGCTTGCAGAATTTGATCATTACCAGAGTTGGAGGTAAGACTTTATACTTTACAACATTAAACACCAAAGACTGTTGTTTGTTGCTTGTTTATTGATACTAATAATTTTGTCACTTACTTATTTTTCAGTATAGATAATTAAAAACTTCTATCATGAATAGTTTTTCTATCATTATAAAAACAAATCATAATAGAAAGGGGGGATCCCAGACCATCACCATATTTGTTAATATGAATTAATCAATAAATATATTGGAGACAATAAAATTGTGATTTTACTAAAGTCTAAATTAGCAAACAATTATATATATAGATATATAAATAATAACAAGTTCTAAATTTTTTTGTTAGTACTGATATTGGATGATTACTCTTTGAGGGGAAAAGAGGGATTGGATTAATAAATATCGCCATATTAATCAAAGAAAAGTCATAGATATCTTAATAAATAAATTGCTTTTGTTATAATCTCTCGTTGAATAAATTGTAATGATTGTAAATAAATTTGTTAAACATATGATTTCAAATTAAAGTTGGACATTAGCATTTTTCTTTATTCATTTATCAAATTATCACATCTTCACACAATAAAGATAGTAATATGAATATTCCCTGAAATAGAATATTATGCATATTGTCCCTAACCTCCAATTTTGGGATAAATGGAAGTTCAAAATGGGAAAAAAGATGACTATACATGCAGATTTTTGATGTATGTCCATGGGCTAATACGTCATCTCCTAGAAGTGAGATCAGGGTGGATATCAGTCTAGAAGCTTAGGAATCCTAGATACGCTTTGTCATCCAGTCTGATGTCCTATCAGGTCTACTGTTACGCAAGGCCAGGATTCATTCTGTTACAATATATATATATGATAAACAAAACAAGTTATAAATTTCGTAACTTGCTTAAGCTTGCATTTTATTATCACTAGATGGAACTTTACCAATAGCTCCTAACAAGCTTTTGTTTACATAAATGCTGAGAGAGATAGAATTCAATATCTCTTTTGTTGAGTGATATTGAATTCTATCTCTCTTGGCATTTATATAAATAAAAGCTTGTTAGGAGCTATTGGTAAAGCTCCATCTAGGGATCATATATATATATTTAGTGTAGTTACATTTTTCCACATTAAATTTCTTTATATTTACTTTAAATTATATTTAGATTATTAGAATACTAGCTTTTTGGAGGAATTATTATAATAAATGTATTTGAAATGGAAGAAATTATCTCCCACTGAATTACACTTATATAATAACAGAGCTAAAAGATATATTGGTATCATTTTATCTTTTCATAATTGTTGATATTACCTAACTAGTGAGAGGTAATTTATTATTATTATAATAAATGTTGTCAACTTTTACTTTATCCCAGTAAAAAATCAATGACTGTTTCAGTCTTAGAATTCACGCCATAATTGGATTGTATTTGAGATAATAATGCACAGATCATTTATAGTTTTTCTGTGTTATAATAAATGCAATGCAATGAATATAAGTTATACTTAAATTTATTTAAAAATAAAATGATTTTCACTAATAAATTTATGACGTAATTCTAAATATGAGATGAAATTGTGTTAGAGGAAGATGAGCAACTACAAACTAGTATCATTAATTACTTTTATAGCCTATTTGATACTTCAATTTGCCTTCAGAGATTCAATATATAATAAAGACTTTTCTGTGCTAAATATATACAGCAATGTTTGAGATTAAACCTAGATGGATCAGTTATTGCAGGTAATTGAAATACTCTCTAAACATAGCATAATTCTTTTGAGTGATTTACAATTCAATCTTCTAGCTTAACTATTTCAGATTTCTCTGTATATATATATAGGGAGATGTGATAAAAGACTAGATCGATTAGGAATAATCTTTTATCAAAAAATTGTTTGTGCTATAACTAGAGCATCATTTCAATTATTTATAGTAATCGTAGCATTGAGATTTAATCTCAAACATTATATATATATATATAGCACAGTAACGTCTTTATTACAAATTTTCATCATATGAATCTTTGTTGACAATATGAAAATTTTTTAAAAAACTCAAACTTGTCAATTAATAATGTCCAATCAGTTTAAAAATATCGGGAAATAAATTTCATGACTGACTTAAAATTCAATTCCCTAGTCAGTCTAGGCATTTCAGACTTCACTCTCTCTATATAAAAAAGACAAATTATGGAACCAATTTTTTTTTCATATGTCAAAGCGTTGACTGGGACGCGAACCCGGGCCAGCTGCTTGGAAGGCAGCTATGCTAACCGCTAGGCCACCAACGCTTGACACCAATTTTTTATCGAAAAATTATTGTCTTATGCTATGATTAGAAGAAATTTCACTTGTTTATATCACTTTTGTTATTGTCATCTCCCATCATCACATAAATCATATGAAATAAAGCAAGTAAAAAGGAAAAAAAGAAAGATAATTAGCAGATGACAATATTACATCTAGCTATGACTCTTTGGATTTTCCAAATACCACAATGCCTAGTTAATCATATATATAAAATAAACTACATTATTGATTTTTTTCTAAAACTTAAACAAAAAAAAAAACGGGTCAAGCGTTGGTGATCTAGAGGTCAGCACAGCCGCCTTACAAATAGTTGTCCCGGATTAGCGGGTTCGCTTCCCGGCCGATGCTATGACATATGAAAAAAAAAAACATGAATAATACGTTTGCAGAGGCAAAAAAAAAAAAAAGCTTTTCTAAAAAATATCAATTTCAATTTTTATTTTACTCCGAATGACATTTCAATCATTATTTGAAAAATTCTATCTTCACTTTTGCTAATCTTATCATAAATAAAATCAAAATGTTAAAAAATTCTGCAGAATTTTCAAACTTAAACAGCGCATACCTCTTTTAACTTTAATGTAACCCACTCCTTGATTTTAGCAGCTTTTGCTTCAACTAATTTAGAATCTTGAACTCTCTGAGTTTTCTAAATTAATAAAAAAAAAATACAATAGAATGATTAAAATAACTATGTAACCATTTAACAATCTATCATACTAATATGTGTGTATGTATATAAATAAAATATGTAGCAATAAAAATCGAAGTGCATTCAAGTTTTAAGATAGATCTCTATGGAATAAAATGCTATAAAATTGAGAGTAAAAAATGGCACCCTACTATAAAAAAGAAACAAACATGCAAATCAATATTGATTATTGCCTAGCATTAGATCATTTAAAATATCTATACGATTCAAGACCAATCTATATTTTTATAAACAAAGCATGTGTGATTCTTTCTATTTTGACATGTTAAAACTAGAAATGTGTCAAGCGTTGGTGGTCGAGAGGTCAGCACAGCTGCCTTACAAGCAGTTGTCCCGGGTTGGCGGGTTCGCTTCCTGGCCGATGCTATGACACATGAAAAAAAAATAGAAATCCTCCCCCCCCCCTCAAACCACCCCCTCTCAAATTAAATAAAATCAAATTTCTTTAAATAACAAAAATATGTGATTGCTAATTTGCAGGGTATATGATTAAATTAATTTAGATTATAAATATTTTTATGTATTATTCAGTAATTTTTTTTAAAAGATTGGTTATATTATTTTTAGCGTTATTTGAGGATTAACATTAATTAAATCAAATTGATTCCAAAAAGTGTCCATGCATTTTTATGTAATTGAATGTTAAAGGCTAAGTTATTCTCATGTCTACTATAATGAACCAATAGTGAACATTAAGATTAAAGCTGCACACATATATATAAAACTAAAATATATTTCAATATTTCTAGAACATAAAAAAAATATTTGGTCATAATATTTCTATAATGTAATTCTCAATAACTGATAAGTGCTGGTTCAGCATGAAATGTACATTTTGAAGATCATACATATTTTTCACATATTTTGGGTCATATGTTTATGATTACACCCTTTCACAAATTTATTAAAAGCACATAGAAACCAGTCCCTACCTTGCTTAAGAATGGTATAGTGAAAATTACACTACAAAAATATTATTCATTAAATGGATAATCTCTAGTCTAATGAATGACTAATAGAAATTATTAATATAATTCCATTAAGTGTTCTGTGTCAAAGTTGAGAGGGCAGGAAGTTTGACACTTATTAATTAAACTGTAGCAATTGGGTATCCATATATATTCTGAACAATAATAAAGATATGTGTAAGAGATTGTGATTTGAGCCAATTGATGAGTGCTGAATGTGCATTTTGGGAGGAGGGGTTCATGTCTTTGGACATATGTTTATGACTACTCTCCTCCACATGGTATTAAAAGAGAATAGAAACCACCACCCCTACCTTGCATGAGAGTGGTGAAGTGAAAATTACACTACAGAAATATTATTCATTAAGTGGGTAATAAAAATTATTAATATTTATTTGTTCATGTACTAAATCCTAAAAAAACAAAGATATTTTGAATTGATTACAAGAAAGTTAAAATTAAACAAGTATCATTTATTAATAATTTCAGACTCAATAATGAGCAAAAAATGATGATATTTTGGAATATGCATACTCAAACATATAATTTTGTAATTCCATTACTTTTTAATATAACTATTGATTTTGACAAGAGTATTGAACATTGAAAATGCATTAAAGTTATATTTAATAGTTTCAAAGTTTTCTTCAATAAGGAAGTGGTACGAGTGTTGCCTTTAATTTCTATCATTTCTATGATGGAATTATCAAGGGGTTTTTTTTCTTTATGGATTTTTTAGATATATAGATGTTTGAAAGTTTCAGATTTTCTTCTCAATAGTTATACATTAGATAGAGTGCTGCTGGGCTAGTCCTAGTATTTTTAATCTAATGAATATCCTAACACCTCACTGACGACACTAGATGCAAAAACCGGTCTGTGTTGAAGGTATTCTCAAAGCTTGTTAAGAGTTTGTTTTGCGAACTCTATATATAACATTTGTAAATACGAGCTTTATTAAAATTAGGTCATGTGACATCTGACTTGATTTTTTTTATCAATTTATATGAATTATAATATATGCAAATTCAATATAATTATAATATCTATATTTCTTAATATTAAAGTTCACTTCTTTTTGTAGATATATGAAATATTATGACATACATCTATAAGATAATTTTATTAATAATATTTCTTTTTATATGTTGATCAAACACCTCCAATATGTGACTTTTTTTAAATCAATTCAACTATTACTAATATTAGTATATATTATTAAAATTGTTAATAATTTATAATATGTTGTTTTCTATCTAATTGGGCTAGCCAGAAATAAATATTTCTTTTACTAGAAAGAGAATGTTTTTTTATTAATTATTAGATATAAATTATGATGGTATATGTAAAATTAAAGGAAACATTTGAATTAATAAATTTTTACCACATCCAATAATTTTCTTACATGTAAAATTATAAAATTAAAATATATAAATTTCAATTTTGCATAGTTTGACTGTAAATGGATAACTTCACTCATTAAATATTTCCATCTAAAACCATTAAAAATATTGTATTATAACACACATAACTTACTACTGGAGGGGTTTATTATAATAAGTAAGAAAATTGAAAGGTTTGTTATACATTGATTTCATCCACCTATAAATGTAAACTGCAGTGCTTTGTTCTTTATATTAGACCTAAAGTGGCATTTAAAAAAGGATTATATCCTTTTCAATGCAATCAGCCTGTCAATTTACTTTAAGTCTTGTCTTGGGGCAGATGATTTTCATTAGCTATCTAGGTTAAATGCTTTCTAATTAAGTTAATTATAAATAGTTAACTACATACATTAAATATCACCATCTAAAACATCCATTAAAATATTGTATTACAAATCATCATCATTATCATCATCAACCATTACCTATCCACTGCAGGATGAAAGTCCCTCCAAGTTCAATCAATCTTTTTCAATCTCTAGCCTCTCTTCTCCACATCACCCTGTACACTTTCTTCTTCCATCAATCCATCTCACATGTGGTCTCTTTCTGGATCTTTTACAATCTCCTGCAATCCAGTTTAATATTTAAATTATCCATTTATTATCATCTCTTTTAGCTTCAATCTTTTAATCCTTTCAATAATGTCAGAAACACCTGTTTGTTCTTTTACCCAAGTATTACATTTTCAATCTCTTCTTGTTACTCCTAATATGCATTTTCCCATACTTCTTTGAGTGGTCTAAATTCGCTGTATTGATCTTCTATTAAGTGTCCAAGTCTCAGATCCATAAGTAAGAACTGGTAGAACATATTTATTAAAAAACTTCCTTTTCAAACATATTTGATTTTAATATTAAGTTATTTTTATCAAAAATACTTCAACAAAGTTTAATTCTATGATTAATTTCATCCAGTGTCTTTCCATCTATAGTAATAATCTGACTAAGATATTTGTAGTTGTTAACTTCTAACTCATCATAATCAATCGTTATTTTCATCTTTTGAAAAAATCAATTGAACATTACTTTAGTATTTTTAACATTTATCTTTAGTCCTACTTTTTGCTTTCATCTGATAACTCTTGCAACATTTCCTGAAGCTTTGAAGGATTATTTGCAAAAAAAAAAACTACATCATTTGCAAAATCTAAATGATTTAAGTAATTTCCAATTACTTTTACTCTTTTAGTTTCTAATTTTAATCCACAAAATACTTCTTGCAGCAATGCTGTAAAAAAGTTTTAGAGATATGGACCCCTTGTCTTATACCCTTTTTAATATGAACCTTATTAATAGTATTATGTAATTCAATTGTTGCTGTTGCATTTTTATAAATATTCTTCAGAATATGACAATATACTTGGATCTAAACCTTGATGATCCAATGCTTTAATCACTAAAGGAATGCTTATAGAAAAAATCCCTTTTCATAATCTGTAAATCCAAAGCATAATGGCAGCTCACATTCATTAATTCTTTTTATAACTTCTCTCAATATATGATCTATTGTAATAAAACCCCTTTTAAATCCAGCTTGTTCTTTTGGTTGGTTAAAATCAATGTTCTTTGTAGATGAGTTGTAATTATCTCAGTAAAATTTTTATATAAAACTAATAATAAACTGATAGGCTTATAATTTCTAATATTTTATTCTTCCAATCATCTGGTACAACTTTTATCATTTAGACATTTGGTATATAACTTTGCCAAATTTTTTTTCTATTTCTTCACCTGCTTCTTTTAATATATCAATTACAATCCCATCATTACCTAGAGCTTTTTCCTTCTTCATAAATTTAAATGTATGTCTCATTTCTTCATTTAAAATCCTGGCTAAATCAGAAGATATAATAGATATAGGATGTATTTGTTTTTTATTACTATATACATCTTGATAGAACTCTTCTATCCATTTCATGATGTCATCTCTCTTTTTAGTAATAGTTCCATCTTTTTTTCTTATTGCAGATATAAGTTTCCTATCAATACCAAAATGATGTTTTACATTTTTAAGACTTTTATTCTCTACCATAGTGTTCCTTGCTATTTCACAATTATACTTTCTTATATCATTATCAACTTTTTTTTGCACCATTTTACAAAATTCAAGATATTCAATCCTTCTTAAGGCTTCATATTTATATAGCATCAAATTCCTTCTTTTCTTCATAAATTCTCTACTCGCAGTAGAAATTTTATTGGTCAATTGCTGCTTTTTTCTATCAGCTATATTTGTTGCAGTTTTTAAAAGTGTATCGGTTATTTTCCTATTAATTTCATTCAAATCGGAATCGTGTTCAAAACATAATAATACTTGAAAACGATTTGTTCTAATTTAAATTTCATTACAATGTTTTTGAAGATTAGGAATATCAACTGTAATTACTGTTTTTCTTAATAATTTTTGTCTCTCTAGTTTTGCATTAAGGACATTACAATCTCAAAATGTGTATTTTCGGTTAATCAAAATATAATCCAATTCTGCTGCCATGTCGATTTCCTTTTAACATTTTTCTCAAAAAAGAATTCATAATATAAAGTTTTTCTGCAAACTCCACAAGTCTATGTCCTCTCTTATTTCTATTATTATAATTAAATTTACCTACAGTATTTTCATTTTCCATTTATGTACCAATTCTAGCATTAAAGTCTCCCATAACAATTTTAAAATGCTGTTTAGTCTGATCAAAAGCCTTTTGTGCACCCATATAAAAATGTTCGACTACTTCATCACTATGAGAACTTGTTGGACAATATCCTGCATTATCTGCATTTGATATCTGCTATTAAGTTGAATAACTAATACTGCCACTCTGTCTGATACACCATCAATCTCTACAATGTTGTTCTTTCACTTTTTATTTATAATGAATCCTTCTTCACTTACACTTCCAATATTTGTGCCTTTGTAGTAGAATACATATCCACTTTTTAAATCAATTGTCTCTTCACCTTTTCTTCTAACTTCAGAAAGTCCAATAATTTCCCATTTAAAAGTTCTTCCAATTCTTGCAGTCTTCCTTTATTTGAAAGTGATCTGCAGTTTTACATATCTAAATAAAAGGTCATCATCAAATGGCAGCAGGATTCCACAATCAGGGAATTCTTAGCACCCTCAGCATTTGGCCACCAACCACTGTCTTGGCTGGTGACTTTACAGCCTCCTGGGAATAAGAGACATGATTAATTTTTGTCTGTAATGATTGTAAATATCTATTAGAAATTTTTTTTTTCATTCACACACCCATTCGTTCTGCCATATCAGACAACTGAGAAGAAAGACCATGGTGTTTCTTGATATTAAAAAGCCAATAAACTCATCGTGCTGGTTAATGTGTGTTGGTGAGCAGCCATGTTTTTGTATACTATATGAATGATCACATAGTAATAACAGCGGCAATGACAAGAATGTATGGAGTGGATATTAGAAATTTGCTCTATAAACCTATAAATCACTATATATAATGCAAACACACACAATGTGTATATTAGTGCTAATATATAATGTTTTTACCACCTGCATTTTTTTTGATTTATTTTAATTTCTTTTTTATATATTTTTCTGAAATTCTTAAATTTTATACAATCACAATGTTTAGGTTATTCTCAGGCTAATTCTTATAATATATATACACAAATCTGCAACTATCCAAATATATATCAATATTCTTGATACATATATATTTTTGTGGTTGATATTTCTTTATCTATCCATAAGCACTTATGAAGTAATATAAAATATAGAAAAAATATTAATTATATAAATTGATTCTTTTATTAAATATGGCTACATTTTTATATAATTTAAAGTGAATTTTTACTATTGTTGATAAAATATTTTTCATATAGTTATGAATTAATATTTCATTTTTTTAATTAATATTACTATAATTAATTATTAATGCAATCATTACGTGTTTATCAAAAAGTTGATAACATAAAAGTTGGGAGAGGAGTAAATTGACGCTTGAAAATAAAAATGAGACAATTTGCTCTACATAAATACTCTTCATGTAATAAAGATATATATATGAGAGATGATGACCTGGACCAACTCATGAGTGCTGGTTCAGCACGAAATGCATCTTGGGGGTTATTTGTCTTTTATTGTATCTTTATTTATATGAAATTATTTATGAAATAACAAAGAATGGAGAAATATGGACGTTGTCTATCTATAAAAAAAAAAAATATTTTACTATCCTAATTCATTTATTTTATAATAATTTTATATTATTTCTAGATTTTACTTTATTTTTTATATAAACAATACAAATCTCTTATAAATTTCTTTCCCATGACATACTCTTTTTTTTTCTGTATTTTTTTTTTTAACTGTACTATTAATTTTACTTTTTGTTTTTTGTTCATTGTTACTTTCTTTATTTCCACTTTGGACTTTTCTCAAAAAACAACAACAAAAAACTGTATGTTCTCAAGAGTTGATTTATTTTTTTTCAACAAATTCCATAAGTCTATATTTTTTCCAATTTTTATCTTGACAATTAAAATCTTCACAATATATTCATCTTTCAGTCAATTTCTAAATCACATTTGGAGCAAATTTATTTATATTTCCATGGTAAACTTGAACATGCAATGTATGAAAGAGGCAAACTCATTTTTATATTCCAAGTTATTATCTCAAACACTTTAAAGAAGTGCAGTATTGATTGTTTCCATTTATAAAATATTGATGAGTATAAAATGACAAAAAAGAGTCAAATCAGATGTCACATGACTTAATTTAATAAGCTTGTATTTACAAATGTTATATATAGAGCTCGCAAAATAAGCTCTTAACAAGCTTTGCGAATATCCTCAACCCCAGACTGGTTTCTGGTTCTGGTATTATCAGTGAGATGCCAGAATATTCAAAAATTAAATTAGAAATACCAAGACAAGCTCAGAGTTAGATAGCTGGATTGAAAGACGTATAGATGTCTGACAATTTCAGATTTTGTACTCAATAGTTATACATTAGATAAAATGCTGGGGTTGCCCTGATATTTCTAATCTAATGCTTGAATAGCCTGGCACCTCACTGGCAATGCCAGAAGCAGAAACTGGTCTGGGGTTGAGGATATTCTCAAAGCTTGTTAACAGCTTATTTTGCGAGCTCTAGATATAACATTTGTAAATACAAGCTTATTAAATTAAGTCATGTGACATCTGACTTGATTTTTTTTATCATTTTATTTTTTGCTATTAAGGCTTTGGTGGTTTTATATTGCTAAAGCTACTAATATATGGTGTATCCGAACTTAGTTCAGTCTCATATGGCTATTTGAGTTAGATATCTGGATTGGAAGACATATGGATGAATAACAATTTCAGATTTTTTACTCAATAGTTATACATTAGATAAAGTGTTGGGCTTGCCCTGGTATTTCTAATCTAATACTTGAATATCCTGACACCTCACTGACAACTCCAGAAGCAAAAACTAGTCTGGGGTTGAGGATATTTTCAAAGCTTGTTAAGAACTTATTTTGCAAGCTCTATATATAGCAGATGAGTACAGCATAAAATGGAAAGTTACAATTGGGGAAGATGTTGTAATCATTCATAAAGTTTTCTGGAGAAAAGGTTAAAAGAGAGTAGCACATTAAATAAATTAACTTAAAAACCAACATATGATATATGTGAATTGCATATTTTGTGTTTCACAAATTCAATTTTAATTTTTTATTCTTTGCCTTGCTAAATTTTATTTTGTCTTCTATTTCTAGGGTTAGAGTGAGCCGACTTATTTATAGATAACTACTAATGATGATAAAATGACTATTAGTTTATGATTTTAATAAATTTATAATATTTTTTAATACTGAGTGAAAGTTTACATTTATAACATGCAATGCTTCTTTAATTATTCTTTTGTTATAATTATTTTAATTTCCAGTAATTTGTCATTTGAAATTGGAATGTCTGTTATATTTGTGAATGAATGACTTTTTATCATTAAAATGTTTTAATCTAGTTAGCACAATTTGCTGTTTGTATTTCCAATTTGCTGTTTGTATTTATTAACTACAGAATTTATTTTTACATTTTTTCATACGTATTTTAATCATTATCGCTATTTGACGATATGCGGTTTGTTTGTAAACTGGTAAGAAATCAGATTCATCACAAGTGGAAATACAACTAGCACTACTTTCAGTTTTGTACTGTGTTAATGGTTTGCTGTTGGCAATGTAATCGGTGATTAAACTTTAAGACAATGATTTTACTAATTGTTTATAAAGCTCACAATATCCAAACATAACTATTTAGCTTTCCTTGGAATTTAAGAGGTTGTTCATTGCAGGAAACTGTCAGATTTCAGCATTTTCTGACATTTCTCTTTGTCTCATACATCAACCTAAAATCAATGATTAACTGAAATAAATTTTAAATGTTCATATTTTGTTTCAATCTTTAAAAAAATGAGATTGCAATCAAAACGAAAAGATTATACATTATCATTGGAAAGATTATTTTCAGTTTACAAAATCAATAAAACCTTCGTTATTTATTTTAAAAATCTAAGATTATTTATTTCTGTTATATCTAACAAAATACGTTTTAAAAGTTTAAAATTTTTGAATATTTATTGGGATATTTTTATATGTAAGTATAAATCTATTATTATTATTTACTTATTAGTATAAGTAGGTTATTTACATAGAAGCTAAGATTCTAAATACAGCTTCAGGCCATATTCATGTTAGCTGCTAATATAACATATTTTTGAAAAAAAAAGTATTTCAAGTCAAATTTCTTGATATCTAATAAATATAGTGAAATATGAAAGATATTAAGAAAAAACATGAATTGCATAACTTCAAAATCGCATTAAAATAATCTGCATAAAATGAGACCCAGGTGTACTATATTTTCCTTGTATCTGTGGTTCAATTATTTACAATTTACAAAAAAATTAAAAATTTAAAAAAGTATAAATCATTCTAATACTAGATATAATAACATTTCAATTATTTGAAACAATTAAAAATAATTATTTAATTTGAAATTTTTTTTTTACAAGAATCTGAAAATTACAATTTTTATTCAATAGCATATTCCTCTCAATTTATTTTCTTGTTAAAAATGCACATCAGTTTATTCATTATATCCCTTTTTCTTACCATTTAATAATTTAATATAATCTACTTTTAACAAATGAAAAATTATTCTTTCATTTAAATAAAACTGTTGGACTAAGAAAATCAAAAAAACTGAGAGCTTACTACAATTGGGCTTATTAATTTCTATGTATAGTATTTATTGAATTTGTTTTTCCTTTAAGTATAGTTTTAATTTGTGTATGCTATATATATATATATATTACTAATTGATAGTTTCTTGGCAACATTCAAAGCTAAATGTTATTTCTGTTTACATGAATATAATCTCATTTCTATTCTTTATTATAATAACAATCCATGAAAATATTTAATTCAATGTATTGAAAATATATATATTTGTCTTTGTTCTTATGTTTCAGGAATGTATGGAGAAAGGAAGTTTTCAAGTATATATATGAAGTTAAATTATTGCATGTATTTAAGTTTAATTTATAGAAAAGGGAAGGCTGTACCAACATCCATACATAGTGAGAGAAGATTATCTTACTTTCTATGTTGATAGATGGTTTTGATACAACAGAATCAAAATGAAAACTGCACTGAAAATCAAAAAAATGGGAATATATATATGCATTAAAACATATATTATGACTTAATACAAGGGGGTATGCAAAAAAAACTAAAATCATTGATTAGCACACATTGTAGTAGATGCTTCCACTGCTAAATGACTCTTACTGGGACCCCTCAGTTGTGGTTCAATGTAGTAAATTTTTTTGTTAAGTGTGTCTTATTTGTCAATTATTGTGATGGCTGAAAAGTTAAAATATGAAATTGTTTTTTGTTAGAGAAAACACCAGGACTGGAGAAACAATTGTAATACTTGAAACAGATTACAAGCAACCTGCAATGGGGAAAACACAAGTTTACGACTGATTTAATGGAAGAGTTCAAAAGTCCTGAGAAAGTGCAATGAGTGAAGTTCAATGTGAAGATGATGCTGTTTTTTTTGCGGGGGAGGGGCACATATGGCATTGTTCACTCAGATTTCATTTATAGTAGTCAGGTGTTTTCCTACAAGTTCTTAAACATTTGCATAGTGGTAAAATAAAAATGTGCTGTCTTGTGGGAAAGTGGGGAATGCAAACTTAGTGTAGAACAATTTTTAATCAAAAAACAGCATGACCCAGCTTACCCACCAGCCATATTTACCTCATTTCACTATGTGTGACTTCTTTTTTTATTTCCCTGAATAAAAAAAATGCCTCAAAGAAATTGAGTGAATTTGGAATGATGATAAATAAAAACATGTTGCAAGAGTTTCAGGATTAATTTGAAAAATAAAAAACATGTTTAGTCAGGGCATCAAATGAGAAGTACTTTGAAGGATATTCAATTTGTAATATCTAAAAATAAATACATAATTTTTATTACAAAATTGTGGATTTTTTGGGGGTATCCCCTCATAATTTGACTCTAGCCAAAATTTTGGTATCCATGACAAGAAAGAAAACAAATTTGATAGTCACAGATTACAAATATACTTTGCTATTATTTTGCTGTTACAGCATCACATTTTATTTTATGTTCCCATATTTTTACCATTTTCATTTATATTGAAAAAGTTATTTATGATGAATTTGTTTATATATATATCAATATTTTCAATCTCTGTGGTTAAGTTGTAATCTTCAGTGTTTATAAAAATATATTGGACCATAAATAAATGTGGAATTCCACTTTTATTGTTAAAAAAGGTTGCCTTGACAACAATTTGAGATGGTTGATTGTTATTGATATTGGAATTGACTGGTTTTTAATGATATGTATTGAGACAATTATGTGTCTCATGGCATGCAATTATATAGCAGTGTGTATATATATATATAACGTTAAAAGGAAAAGTAGAAACAAACAACAATTGTTTTTGGATATGTATTTTAAAAAATATACACTGGAATAATAGTTAAGGGTTAAATAATAATTTTTGAATGTAAAATTATTATAAATTAGTTTAAATCATTTTAAAAGGTCTACTAATTCTGATTTTGATGGTTAAAATAAGCTTGTTTTTATGTTGTATTAAATAGTACTTGTTTTTATTAAATTCCCTATCTATTTATAATTAGATTTAAAAAGTATTTTTCTTTATTAAAGCTTTTAATAACACTAGTTCAATCTAGTGTTTTTAAAGGGATTGAAAATACTTTTAGCGAAAAGTTTGGGTTTAATTAAGATGAGCTAAAAACAGTCAAATAATTATTTTTATATAAAGAAAAGAATTTAATTTTAATTACTGTGTTTTTCAAATTCCACCCCTGGCTGTAAAATGTTGGAAGAAAAAAAGTGGAAAAGATTAGATTAAAACTTACTACAGTAGCATTACTATGGAATTATAACTGAAGGTACAGAATACAAATTATCAGCTGCTGCTGCAGACATGATGGTAGTTGGAATACATCTAGAAGCAAAGTCCAGCATTCTGCTTCATAGCCGAGATTATGTACTAGACGATATGCCTAAAGTCTATCAAATTATAGACTAAATGGAGCTGACTGATAGCTTAATTCAAAATATCAAAGGAACATTATACTACTCTAGTACAAACATGATTATAATGGACCAGCTTACCAAGAGAGTCCAATGCTAATCAGATGGTGAAGTTATTATGCTATATTATATATATATACAGTTTTATTAATATGCAAAAAAGCATAGATAAAGGTAGTGCATCGTGTATATGTAAAGTACTTACAGATAACAGCTAGTTTTAAAGATAAATAATCTTTGACTAAATTATTCAACTAAAACTAGAATAACAAAAGAAAATGATAAATATCCGTTTCCAGTTTATTTATTAAAAGGGAAACTCGGAAACATTCTTTATTGAAAATGATTGTTTTAAATACTTTGCAGTTAAAATCTCTAATTTAAAATTAAAACAAGTAAATAAAAACAAACATCTAAAAACAAAGGATTGATTCATAAATGATTTTATTTTGAAATTAAAAAAAAACTTGAAAAATCTTATTGTAAATGAAGAAACAAAAAACCAAAAGGATTTTTTTTTTAGTAAATGACTTAAGAAGTGGTGTTTTTTTAGAGAGAGAAAAAAACTTTTATTTATAAAATTAAGAATAGTGTGCAAAAAACTTAGATTAAAAAGAAGATAATATATATACATGCATGTGAATTTTATATATATATTTTCAACATGGAATTGTCTTGGAATCATTTATGTGTTATTAAAAATGAACAGAACATTTTATACAGCATATCTGTGCTTATTTATATAGATATGTGTCTTACAAACATCTAGAAATCTCTGTATGTTATAATTAATTGTATTATAAAAATGAATTTTTATTATTGGTTTATGACTATTCAAGAATATTAATTTTTAAATTATTATACAGCAAATCAGAGTACTTATATTGAAGCAGATGATCTGATGCTCAGATCCTGCTTCACTGCCCACATCCAATCTCCTACCACCTAACTATATTCAAACCCATCTTTACGCACATATATACATAGCTAATAATATATATATTTCTTTGCTCAGTATTATAACATAAATAATGTAAACGTATGTATTTTAATTTTAAAATATTTTATTTAATAATAATATTCTCATGTGTATGCGGGCGTAAATAATAAATATCTATATATTTCAGTGTAGGAGATTGCGAATGTATTAAAAGTTATATTATATATATAAGGTATTATATATGAAACTTAATATTTTTTCATATATAATTTTGTAGCCAGAAATTATGCAATCTTGTTAAAAAGTCTCTCGAAAAACAATTACCTGGAAGACCCCTTAGATTAAAGTAAACGATTACGAATTGGTAATAATAAAATAAACCCATTAGTGGAAATTGTCCACGCTAGCTTGTTTTAAAATCATAAGATTCATTTTAAAACAATCGTTCGAGAAACTGATAACAAACTTGCATTGTTTCAAACATCTTACTAGATAAGAGTATTCAGTCAAACTATTCCAAATGAAACTTAAGTGCTTAAACCGCCTCAGGTCCAGCAGTAGTTGCTAAGTTACAGCTTCAAAATAAAAGTATATATACTGCTGGATTTGAATCCACAAGAGAGGAGACCATTAAATAACTAAGTTGCTATACATATTCCATGCCAGTTTTAATTCTCACTCAATGTGTCGTGAGTAGGAAATTTCACCTTGTCCCTCCGTTCTAATATGCTGTTCCCATGAACGAAGCTCTGCATCCCATACTAATGAACTTTAGATATTTTCCAGTGAAAATGAAATGCTATCTCTCAAATATTAATGCTACCCTAGATCTAATGAAATAATACCGATGGACTGATTCCTAGTGAAATGCTCTTCCAAATAATCAAGGTAAAAGAACTTTGACCGCTTATAATTCCTAAATCCTGCCTTCTCTGTAATATTTATATTTTAAATCATCGGTATTACATGTCTTCAAATATGTATTCTATAACCCTATATAACTAATCTATATTAAGCCTCCTATATAATGTTTTTCTTTTCTTTTATTTCCAAGCGGCAACCAATTTTCAATTTGATTTATGTATTTATATTTTAAAATAAATGCCAATAGTATTCTAAAATCGCCAGCATATAATTCATTTTCGTTTCCTCACCCATCATTTACTGGGTAAATAATTTATAATTTGATCAAAACAAGTCTTATTCGACTTGCCCAGGTGCTCACGATTTTAGATAAATAAACTAATTATATTTTTATGTTTACTGTAGAAAAACAGATTGACATCTGTTTTTCACATTTTCCATCCTAAATAATGTGTGATCTTTGATTCTTAAATCATATTATATATGTAAAACCCATCTTAGCTATTACCACCACCCACTTATTTTGTAATCATTTATATATTTTCACAAGGGCATTAATTAACCAAAATTGAGATTTATTAAATGTCAAGAAGTAATGAATAATATTAAGTAACATAATGTAAGGGGGATGGGGATCTTGAGATCTTAGTTTTATATTTAAGTATAATTATTACCCATGTTTGCTTAGTAAAGCCATATCATTACGCCGAATATTTCATAATTTATGGGCAATAAATCTGTTTCGATAATCTTTAATCTTTAGAATTATATTATATTATTAAGCGTTACGTGTATAAAGGTCATTTCGTATATATATATTTGTGCTTCTTTCTCACATGGAGGCATCCGCGAAGTCGGGCCCCATCGTCGTTCTCTATGTCCTTAAACCAGGCTGTAAAACCACCCTGGGGACATACTTGGTCATATGTGTATACTTTATATGGGGAGTGATCTGGGAAACCAGCCCAATAAAGTCGTTGCCAACCACTCTTCGTCATCCATGATTTGCCTGTACTTCACTCCAGGGAATCTTGGACTCTTTTGTTCGTCAAACTGACCCTGCCTACATTTGCAGAGGAAATCGGTCCACTTAAATTCATGAAGCACACTCCAGGATCCATAATTGGACCAATCCAATCGGCCACCATGCACGCACTGCCTTTCAGTGTCTTATTAGTTGCCCAGAAATAGTCATAAGCCGTAATGAGATGATTTCTTTAAACAGACATTTCCATTAGTTTAATATAAGTATTAATGCGATAGATTTAGTATCGTTTATATAATTATTCATTACCCATCCCATGCATTAATTATCTATAACTCCAAATTAATAATAATATTGAATGTAACCAAATATAATATCTGCTTGTAAAATTATTGTTGTTTAAATTAAGTAAATGCTCTTTTCGTCTCTGGGGGTGTAACAGTATTCTAGTAATGTATTCTAATAGTTCTAATTCATGATATCACATATATATATATATTATTGGCATTGCCGCAAATCTTATGTTATCGTTAAATATGAATCAAACACATATATATAATATGAGGCTCATGTCAGGTAAATAACCCGACATAATTTTGTCATTAATAAATCTTAAATATATATATCAAACTCGAACCATTGCTTTCTTTTAGTTAAGTTAAAATATTAAGTTATTATTTATGCTAAATATGACTAGATGATCTCCGCTCAATACATAATTAATATGCTAGGTCACGAGCCTTCATTGCTCATAAAATATAGCTAGTTATTAAGTTATTCTATCATATAAGTTTAGCCTAGAGTCTTTTTGTGTCTCCGATGATTGATGCTGGTGGGTGAGAAATAAATTAATTGATGTCATCGGGATTGTTGCTCATAATGTTACAGATCTGGGAAATAGGCAAATAGGGCAGAGTTCATGAGTGTTCCTGACCTGTGTATCTTGCGCACGATTGGATTCGAGGTACTTTTGCCTAGATGCTAGATCTTGTTACGTGAACATACAAATCCGACCGGCACAATATATAGGTGTGTTTTATGTAAATCTATTGAGATATATTTTTGTAACAATGTAATAGTCTCTATATACTTTTTGTATTATTTTAATCAAAATCAGAATGCTTAATTTATATTCATAGCTATATTCTATAGATCTTAGTTTCATTTTCATTTTAATTATTAATAAATTGATATTACATTATTAGTTATTCCAGTAAATTTATTCAATCCCATAATAGTTTTAGAATATTATATGTTTGTTTTATATCTCTTACTTGTGGTAACAGTTATAGAGTTTTTGCTCACTGATCTGGAGTCATGCATAATGGTCTGTTATATAAGTTGTTTATGTTTAGTGTTTTTTTGGACATTTAGATGATCCTGGATGGGTGCAAAGGTATATTCTGTAAAGTCTATGCACTGCCCTAAATTTTATTATTAATTAGAAATTAAGTTTATAATTGGCTAGTATATTAATAGTACTAAGTGGCTATAGGGCATTTGTTTTTGTATCCCAGCATTATTTTTTAATTATGTTCTTTTGGGTTAGCACTTGGGTTTGTGCATCCAAATTATTTGTATGACTGCCTCAAGCTTGGCAAGGCTAAATAATTAGCCTGGATTATAGTAGCTCCATTTCAAATCTAATTGCAAGGTTGACTGTTGATTTTATTTTTTTGATCATTTATGATTATGAATGATTTGTTATGCTTTGTAATGCAGGTGAACTCATAGTTAGTCATTGTTTCTGCTGATCTCACATGCTCATAATCATTCATAATTTTGTAGTAACTAGGGTTGGTGGTGATGAATTCTATCACCCCTAGTTAACAACTGACATTGGACCATTACCAATGGCACTCAATGTGGGGCTGATGATCAAGTTCTGATGGTCAGTGACCACATCTGAGAAAATATAAAAACTGTATTTTGATATAGAATTAATTTTAAAAAATACTATGAGATATATGACATGAGTATTCATGATTAAGTTATAAAATAATGGTTAATCTATATTTAGAAAATCATATCAAAAGTTGAATAGCAAATCCATGATTTTGGAGATTAAATTGAGTTTTTCACTGTTGAAGTTTGTTTAGCTGTACTTTCAGTTTTGATAATGGATGGAGGGTTTTGTCATTGGCTTGAGAATACAATAATTTCATGCAAATTCCATGGAGAGTTCTATCTCAAGCACTGTTCTAAGTCATTTTTTTTATATTTCTTATCATGGTTCAGTTAATATAGTCCATCCATGATTCCCAGCCTTTAAGTCTCCATGAAGAGGAGCAAAACATAGATCTGTATTTTACAGACTCTAAGACTCAAAGGAATGGGGTATACTTCTGTATATTTCCCAGCCTTTAAAACTCAAATGAGCAGAGATTTGCAAAGATTTTTGCAATTTTATTTTGGGTTATAGTAGCTTATATATTGTTTAAATTGAGGTAGCCCTCTTGGTATTCATGTTGAATTGTGTACTTATACTCCAGTGGCTGAATTCTTATATATATATATATATAAGATTGCAGATGACTATATATATATATAAGATTGCAGATGACTATTCATTCTGTTAGCTATCAGATGCTTGTCAAATCTCTGGAAAAATTGATGAGTACATAGCTTGAGGTATGAACTTTGTAATTGTTTATATTGTGTAAAATATTTTTAAAATGGTGTTTCATTTCTCTTTTCCTTTTTCCTAGGCAAGGGAATTGAGACAGTTATGTGTCTCATGGCAAACAACAAGGCAGTGTGTGTATATATATAATTGAAAGGAAAAATAGAAATGAACACAAATATTTTTTTTTGAATATCTATTATTTAAAAAAAATATACACTGGGATAATAGTTAAGGGTTAAATAATAATTTTTGAATGGAAAATTATTATAAATTAGTTTAAATATTTAAAAAGATCTTTTAATTCTGATTTTGATGGTTAAAACATTCTTGTTTTTATATTATATTAAATAGTACTTGTTTTTATAAAATTCCCTATCAATTTATAATTAAAGTTTTTTTTATTAAAGCTTTCGATAACATTAATACAAGTTGGTGTTTTTCAAAGGATTAAAAATATTTTTAAAGAAATGTTTGGTTTTAATTAAGGTGAACTTTTAATCACTATGTTGGAAGAAAAAAGAATGGAGATTAGATTACAAATTATAACAGAAGTATTACTTCAGAATTATACCTGAAGTTGCAGAATACAACTCAGTTGTTGCTACTACTGTCACGATGATAGAGTTTGAATTCAGATGAAAGCAAACCCCAGTATTAAGTGTTTCATAAGCCACATTGTATATTAGAGGGTATGCTTGAAGTCTATCAAATTATAGAGAAAATGAAGTTGATTGATATCTTCACCAAAAATATCAATAGGACATTATACTACTCTATTACGGTCATGATTATAATGGACCAGCTTACCAAGAGAGTCCAGTGCTAATCAGATAGTGAAATTATTATCATACTACAGTTTATACATATACTTTTATCAATATGCAAAAAAGCATAGACAAAGGTAGTGTCTGTATATGAAGTATAGATATCAGCTGGTTTGAAGGGTAAATAATCTTTAACTAAACTATTCAACTAAAACTAGAATATTGAAAGAAAATAATAAATGATAGATTCAGTGTTATTTATTAAAAGAGAACTCAGAAACTTTATTGAAAATGACAATTGTTTTAAATACTTTGTAGTTAAAATATCTAATTTAAAAGTAAACAAGTAAATAAATTTTGCTTGAATTATATGTCTAAAAACAAAGGAGCGATTCATAAACAATTTTATTTTGAAATTAAAAAAAAAAACTCAGAAAATCTTATTGTAAGTGAAGAAACAAGAAGCCAAAGGGGTTTTTTTTTTGGGGTGGGGTGGGGGGTGGGGAGTCTTTCCAAACTGGATCTACCAAATGATGTTTTTTTTTTTGGAAAAAGAAACTTTTATTTGCAATTAAAAATAATGAGCCATTAACTTAGATTAGTAAGAAGATAATCTATACACACATCTGTGAATTTTATTTATATTTTCAACATGGAGTTGTGTCTTGCGAAAAAATATTTTTAATCAGTTTATTATTTTTGACAAATAAAATATTATCGGATATAAATCCAAAAGATCCAGAAAAAGACCATATGTGAATGGATGGATGAAATAAGAAAGTGTGCAAAGATGATGTGGAAAAGAGAAGCTAAAGATTAGAGAAAATGGATTGAGCTTGGAGAGACCTTCATCCTGTAGCGGATTGATAATGGTTGATGATGATGATAAATGCCAGTGTGTGACCATATTTGAGGGTAAGTCCACATATATGTTAAATTAATCATTTATGTATTAGTAAAAATGAATAAATGTTTTATACAGCATGTCTGTGCTTATCTATATAAATACGTGTCATGTAAACATCTAGAAATCTCTGTAAATATATTAAAATTAATTATTATATATTATAAAAATGGATTTTTATTATTGGTTTATGACAATTTAAAGATGTTCATTTTTAAATTATTGTACTGGGTGCTTATATATAGGTGGGTTTTATGTAAACCTATTGAGATATATTTCTGCAGCAATGTAATATCCGATACATATTTTTTGTATTATTTTAATCAAAATCAGAATGCTTAATTTATTTTTATAACCATATTCTACCGACTTTAATTTTATTTTAGTTTAATTGTGATTAATAAATTGATCTTTCATTGTTAAAGTTATTCAGTGAATTTATTCAATCCTAAAATAATTTTTGAATATTATATGTTTGTATTATATATATATCTCTTGGTCACAATAACAGTTATAGAAACTTTTGCTCACTGAGCTGGATTCATGCGTAATGGTCTGTTACATAAAATGGGTTTATATTTAATGTTTTGGGACATCAAGATGATTCTGGATTGGCACAAACATATATCCTTTAAAATCCATGCACTACATTAAATGTTATTTTTTTATTAATTAGAAATTAAGTTTGTAGTTGGCCAGTACATTAATGGTACTAAGTGGCCAGAAGGCCTTGATGATAATCAGCACGTTTTATATCCCAGCATTAGTTTTTTATTGTTATATTATTATGGATTAGCACTTAAGTTTGTGCATCCAAATTATTGTATTTCTGTCCCTAGCTTGGCAAGGACTAAATAATTAGCCTGGTTTATAGTAGACCCATTTCAAAGCCAGCCACAAGGTTGAATGTTGATTTTATTTTTTTGATCATTCCGATGAATGATGTATTATTCTCTGTAATGCAGGCGAACTCATAGTTAGTCTTTGTTTCTGCTGATCTCACATGCTCATAATCATTCATAATTTTGTAGTACCTGGATTGATGAAAATGGGTGCCATCATCCCTGGTTCACCCCTAACTTTGTACTATTACAACATATATAAATGGGTATGTGACTTTAAATTTTATATTTAATTTTTTTATTTTTAAAGATATATTCATTTATTTTCAAAATAATGTATGTGTGTTTTATTATTATTTTATTTAGATATTTTTTTTTTGTCATATGTTTTTATAATATATTTTAGATAAACTTTAATTCAGGCTTCTTGTTTTAATGATATTGATTTGTTTTTTTAATAAATTACTATTGGAATATAAATTTATAAATGATTATTTACTTTTTATTTTCGTTATGTCTGATTTCTCATTTTTGAAACACATAACAAATTTTATTTTATAGTTTAATATTATAATATATCTATAAAATTTATATAATTATTCTTGTTTTGAAATTTATGTTTTATCATTTTGGTTTGTTTTTATTAAATATCATAAAGTAATCATCTTTATATCATCATCATCATTTTCAATCATTATCAATTCACTGCACTCTAATTTCAATCCATTTTCTCAGATTTCTAGCCTCTCTTCTCCACATCACCCCAGCACATTTCCTTATTTCATCAATACATTTCACATGTGGTCTCTTTCTAGGTCTTTTACAATCTCTTGGAATCCAATTTAAGATTCCAACTGTCCTTGTATTATCATAAAATATGGATTTGTACTTCGATTTTTCAGGTGTATCTTTTTAAATCATCTCATGCTAAAAATAACATGAATTATTATTACTGAAGTTTAGATTTTTGATTTGTATATATATATTTTAAATATGTCAAAGCATTGACCGGGAAGCGAACCCTGGGCCAGATGCTTGGAAGGCAGCTATGCTAACCACTAAGAGACATATCGATATAGATCTTTTACATCTAATTTTAAATTTTTATCTACATTAGCTTTTTCAATATCTAAATTTCACCGACATCATTCAGCCAAAAAACATCGTAAATAGTAATTTAAAGTGAGAATTCTACTCACGCTCTCCTCAACAGTTCTTCAGATTTGCTCATATAAAAGAATTTGAGTCGTGGGAGTAAGAGGATCCTTTTTATTCCTACATAAATACTATATCTTGGATTGAAGAGGAAAGTATTATTTATTTAACACTCTCAAAAGGCACGTGCTCACTTAGCTTGAAAGGCTGATATTTGAATGTAATATCTAAATTTATAATATCGTTTTTAATAATACACGTATTAATTCCTATAAATATTTGTATACATACAATTACTCGGAAAATGTTTTTATGGCGATTACAATTGATGAATATTATTCTTTAAAAATTCTAATTTTTTTTAAATATAGAATTATTACTTTATGAGTATTTTTGTTTTTTGTTATTTTGTTAAAATGAATTTTAACATTTTATCATTAGTGTTAATACGTTATATATACACACACAATTTGAGTTAGAACAATTATCAAATATTTCAATTTTTTTTAAAAAACTGAACATACTGGTTAATAATTCATATGGTATTATGTCTTTAGAAGAATGATAACAATAAACATCACATGATAAACACTTCTTATGCTTGTGTGTAACTGCTTTAAAACAGAAAACTCACTATACGTATTGCCATACACAGCAAGCTAGAGTAATCAATGGATGCCAGAAGGCTTGTGCTAATGGGCTTGGATTGAAAACATTAAAGTGTTTTCAATGTAAGATTCATAGTTAGGAGATAAAAGGTGGCTGCTGGGAGGGTTGCATTAGATCCTAAGATCTAGGTGCAGTGCTCGCAGATCCAAGGCTCCTCACTGACGAAGGCCACAAGTCAGAAACTAGTCTGGGAATATTGGATGAGGATCTAGGTGCAGTGCTCTCAAATCTAAGGCTCCTCACTGATGAAGGCCACAAGCCAGAAACTAGTCTGGGGATATTGGATGAGTAGGCACTAGATGGGATTTTATGCACAAGCCTTCTGACATCCATTGATTACTCTAGCTTGCTGTGTGTGGCAATGCGTATAGTGAGTTTTGCCTGTTTTAAAGAATGATAATCATATTATAAAAGTAAGCTATTGACCATTAAAAACATGAATTTGTTTACATCTATGTGGATCCCCCCCTCCCCCCCCCCAACGTATGTGGACAATGTTTTCAAACATTTGATAATCATTGAATTTTTTTTTTTTATATATATTGCTATTTATTAATTTCCAATTGTCTAATTAAGAATAGAATGGCATTTGTTTAGTGAGACGTCACCGTATTTTGACATTTTAAAAAAAAAAAGAATAATTAGTTATCAAATTATAAAATCTATTCTAAATGCTTAAGACTGGCTTATTTATATATAAATTTAAGTAGAGAAGAAGGTGGGAACCATCTTTTTCTTGTAAAATCTCTGCCTTGTGTTTTGATTTGAGAGTTTCCTATGCAGTCATTATTAGATCTGATTGACTGTCATATAAGCATTTTTAAGGTGCTTCAGCCTTTCACGTTATTAAAATCTATTCTAATAAAAATAAAAAAACTTCTCCATGACAACCAAATAATAAATATTAGCCAATCCCTAAGTTTGGAATATTTTTAGAATTCTAAAATGTAACAATAAAGCATTCTAAGGAGGAATTCAACTGAAGTAAACTGATTACTCATTCTTACAATACATTGCTCTGGAATAAGCTAAATAGAATAAAATCATTACTTCCAGTACAGATTATTTCTCAAATGTTATATTTCATGATACTAAATATTTACTATTAATCAATTAATAAACTGGGGAGTTTGAATTTAGGGTTTTCAGTCCATATTCATCCTCCCTCTATTCAAACAACTGCTACACATAATTACACACATATGAAAAAAATAAATGATCCCCAATATATATAATTTGTGCTGAATCAGCACTCATCAATTGGGCCAGATCATAATCTTATACATTTATACACAACAATGTCCGGCTTATATTAAGATAGCAGTTCCTTAAATTTTAATGGACAGGCTTCAATCTGCTCACTCTTCCAACAATTCAACTGTCCATTTCAATAAAAAAACTACTGATGGAATGTTTAAAGCCTTGTGGATTTGATATTGTAATCACACCCATGTAGACATTACATCAATCTAACCCCCTCATATTATTGGACAATTATGTAACCATTAATATTAATAGAAGAGGGCTGGGTTGAACTTATACTATGATGTAATCTATTTCCAAGGCAATATGTAATTAACCTATTCCTTCAATATTCTGAATGTTTAAAAAATAGAGGGATTTGAACTTAGGATTTTAGTCTATATTCATTATCTACTCCATCTCAAACAATTGATACATGTGACCACACATATGTGAAAAGTCAAATGCTGGCAATCAATTCAAAACGAAGTATATAATCAATATGTTTCATAGTTTCTTTACATATAGGGTATAGGAGTAGACTTTCACAAAACCCACCACTCTCCACTTTATCTCATGACATTAATACCCTTGAACACATATATGTCGAAAAGATAAATAATCACCAATATAAGTATTTCATGTTAAACCTGCAATCATCAGTTGGTCCAGATTATCATCTCTGCTCATATATGCAATAAGTGCTCAGATATATATTAAGATAGCCAAACCTCATACTTTAATGGACAGGCTTCAATCCACTCCACTTCAACTCTTCAACCGTCTATCCAATTGAAAATCTGATGATGGAATGCTGAAAGGCCACCCTTAGGCCGAGATTATCGTCACATCCATGTTGACCTAAAGTCAATCTGACTTTATAAAAAATTTTGAAATCAATTTAAATTACCACCTTTAAAAAGATATAATATTAGCTTGTGTTGCAAAGCAATATTGATTTATATATATTTATCGGATGTTAACTATATTTTATAATTTATACAGATGTTATGAATGAATGCAACACATTTTATCAAGTTACACTTACATAAATAATAAAATTGCCTGCTTAATCAAATAAAATAAAGCTTAATCCGAATTAAATAAAAATATTTTATCAGTTGATAAATTTCCCAAGGAAACTAAAAATTCATCACTAACTTTATTTGTAAATGTTAAATAATTATTAAAAATCACACTAACCAAAGAATTATTTTAACTTTTATTACTGTTGTGGTTCAGAAAACTGCGAAATATTTGCCAGTTGCATGTTTTGAACTATCACTCCTAATTCCTTTTTGTCTCTCTCAATCTATACATAAATTTGAAATGCATTCGAGAATAATGTTAGAGCATTAACGGTTTTTTTTTTTTTTAAATTCAGTCAGACTTAGGATTTCTTTTAAATAGCCTATCCATAGCCAATCCAATAAATCCTTCATTAATGGTCAATACGTGGATATTAAGAATTATTGGAACAAACTATTTAAAGGCTGTTTTACATTTATTAAAAATCTCGCTTTATATATACTAAGATTATAATTTCATAACTATATAATCTGACAAGATGAAAAACTAAAAATCAATATACTAAAAGTAATAATTTCAATGAAATATAAATAAATTATTTGTCTTTAGTCCTTGAAAAATATTTCACAAAATTAAACTCTCAAAGTTTCCTTTTTCTTTAAAAATGAAGAAAAATAATAATTAAAGAAATCATATCTATTCAAGTTTTTGTAGCATGAATTATATATACATTTCAAATTAGTGAAGTCTTAAATTTTGAAATATTCATTAAATAAAAGGTTCCGACTCACAAAAAAAAAAAAAAAAACATGACCGTACATAATCCCAAGGACTGTTTTTTTTTTCTTTAGACAGATTCTTCAAGGTTAACTTTTATATATATAAAAAGTGGGGAGAGATTGCAATATTCTAATTTAAAATAATGAACCATGGTCAATATAATGAAGTTATTTTGACCAAATAAAATTTTATCACTTGTAAAAACTTCGTCATTAGTCTAAGAATTTAAAGCAAATTCATAGTATGTCACTACTATGCAATCAACACATACTTTTTAATGACATAGGACTTTATTACTTTAATATTCTAAACGTGGATGGGTAACTATAGTGAAACAAATTAGGCAAAAAATATGGACCCTTGAGTCTTAAAGGCACTTTTATTTTACATATATTCAAAAATATATTAAAGTATACATTATAAAGATTTTCTTGTGCACCAAAAATCTTTCAAATTATTTCACTATTGTTTTTTTATAATGAATGCGATTAGATAGCCCATTCTTAGATAACCCATTCCAACGAGATTATAGGCTCAAAAATCTCTTTGGTATTCCATCTATCTAGTTCAGATGAAACATTGTCCATCAACTTAAGTGCTAATGATCTGTATTAGCAATTTATTGATTTTATATTTATTTGTATTTGGACTAACGACTGTGACCAAATTCATTTTGAACAATGCTTAAATTAATCACATTAAATTAAACTGCTGTACTCATTTTCTAGGTATCAAATTGGAATTTGGTTACCTTGGTAATCGATTATTATTTTATTGCCAGAATACAATAGATGATTACATTTTTTTTTATGATGGCACACATATTTTTTTCCACAATGGACATTGCACATCTGAAATCCAGCATTATTATTAGACTACTATTAATAATAATTCAGGTTTTGAACATTGAATCTGTGCCACTTATGGCCTTAACTTTGCTTATACTGATTTTTTAAGATCTAGTACTACCAATAGACATTTTAAAAATGCCCTCATCTTTTTGGCCACTTCACTGTTTCTGTTTTTATTCTGAAGTGTGCTCAATATAGTGTGTGGGTGCTGCTATTTATCACATCTTTAAAAAGTTTTTGAGAGGGTTTTACATATTATAATAGAATAGGTTTTTTTTTTTTTTTTAAATTATTAACTAGAGATAATGATCTATTTTAAATAGGAGAATTTTTCTCTGATCTAGATTTCTGGATGATCAACTTAATACATTCTTTAATGGATCCATTTTAATAACTATAGCTTCCATTAGAAATACCTGGGCAATTTCAGAATTGAAAATCATAAAAAGGTTCTTTTATAATTTAATGCTTAAGACTATGATCTCAGATAAATTGATCTCTCAATGCACCTCCTAGAACTTAAAATCATAGTTAAAGACAGATGCCTGAGCTCTGTAGCAAAATTTGTGACTATTTCCTCTTCTTCCTGAACTTGATGTTGAAATTTATACCTCTGTAAAATGTTTAAAGGTTTTGGACAGTCATAACCATAAGAAGAGTGATTGCTTGATCAAATTTTGGCTTAGATGAAGTATAAAACCTGCCTATGATCACAAATATACTGCTACTCCAGAGATACTTTCAAGTGTCTCCAATGAGCCCAGGAAGTTTAACTTGGTTAAAGAGAACTTTGAACTGTGTAAATCTTGAATTTTCCATGAATCAATTTTAGCCGAGATATACTCGGTTTTCCTAGCATGAAAAGCAAAAAAATTTAATGTGGATCAAACAATGCAATTGTTTTTTTTTTAATTTCTTATAATCAAGAAGTTTCACTAATGTTATCTGTGATCAAATACTTACTTCCATTGATTATTATACTGAAACATTCTATTACTGACAAGAATCTGACCAACCCACATGAGTAGATTCTACCCAAATTGTACTTTTTATCAAATGTGACAGTTCTATTGTGTATATATTGTATAATGTCAGGAAATAATGCTTTCTGGCTAGTACTGATGTAAAATTTTTAATCATTTATTAAAGGTATTTGCATTAAATAATCTCACACAATAGATTTAATCAATCTTGCTATCCATTATATTTGATGAGATCACAAAAGTTAGTTTGATACCTAGTAACAAGGTAGCAAATGAGAGAAATGCCATGATTCATTCTCAGAATACCCGCGTGGCGTGGCTCATGAAAGATCTGATACTATTTATCCCCAGGAAGTTTCTGCGCTAAGTCTGACTACTTTCCATAAGTAATAGTTCAGAAAATAATTTCAGTCCACTGAATCATTCATTATTTTTTAGGGTTAAAGTGAATATTCTCAAATGCATTCCAACATTTGTAGATTACCCTACCATAATACAAACAATATCAGATTTAATGAATGAGTTATATGAATAAACTATTTATGTTATTGATAGTTTGTTTATAGTCAGCCACATTGTTTTTTTTAAGTTTGACTCTCAAGAGTTGTAGTAGTTGGAAGAGTTCATTATTTAACAAAGTCCATAACAACAGTGAGAAAAATTATTAGCAATTAAAGACAATATCAATTAAACACATGATTTAAAACAAATTATCTTAAATGATCCCTGTTATATCTGTGAAAAAAACAATTCATTACCCCCCCCCTCCCATGAAGAAACCTTTTATTCATCAAAAAGACAAAATACACAATATGGTACAATATGGTGAGGGGGAAGGATACATATGAAATGGGGAAAGGGATATGGAAAAGGTGTGTAGTCCAGGCAAAGAAAAGTTTTTGGTAAGGAGCAATATTGATAGGCTTGGTTGCCCTGGTGAATTAATAGGAGGATCCATATATGACATTAACTTTAAAGGAATTGCTAGCATCTCTCTGAGGAGTGCCAAAGCACGAAACCATGGTCAGAGGTTGGGGGGAGGGGTTCCTGACAGAGATATTTTAAGTGATTTCTCTGGCTAAGCATTTATCACAAAGCTTGTTGAGCAATTGGCAATGCTCATTTTTTTATATCTTACAAGCTTAAGAGAATAGGGTCATGTGATCTATGACTCTTATTTTGACTAGCTATATGTTAAGTCTTTAGAGGTTTCAAGGATGAATGAGGATGTTTCTGAGTTATGTTTAGATGCAACAGACTGATTTTTGTCTTGATTCTTTGATGATGATGTTTTTAGTCAAGTTTTGTTTGAAGTTCAATTTGGATAAACTTTGGGTGATTTTGAAGGTTTTAGTTCATGTAGTTGCAGGTTTTTTCCGCTAGGGGCAGTGGCCATCTTTAAACCATTTAGTGAAGAAAAATCAAACATAATGATGGTGAATACTGGGAAAAGAGAAGACAAAGATTTCTTATTGGGGGATATAAAGTTAAATGTGGTGAACAGATATAGTTATTTGGGAATCATCTTGAGTAATAAGAAAAATTGCTTGGATGAATGGGAGAAAAAATTGATAAATGAAGCAAAGAAAAGAAAGGGATTGATAAAGAAATTAACAGTGTTTTCATATAATAAATATGATGTAGCTAGAATTGTATGGAAGGGAGTGGCAGTAGCAGGGTTAACATATGGCAATGATGCATTATGTGTTAGTAAAGGGGTATTAGATTGCTTAGAAAAAGTACAAAGGGAAGTAGGAAGACATGCATTAGATGCTGAGGTGTGGACAGCAAAAGAGGCTATTCAAGGAGAAATGGGATGGTCAAATTTTTATATGAGGGATGCAAAAAGCAAATTGAAAATGTTCGGTAGATTGCAGTTTATGGATAATAAAAGAATAGCCAAAATAGTATTTAATTGGGTTACAAGTAAAGGGCAGCCAACAAGATGGTGAGAAAGATAATGTGGTATGCAGAAGATTTGGATAAAGAAGTTATGTCAGTATACTTGTACAAAAGATGGGATGATTGTGTTAGGAGGATTGTTGAGTGTTATAGTGGGAAGGAGTGGGATAGAAGAATAGATGCATTAATAAAGAATAGGGAGTTGGAGAGATGGAAAACTAGTATGGAGAGTAAAACGAGTTTAAATATATATAAAAGTAAACGGAACATTGGGTGTGAGTTAATTTATGATAATAGTAAGGAAAGTAGTTTATTGATTAAGGCTCAAATGGGATCTTTAGCAACAAGGTAATATACACGTAAATGGAAAAATATGGGTGATTTAGTCTGCAAATTGTGTAAAGAAGGCATAGAAAATATTAGGCATCTGTTACTTCAATGTAAATGTTTGGAAGCAGAAAGAGTACAAATAATGAAGTTATGGAAGGTTAAATATGAACAAAGTGATTATACAGAAAGTGAATTATTGGTTTTTATGCTAGGTTTGGGAAAAAATAAGGGGGATTTAGATATGAAGGTCATGGAGTTGACAAAGATTATGTTGTGGAAATGGGATGGAACAGATTATGGGAAAACTTAGGGTGGACAATGGGAAAGGAAGGTAATGTGGTTAACAGGCTTCTCTGGGCATAGCTGCTGAGAGATTCCTGACTCCGTTTAAGGAGAAGTCACAGTACATCACATCACATCACATGAAAGAATGAAAAGTAAAATGAAGAAAACAATTTTGAACTGGAAAAATTAAATATATTGAAGTAAAAGCAAAAAAAAAAAAAAAAAAACACTGGAAAACTTGCTATTAATAATTTTAGTTGAGTAATGAGAAAATTTGAGTGGAATTTTAGGTAGGTAGTTACCCCAGAGGAGAGGGGGGGGTCTGAAAAAAAATATCATTAAAGATGGCCTAAATAACTGTAACAACACACAAAAAACTTTATAAACAAATTTTGAGTGACAGGGAATTGGAGTAGGAGAAATATTTAAGAGTCTAAGAGGGAATAAAACCCTTTACAGTCCGTGAAACATGACCACCCACCAAATAGTGAGGGGAAGTGAGGTAGTTAAATGCTGATAAGCACAAAGTAGACATAGGGAAATTGTGTTTAACATTCACTAAAATTGACATTTAGTGAATGAAAGAGTATATTAGCAGCAAAATAAGGCCTTTAAAGGGCCAAATAAATATAAAAGGCACTTTCACTGCTGCAAAACCAATCTTTCTGAGCCATTCTGTGTTGTGTGAGTTGGGATGAGGATGGATGACCTTCCAGCAAGAGCTCCACCTATGGACTATAACGATTCATGATCTTTTCAAGAAAAGTCGCAATAGTGATGCATCTTTGAGATGTCGTTACATTATTCCAAGAAGAAGAAAAATCATGTCAAGCGTTAGTGGCCGAGTGGTCAGCACAGTTGCTTTACAAGCAATTGTCCCGGGTTCGCTTCCCGGCCGATGGTTTGACACATGAAAAAAAAAAAAAATCATGTCCAAAAATATAAATTATGGTGTAATATGATGTAATGTTGCGATTTCTTTTAAACGCAATACATCTTATTTATTACTATATTTTAATAAATAAAAAAAACATTCTGTATTTTACTTTTGCAAAAAACTGATAAGAAACTTTCCACTATTTATATTCATAAATTGCGCGTTGTTTTTTTTTAATTAAATACACAGTTTTAAATATAAATATTTCTAATTTATGCAGATAATTATTTTTCTATTTATTTACATATTCTTTTTTTAATTAAAAATCTTAATTGGATTTTATAAAGACAGTCATATTGACGATAGTTATCACAAATGTTCATCTTCCATTTATTAATTTTATTAATAAAGTATAAATTTAAGTTAGTAAATCATAATATAAAATTCTTGTTTCGTTAATGCTATCTGTTTTTACTTTAACATGAAAAATAACTTTTTCAATTATAGTTGAATTTTTATTTTTACGTAGATTCCTCCAAGATATCCTAATTTTAAAAAATGTTAATAATAGAACAGTCCTCTCTCCTGTACACTAACACACATCCACTTGTAATGGCGTGTAAGCTGTTAGTTTTTTTTTTTATCATGTGTCATAGCATCGGTCAGGAAGCGAACCCGCTAACCCGGGACAACTGCTTGTAAGGCGGCTGTATTGACCTCTCGACATCACTTAGTACATAATATAACATTTACACAAATGGCATATCGAACTTCAGTAACCTACACAGGGCATTCAAAAACCATTATATTTAAATCAATTCGTAGAAGGACAGTATTAAAAAGAAAAAATATACTTTAAAAACTTTTCAAAAAATAAAAATAAAAAAGAAGTTAAGAACATGGAAATTACTTTTACTTGGTAGCAATTTTTGAATATCTAAAGTGATGGTGGTAATGCCAAGATTGCTAATCTTCATTTGCTTAGTTTTTATAAGTAAAGACGTTTTAAAGACACAATGTACTTTTGAAATAAACAAAATATAGACAATGTAATAAGTTAAAGAGTGTGCAATAGCTCTAACAAGTTTTATTGATAAATGCTACAAGAGAAAAGATTTTAAAAATCTTCGTCTAGAAATTATCCCTATGCTCAGACTGGTTTCATGCCTTTGGCATTCCTCAGGGAGATGCTAGGATATTTCAGACACCAGATCCAAAATATCAACTCAAAGCCAGCACTTATCTGATAGTTAACTTTTAAGTAGACAATCTGAAATTTCCAGATACCTATATGTCTTCAAACCCAGCTATCCGACTTAAATAGCTATATGGGGCTGAGAATTCTTCAGCCATACCATATATTAATAATCTTAACAATATAACATCACTTAAGATTTAAAAGGAAAAGCTATATTTTAGTAGCTAAAAATAAGTCATACATTACGTGACTTAATTTAATAAGCTTGTAATTATAAAAACTAAAGAGCATGCAATATTACATTTTACATTCTCTATCAGGATTACAAATAAATAAACAATATTTAAAGCAAACATATTCAATAAATCATATAAAAGATACCTTACAGAGAATGGTCATTTATGTGGAAATAAAATAAAATTTGATATTTCATAAATATAGTTTTTGTTTTTCAACATTTTCAGTTTGGGTTTTGTAGAACTTGGAGTTCCTCAAAGTGTACTATGGCTGATGATCAATCAGCTCCATATAGCTATTTTCCACTCAACAGATTATTTTTAGATAAGTGCTGGCTTTGGGTTGGTATTTTTAGATCTAGTGCCTGAACCTACTCTGGCACCTCTCTGAGGAGTGCCAAAGCACGAAACCATGCTCAGGGTTTGGGGGGGGTGTCCTGACAGAGATATTTTAAATGCTTTCTCTAGCTAAGCATTTATCACAAAGCTTGTTGAGGAATTGGCAATCCTCATTGTTTATAACTTACAAGCTTAAGAGAATAGGGTCATGTGATCTATGATTCTTATTTTGACAATTGCAAAATCTTATTTCTTTTTTGTTATCTTGATTTAATCTATCTCAAAATTCTCAAAAACTCCATTTAAAATAAGTGTTATTATTTATTTTTTTAGTACAAAAATAAAGTATTATTATAAAGTAATATATATATTTTTTAATAAAATATATATGTCGTATATCTATATGAATATGAGTTGGCAGAAAAATAGCAGCTTAGTATGTAATATATAAATTGAACTTGTATTCAAATGGAACAGTGGTTTATGTATAATGTAATTTTGAGGCTTGTAAGTATTCAATTTAATGTTTTTTTTGTTTAGTGTTTAAAAATTTTCTATTATTTGCATAGTTTTATTATTTTTATAAATTATAAGTTATTAATGTTTGCATTTGTATTAGTGTATGTAGTATATAAATTATAATTGTATTCCAATATAATGTAGTGTTTTATGTACAATGTAATTTTGGGGCTCTGATCCAAGATTGAGGCAACCTTATTTTATAGACATAATGATTCTCAAAAGATTTAATAATGTCTTAGTATGTTTATATATGTATTAGTGTGTTTGTTTTTGCATGTGTGCATTTGTATAACAAATAATAATTTATATATATATATATAATTAATGAACAGTGGAATATAAATTTTAAGACTGATTATCAGATATACAGAAACTCGCAGTTGATAAAGCAATCAATCACACAATTTACTGGGCATACTACCATGTGAAAATATAAACTCTTAAAACCAATAAATAAAGTTGTGGGTTATGTATATCATGTGGAATTCCATGCAGGCAAAGAATCAAATCCTGATTCTTGTCTATGCCTTGGTATTCATGCTGTGGAATCGATAGTTTTGCCACATCTTGCAACACATTATTTTCTAGTTTATAGCTAGCAAATCAGCTACATGCAAATAAATTATATCTCTGTGGGACAATAAATATAACAAGACAGCATCAATGGTGTCCACATAGAATATGAACATCACTGTTGGTAACAAAAAATATAAAATGAAAATATACAACTCATTTTATCATTGATACAGACAATAGCTTTAATTTCTAGTTTTGGATAGATAAGAAGCCAATTTCTATGATGACAAATGCATATCCACCTTCTGGAAATGATTTATTTTGTATCTTTTATTAGGATGAATCTTTTTCTTATAGATGCCTTGAGATTTATTAACTTTTGGAGTATAAAATAAAAATGAAGAATTCTTATGTGACTATTTTTATAGATTCTGAAGGTATGGCTTATCTCAGGTAAGAAGTATTATATATGGTTTGAATGAGAATTTTATGAGGAATACAAAGAAATTATTGATGAAGATGTAATTTAAACTTAATTAATAATAAATTAGAAATTATGAACAAACAATAAAGTAATAATTATTTTGGATGTTCAAATAATTTTTCTCCTTATTTTTTTAATGGTAATTACTATTTGTCTTAGCCTTATTGTTTTCCTTAGTTTTTCTGGTTCTTTCAATATAAAGCTTTTTGCTATAACATTATTAGAACTGAAGTTATTGTAAAAATTGTGTCTCAAATCAGTTTTTTTTAAAAATTCAATATGGTGCCAGGACCATTAACTAGTTAAAAATAATAATTTGAAAGCATTAAAAATAGATTTTTTGTTACTGCATTTTTTCTTTAGCAATAAATAACATGTTTTCAGAAATAATGCTTAAAAATACAAGACTACCTTAAAATTTTTTTATTAAAAATTATAAGTGATGATTTTATAAAATGTGTTAAATTGGAAGAAATTTTAAATCCTACATATATGGATTTGGTTCATTCTTTTCTAATTTTATTCACCTTTAAGGTAATAGTGTTGGAACTGTCAAGCATTGGAGGTCAAGAAGTCAGCAATGGCTGCTTTACAAGCAGTTGTCCCAGGATAGCATGTTCACTTCCTGGCTGATGCTATGACACATGAGAAAAAAAAAATGTCAGAATTTCAAAAACACCCTACATATATTTTATGGCAAGAAGTATTAGAAATAAATATTTTTCCATAAGATCCACTAAAAGGGTGTGGGTGAGAGTGGAGGTAAATCTTGAGGGGTTGGGCAGAGATGCTGAAAGGGAAGCCCATGTTCCTCTAGTACATTTACTTATAAACAACTCAAAACATAGAATCACATCCACACTCACTCCTCAGGTGCGGTACAAAATGATCTGCCCTCAAGCCAACTACCAAGCTGCATACTATGGGGAGACCCAGACTAATATAGCCAATAAAGCAGTGCAACACAAATATATTTACAATAAAACTAAAACCAAGCAGGAAGGCAATTCCATCTTCTGTGAACACGAAAGAGCAACAGGACATAAATTTGAACCCACCACTGCCAACATTGTATGCTCTGAAAGACACGATGCCCGATGCAAGATTAGAGAGGTGTTTCATATATCTAGTGACCGCAAGGAGAGAAGCATACTTTGCACTATCTTGGAAATGACAGTTATAACTCATTTGCATCAATTTGCATAAATTTCCATTTCCATTTCTACAACACAGTTATAACAAAAGAAGCTATGAGTATGAGAGCAAGCAGTCTCTTGAAAGCGCTAAGATCTATAGTTTAATAGTTTTATACTTTAGTAAAATTTCGCTTTTAAACATATATTTTCTAGCTTCATTATCTGTGCATAAAGCGCATATGTATATTTGTTTATAATGTTTAGTGAAGTAATAATTTTAAGTATTTCTAGGACATTTAATAAACTTGTTGTATATTTTTTGAAATCTATCTATCATTGTCACATTATTTTAATTTATATGTTTATGGAATTTTTTTTTATTATTTCTCAATATTCTATCTATGGTTTTATAACTTTATTTTTGTATGTACTTGAATTGCATTTTATAAGAATTGTTACTATTAAAATTTATTCAAGGAGCTTGACGAGATTCTTCATTTATGATTTTTTTGTTACAATTTGTATTAAAAAATTGTAGAATTTGTAATGTATGCAACAATAAAATACTTCTCAACATTCAAATCATCTTGTAGTTTAGCTGTACCAAACTGATTATTTTTTTTATCTTAAATATTTTATTATTTGTGTGTGATCAAGGTGAGTGACAATACTAATATTCCTTTCTATTCATTCGGCTGATATCAGATCCATTTCTGAATCGCTTTACAATATGCGTTATTTCAGGGATATTGAGAGAATCTCTTTCTTTTATGTTGCTTCCAGTCCTCTTAATCCTTTCTTTTCTTTTTCATATTAATGGCTTTTACATATGGTACCTCTCTACTCTTAGCTACAGTAGTCCCTTGAGGACCAAAACATTAGCAGGCAAGTAATTTTATATTTTCACTGCTTAACATCTCATATTGCACTCCTCCTTATTATTAATAACCATTACTTTAATCCAGATTTTTGTGTTCACCTGCTCTATCCATTTTTCTAATATTGCCTATTACTATTTTGCCCTAATATCTTTAGTTCACAGTTCATGTGGTTTTTAATGCTATATTTATTTAATTTGCTATTCCTGTCCCATCCCATTCTTATATTATATTCACTCAACAATTTTATGTGCTCTTTTTTCCTTCATTTTAGTTTGACCTTTATCTATAAAATATTTTTAAATAATACTATTCATTTCTTTGCCAACAAAGACCTGAACTCAGTTTGAAACTTAAAAATTCCATACAGTTGATTATGATAGATTGGCTTTTATTTAATACTAATCATGAAATGGTTTAAATGGACCGCAGCTAAGTTAGCTGCAATCTATGTACCAGTTATCTAGGGTAAATAGTTTTATTTGGGCTACACTTGAGACTACTTGGATATGTCTAAGTATTGTATAAATATTTTGTTCGCATTTTTGTCTATAAATATGATTTTAAAAAATATATATATAATATACCATAATATTATTTATTTATCAACATTTTCACATATAAGTGTTATTTATATTGATTTAATGGGCAAAAAAAATAAGATTAAGAAATAGAAATAATAAAAAAAATACGAGTGTATAGTTAGGACGCAAAATTTCCACTTACTTCAATATCTATTGTTTTAAATCTTAAATACAATAGCACTTCTGATAAATAATTCAATTTCAATTTGAATACAGTCAATTAAACTCAATTAAATGCCGCCCACCCGCTACCTTTACAAATAAAGTTCTATTCTTTTTTTTCATCTTTATTGGTGTTCATATATAATTAAAGAACACTAACCGTGCAGTAATGTCTAATTTTTTCCTTCTATTTTCTTTCCCACAAATTTCCAGATGAAAATTGTACTTGAGATGTCTAAAAGTACTATTTAAAATTATAATAATGCTAAGCAAAGAATAATTTACTATTTTATAATTATCATTGTTAGTTGTTTTGATTCATATCTGGTTGAGATTATATACTTTCCTAGTTGATAATTGTACTTGAGTTTTTTTTCCATGCTCCCCTTTCTCCCAATATTTTGTATCTTTTAAAAATAAATTAAACTAAGTCCAAAGGACAGACATTCAATAAACACTGTTCAATTCTAAAATGCACAGCCAATAAAATATTTAGATAGTTGATCATTATATAGGGGATCAAGCAGCCTTCGAATATCCATATTATCTCATATCCCTCATACACATGACCAAACACATGTAGAAAAGATAAATAATCACCAATGTACGTATTTCGTGCAGAACCAGCAATCATCGGTTGGTCCAGATTATCACCTCTCATATATATATAATCAGCGTTGTTTTATATTAACATAACAAACCCTCATACTTTAATGGACAGGCTTCAATCTATTCCAACCTCCAACTCTTCTGCTATCCATACCATTGAAAACTGATGATGGAAAGCTCAAATCCTATACTGATGCCAATAATATTGCCATGCCCATGTTGGCCCTCCATGTATAGGACCATACCCATTTAAGTAGAAGAGGGGTGGGTAGGATACAGGCTTAATGTGTAAATATTTGAAATACAGGCACTCTTTATATAACTGGAGCCTAATTGTAGATATAGAGGATTTGAACTCAGAGTTTCAAGCACCCTTCAACTATCCACACTATTTTATATCACTGATACACATGAGCACACACATAAAAAGATAAATAATTACCAATATAAGTATTTTGTGCATAACCAGCACTCATCAGTTGGTCCAGATTATCATCTCCCACACACACACACACATATATATATATAATCAGTGCTCAATCCAACCTCCAACTCTTCAGCTATCCATACAATTAAAATCTGACAATAGAAAACCCAAATCCCATGCTGATGTTAATATTATTGCCAAGCTCATGTTGACCTCAGGTCACTCTGATCCCCCATGTATAATGATATGAGGTCAACATGGGCATGGCAGTAATATTGCCATCAGCAAGAGATTTGAGCTTTCCATTATCAGATTTCAATGGTATGGATAACTAAAGAGTTGATAATTGGAGTAGATTGAAGCCTGTCCATTTAAAATATGAGCGCTTGCTATTTAAATATAAAACTGAGCATATATTTGTGGAAGATGATAATCTGGACCAACAGATGAAGGCTGGTTCTGCACAAAATAAATATATTGGTGATTATTTATCTTTTCTACATGTGTGTGATCATGAGTATCAGTGGTATGAGATAGTGTGGATAGTTGAAGGGTGCTTGAAAGTTGGGTTCAAATCCCCTATATTTACAATTAGCTCCAAGTATATGAAGAGTGCCTGTATTTCAAATATTTACACCTTAAACCTGTCCTGCCCATCCCTTTTCTATGTATTTAAATGGATACAGTCCCATACACGAGGGGTCAGAGTGACTTGAAGTCAACAATATTGGCATCAGCATGGGATTTGAGTTTTCCACCATAAGATTTTAATGTTATAGGTGGCTGAAGAGTTGGGACATTGGAATAGATTGAAGCCTGTCCATTAAACTATGAGGGTTTGCTATCTTAGTATAAAATTGAGCACTGATTATATATATATATGGGAGATGATAATCTGGACCAACTGACGAGTGCTAATTCTGCACGAAATACATATACTAGTGTTTATTTATCTTTTCTACATGTGTGTGGTCATGTGTATCAGTGGTATGAGATAGTGTGCATAGCTGAAGGGTGCTTGAAAGTCTGAGTTCAAATCCCCTATATTTACAATTAGGCTCCACATATATGAATAGTGCCTGTATTTCAAATATTTATGCTTGATCATTATATATTCAGTTCTTCAGAATTTCTATTTACAAAATTCTATTTTATTATTATATGTCAATCAGAGTACAATTTGAAAAGTAATCTATTTTCTTATGGACTTTACAAAGAAATATCATTCAAATAGCCTTGAGCATGAGAGCAATTTTGAATTATAACAGAACACAGCAAATGTACAATCACTTTTTCTTTTAAAATATCAATGTTTTACAAAAATATCAACATATTAAAAATCCTTCTTTTTCTTTTCAAAAACTTTATTTTCTAATATCAATACTGAACATATACATGTATATAATACAAAACTCCAATGTTTCAACTGTTTTTATATCCATACAGTCATTTTCAAGGATCTGCAACAACAATATGAAATACTAAATAGGTTTAGTAATAATTTACTAAGGCTGTAACCTTAGAAATAAGTGTCTGAAAAATACGAAGGTAGGGACCTCTATAGGTCTTAAAACACAAGCTTACGCTATGAAGAAAAGAGAGAATCCCTATAGAGGTCCCTACCTTCGTATTTTTCAGACGCTTATTTCTAAGGTTACAGCCTTAGTAAATTATTACTTAATATAATAATGGGCATTTAATAAAATTTATAATTATAAATAGGTTTAGGTAAATTGTTAAAAGTTTTTTTTTTTTTATAAAAAAAGATGTTTATATTTGTTTTATATTCATTTAAAGCTATAGTTTAGGATTGTAGTTTTGAGATGGGTTTTCGATAAGATTTAAAAAAGGGGTGATTATTTGAAATTAGGATTGGTTTTTAAATATGCATAAAAAGTTTCTTGGATGATTTTGAGACAGATTTGTAATTAAATAATGTAAAAGAGTAATAAAAAATAGCAGTGGGAGAGAGACGTAAGTAAAATATAATTATGTATGTTTAATATGTTTGTTACTGTTTATGTTAATGTAAGATGAAGGTATTTAGGTAATTGAGATTTATTTATAAATATGTATTTCATATTGTTGTTGCAGATCCTTGAAAATAACTGTATGAAGATAAAAACAGTTGAAACATTGGAATTTTGTATTATATACATATATATGTTCAGTATTGATATTAGAAAATAAAGTTTTTGAAAAGAAAAAGGGTTTTTAATTTGTTGATATTTTTGTAACCTTTATTGTTAAAAAGGAGATTGCCTTAACAACAATTTGAAATTGTTGTTTATTATTGATATTAGGATTGTCTAAGGGTTGACTAGCTTTTAATGATTACTTACAAACCCATTTAATCTTAAGCATTGTTACATTTATTACTTTGGGTGCAATTTGAGAATTATAATTGCAGTTTGTAATGTGATAACTGACTATTTATTAATCTGCATTCAGAATAGATTATGTTTATCTGTTTAAAGAGATTTATTTAAACTTCTTTATATCAATAATTTCATGCTTGTGGGCAAGTTACAATCTTTAGTGTCCATATATATTAAATCATTAATAAAGGTGGGATTCCATCTTATTGTTAAAAAGGAGGTTACCTTGACAACAATTTGAAATTGTTGATTGTTATTAATTGTTATTAATATTGGGATTGTCTAAGTGTTGACTAGTTTTTAATGAAAAAAATATTTGTATATATATATTATTTTTCAAAAAACAAACCTACTAACTGAAAATAGTGATTACCATTTGATTAAACTTATATGTAGGCAGTCCTCTACTTTCATATCTAATTGGTTTTTAAAATATATATGAAAGTTGAAATGTACAAAAACAATGTAATATATAAGGGATTCGACCTCAAGACTTTCACACAATCCTCAACTCTCCATGCCATCTCATATTGCTGAACCACCTGATTACACACATGTTGAAAAAATAAATAATCACCAATATGTATTTCATGCTAAACAAGCAATCATCAGTTGGTCCAGATTACTATCTCCACACATATATACAATCAGTGCTCAGCTTTATATTAAGATAGCCAATCTTCATACACTATTGGACAGGCTTCAAACTATTCCAACCCACAACTCTTCAGCTATCCATTTCATTGAAAATCTGATGAAAGCCCATGTTAGTGTGAAGATTGTCATCCTACCCATGTTGACGAAAAAGCAATGTAAAAAAAAACATTTAAAAGGCTTTTCAAAATATATATATTTCTGCTAAATATTATGTCTATTTTTTTAAAAAAAATTCAAAGAATTCATCCATTTTTTTTTTTTTAATTGGGAAAAAAATGAGGCTCAAAATAATATATAGACACGAGCAACACGATCATATCCATATAAGATTTAGACAAATAATATTTAAAAAGTTTAAAAGCATAATGAAGGTTAACTTGATAGAGTACGAATTTGGAAAAATTCCTTAACTTTGTTCATTTTTCACGGTTGAATATATTATCGATCAACTTAAATTATAGAAATAATCGATTGAAGTAAGATTCACCATCTTCATCTCGATTGTATAGATATTATGAGACCTTGATTTCTTTCTGTCGGTATCAACACTGCTGTTTTTTTCATTTTTCATTCATGTGTATGAATTAATAAGGGCAAATTTTTTCACCAAAACAGAATGTACATAAAATGATAGCACACATTCAAACATAAACTAACAAGATACAATTTATCAATACATGCACTAACTCAAAAATGTCTCTGTTCAAGACTGAACCTATAATACCAAAAATGAACATGATTAATGACAGAGATAGGGAGAGAATAGTGACTAATAGTCCATGAGAAAGGGAAAATTATTATGTGAAAGTACTCATGTTTTGTCATATATATTGATAAAATTTTAAAGTACAAGTAGTAGTCTCCCTAAGATCAATCAAGCAGGCATATGCCAGGACCCCACACTAAGCTACCTTATTTTAATCAATAACACAATATATATCTTATGCATAATTAAAATAGATGGAGAGAGTGAAATTTGATGCAAGTTCTTATACATAAAGCTAAAGCTTACTTTTGAAATGAAGCGCACCAAATTTCCAAATGTCTCACCATTTGAACATTTTTATAAATGTACGAACGTAGTTTGTCAAAGTTTAAAATAATAAAAAACTATTTAAGATCCACAATGGCACAAGAAAGACTATCCAATCTAACATTGCTTTCCATGGAAAATTAATTATGCAAATACACCTGGGTCTCGTTTTACGTGATAGATTGGTTCCTTAGAAAACACGCGCAAACGAAATCGTGCAAAAATAGACGTAACTTACATTGAAAAGGGGGGGATGTGGTCTGTGATTTTTCAAAATTCGCATAAAAGCAAAGCACCAATGTAAAATTACTTTAAAATTCACGCGCAAAAAAAAATAAGGAAATAAAATATGACTAATAAGAAATTTCAAATTTGAAAAAAATTGATACAAGACAAACATTTTTTAAATATAATATTTAATTTTATTCAAAATAATATATTTTTATGCATAATTTACAGTACAGTAATTTACATTTTTTTATACACGTTTTAATTATTATCGCTATTTGGCGAAAAACACGTTTGTTTGTGTCAATGGTTTTCTGATGACAACGTAATTAGTAATTAATCTTTGAGACGATGATTTTATTAATTGTTTATGAAACTAACAACTAAAAATTAAATTCTTATTTTTGTCTTTAATTTTTTAATTTTCAATTCCGTTTAAAAATCAAATTTTGTTTTACATCACATTAATTTCAAGTCACCGTAAGTAATTTTTAAATTGTTAATTACAATTAAAAATCAGATTTCAATTTTTAATTGTCAAATTTAATTGTGCCCAGTGCTATTACTCACCTTTTAGAGATAAACTTGCGGACACTAAATGATTAATAATTGATTAAACGTTCTTTTTTAAAAAGCAAAAACAGAATGTGATTTAAAATGCAAAATTAACACGCACAATGTTTGAACAAATTTACATTATAATCTTGTAAAATTTAATGTGTGTATACATAAAATGTGGAAATCATGATTTTAATTTCATTATTGCATAAAATCTTACTATTATAAAGAACTGAAAATATTGAAATTACTAAGATGAAAGTCGAATTCCAATAATGTGCTATTACTTTCAATATAACGTAAGTGCGCAAAATTTATTATTTAAAGTAATAGCACATTATCGGAGTTCTACTTCCAGTGAAACATGAATCACGTAACTTCAAAATCGTGTTAAATAAGTCCGCGTAAAAAGAGACCCAGGTGTACTTAAATTTAAGTGAGATTATAGATAAATTTGCTGAAATTAAAGAAAGGAAAATAAAGTTATAATAATTTTGTTTTTCTTTTATATTAATATTAATATGTAATAAGTTAAGTATTACAATTTAGATAAGAATAAATGTTGTTTATGTTTCTTTCTTGTATTAACAATTAAAGATTTTATTTATTTATTCACTTTTTTATTTATTGCCCCCCCTCCATATTTGTGCCTGGGGCTTCAATATCCAAAGGGCAGCGTGGGTATACAATGTGTACAACATAGTAAATTGTAGGAAAGTATAGAACCAACTGTATATACATATTGGTGGATTTTTTCAGGTTCGGTGATTTTTTTCTAAAAAAACAAATGAACAATTAAACATATATATTTAAAAAACAGTTGAATGATATAGTCCAGGGCCTATAAAAAGTTCAAGTATATTGAATTCCGGAATTTGCCATTTTACCATTTGCACAAAATGATGCAATTCCACATAAGTATTAAATATGTTTTATTAAGTATATACTTTTTCACATAATGCGAAGTTTTAAATCACTTTTTTATTTTTTTTGAAAAGTACTATGTGATATTCTACTATCAAATTTTCAGAATTTAATTGGATATTTTCTGCAAAAAAATATTTAGAGAAATTCACTCATCACATAATTCTTTACAAAAGAATAAAATAAAATATTTGAAAATAAGTAAAAGAACAATAAATATATAAATGATAAAACAATCTTATATGCATGTGTAGTGTATATATAAATTGTCATATAATTATTTTTCCAGAACTTTTCACACTGACATATAAATATGCATATGTGTTTAAACAATTATTATTACCAATTTATCTATTTTGAAAAAAAGATTTTAAATGCAATGAAGAGAAAACATTAAAAATACAACAGAAGTTATAGAAAATAGAAATTATTTCGGAAAAAATAATTTACTAAATATTACTTTACACAAAGTTCACATTCAAAGAAAATAATAATTAAAAAAGGCTATAATGCAGAAATGAAGAAAAATGATGCAAAGAAACAAACTGAAGTCATAATACTATAATATAACTTACTTCACAGGTCTTCTGTAGAGCCAAATGAAATAGAGAAAATATGTGAATCACACACATAAAAAAATAAGCATGCCATTAGTATACACAATAATCAACAAACAGTACAATGTTTAATAACTACAGATATTTGACATTAACAAGTAAACAAAATCATTATTATATATAAGGAATTGCAACATTAACTATTAGCATCAATTATTTAAATATTATTATTTACAGAAAGCTAACATATCAAAAATACTTGATTTTAAGTTTAACATTCAAATTTTTATCTACTTTAAATATTAAAATATATAAACTTAATAAGATTTTATCACTTATCCTAATTTTTTTTTTTTACCTACACATTAAAAAAGAACACTTTGTTTAAAAAATTCTTAGATAAAAGTGAACACGATAAAAAAATATAAAATAATGGAATGGTTAATTACTTGAGAGGTCATGTGACAGATTGACCTTTGATCCATGAACTTTAATACTCAAGTCTATCAATTTACTATAACTAAATTATATAGGGCAAGACATACATGAAGTAGATTAATTAAAAACAGAAAGAAATAAGAAATTCTTCAAATATCTTTCTTCCAAAATGTTATATTATTCTAAAAAAATGTCCTTCTTTTCTCCTATACATATCAATCTTTATTAAGTCAATCCTTATTATAATAGGTATCATTACAGAGACTTCTAGAGAATGGATAAGAAAACATTTCATTGTTGTTGTTTTTATATGTCAAAGCGTTGACCGCGAACCCGGGCCAGCTGCTTGGAAGGCAGCAGTGCTAACCGCTAGGCCACCAACGCTTGACAACATTTCATTATTAACAATATATTTCAACTTCAAATACAATATTGTAATTTGATTTAAAGTTAGATTAAAATATAAATATTAAACATTAGCACACAATTTTTTTTTTAAAAAAAATATTGTTCTAAATCAAATAATATTTGGTATTTTTGAAAATTGATCATTTTAATTCTTAAAACACACACATTCTTTTATATATGTATATAAGTAAAGACAACTTAAAATATACATATACTTTTCTATTCATAATTAAAAAAATTAGTATTCATATTTGTAATAATATAGAATATCATTTTATTAAGAATAGAAACAGAAATCAACCAGATGCACTCTTCCTTTTTGTACATACATTTGTTTATGATTTTTGTATGTTTTCATTAGTGTTGAATTAGAATTAATAGATATTTTTTGTTTTTTAATAAAACTATTCTACTGTACACTATAGACCAGGGGTTGGCAAATAGTGGCCCACAGGCCTCATGCAGCCCACTAAGAGTCTTTTTTTTTTTTTGCAGCCTAACAAAAGAGTCAGAAAAATCCACCTTGAACTGAGATTTCCTTCCTGTGCATGACAGAAGATTCGTCTCATATTTTCCACTACAATGGCCATGTCAACACGCATGTGCAGTATAGATATGACACACAGTGCTTTTCCAGTTGATCTGGTTAATTTCAATTTTGTCTTTGCAACAGTAAATATATAAATGTTCAACTTTAGTGAAACCATGAACTCTTCGAAAAAATGTAAAATCAGTGATGAATGTTGTGTGTTTAATAAAGAATGGACAAGCAAATATTTCTTTGGTAAGACAGGGAATAAAGCAGTGTGTTTATTGTGTCATGAAAAAAGATGGCCCTCCTCTAATCTTTGCTTCCACAAAGTGGCCCCCGATGTGGCCCTCTGCTAACCTCCACTTCCACAAAGTGGCCCCCGAGTCAAAACAATTGCCCATCCCTGCGCTATAGACTATTAAGAACTAAACAAAAATGTGCTAAAAGTAATATTCTTTATGTAGATGTATTTGAATCTTAAATTAGAAAAGATATCCCCTTCCCCCCCCCACACACACAAAACTTTATCAATGATGAGTTTCACCGTCATCCTAATTTTCAATCATTAGTGATTCATTGTAAGATGAAGATCTATCCAAGTTTAATCCAGTTCCTCTGATCTTCTCCATATCATTCCAATATACTTCCTTAATTCATCCATCAGTCTCACATGTAGTCTTATCTTTTACAATCTTTTGGAATCCAGTTTAAGATTTCTACTATCATCTCTTCTAGAAATATGTTCAGCCCAGCTCCACTTCACTCTCTTAATTCTTTCAATAATGTCAATAACACTGATTTGTTCTCTCACCTATGTATTTCATTTTGATCCCTTCTTATTACTCTTAACATACATCTATCCATATTTTGAGAAATGGTTTGATGTCTATACTACTTCTCTATTATATTAAGCGCCCAAGTCTCAGATTCATAAGTAAGTGCTGATAAATTACTTTGATTAAAAACCTTCCTTACCAAAAGCATTACAACTAAGTTTAATTCTGTGATTAATTTCATCCTTTATGCTTCCATCTGCATTGATAATCTGATGTCCTTTTAATAATGAGTTTTAAGAACAATTAAATTAAAGCAATGTCAATAAATTTAAAAATAAAAACAATATTGCCAGAAACAATTTTCTTTTATATGTATCATCATCATCAACCATTATCAATCCACAGCAGGATGAAGATCTCTCCAAGTTCAATCCATCTTCTCCAATCTTTAGCTTCTCTTCTCCATATCACCCCTGCACACTTTCTTATTTCATCCATCCACCTCACATGTGGTCTTTTTCTGAGTCTTTTACAATCTCTTGGAATCCAGTTTAAGATTTCAATTGTCTATCTATTATCATCTCTTCTAGCAATATGTCCAGCCCAACTCCACTTCAGTCTTTTAATATTTTTCAATGAAGTTAGTAACAACTGTTTGTTCTCTTACCTATATATTGTTTTTGATCTCTTCTTGTTACTCCCAATATGCATCTCTCCATACTTCTTTGAGAGGTCTGAAGTCTCTTTATTACTCTTCTATCAAGTGTCCAAGTCTCAGATTCATAAGTAAGAACTGGCAAAACACATTTATTAAAAACCTTCCTTTTCTAACACATAGGCATATTTCCTTTTAGTATCAAGTTATTTCTACCAAAAGCAATCCAACCAAGATGAATTCTATGATTAATTTATATGTATATGTGAGTACAAACAATGTTTTTGGTTTTAAATTAACAAGTATCTATAAAGATGTTAAACAAAAAAAAATTAAATTAAAGCAATGCTAATAAAAGGTTTTTATTCCTATAACTTTCAAAAAAATACTATATTTAAGCAAATGGCATTCATTTGTTTAAGTATTTTTAGATTCCTACTTCAATCTCTACCATTTTACCATAAAATTGCCATAGTTTCATTTTGAATTTTTTTTTACTATCCGTACTGACTACATTTCAAAGGTGGATTTTATGGCACATGTTTAAAATACACCTAGGAGAATACTTTTAAAACACGCAAAACTCACTATCCATATAACAATGATATGTAGAACATTTTTACCAGTAGAGATCGAAAGGGGCAAGCAAATTAATTTGATCATTAAATTTTAAAGTTCATCATTATAAGTGAACTTTCATTTTGAATTTTTTTCTTGATGTCAACATTAATCAGATTTCAAATTTAGAGTTTATTACTGAAATTATTCTACTATAATACATCATGCACTTATAAAAGAATAATTTTAACAGAGAAAATATTATCATTTTTACCACTGAAGATAAAATTACATGAACTAAATTAAAACATACTGTTCAACCATCATAGTTGAAGTATGAATGTTTTCTATTTTGACATCATTTTTTTAATCAGATTACAAATTTGGTTTTTTTTTCATGTGTCAAAGCATCGGGAAGCGAACCCGGGACAACTGCTTGAAAGGCAGTTGTGCTAACCACTCGGCCACCAATGCTTGACTAAAAATTTGGTTTTTATGTCTCATAGTTGAAGTTATTGTGGAATACACATATAGGAGAATACTTTTAAAAAAATATGTATTGCAAAATATTTTTATCACTAAAGATGGAAAAAGTTACGTGAACTAAATAACAACTAAATTTTATATGGCAAAAATATCTTTCTAGGATTCATTTTATTTTTGCATTTCTTTTATAAATTTTAATTTGGTAAGAAAAGTTTGTTTTAGTACTTATTCATTCTAGAAATCTCTGTTGTAGCAGACCCAACTGTATTTTGATTTTTAATCAAAAATAATTTATTTTCATTTAATTAAAAATGAATATAAAATTTTTTATTTTACTACTTGGCCATAAAAAAGAATGAAATGGAAGAGAATAGGATATTACTTAACACTATTACACATGCAAAATTCTCTATATGTATTGCCACTCAGTGCAATCCAGAGTAATCAATGAATTCCAAAAGGCTTGTGCATAAAATCCCCATCTAATGCTTACTCATACAATATCCCCAGACTAGTTTCTAGATTGTGGCCTTCATCAGTGAGGAGCTTTGGATCTGAGAGCACTGCACCTAGATCTTAGGATCTAATGCAACCTTCCAGCAGCCACCTTTTATCTCTACTTAACTACAAAACTATGAGTCTTAAATTGAAAACACTATAATATTTTCAATCCAAGCTCATTAGCTTATATAGTCATAACAGGATAGTGGTGGCTATGGTTATTAAAGAACCAAAGACATTAAAATGTATGGATACTGAACTGAGTTCAAACCTAAGCTAATGAGCTTGGATTGAAAATAGTATAGTGTTTTCAAGACTCATAGTTTTGTAGTTAAGTAGAGATAAAAGGTGGCTGCTGGAGGGTTGCATTAGATCCTAAGATCTAGGTGCAGTGCTCCCAGATCCAAGGCTCCTCAATGACCAAGGCCACAAGCCAGAAACTAGTCTGGGGATATTTGATGAGTAGGCACTAGATGGGTATTTTATGCACAAGCCTTATTGCATCCATTGATTACTCTGGCTTGCACTGAGTGGCAATACCTATGGAGAGTTTTTATCTCTTTTAATAACAGTTATGAGTAAGCATAGGAAATGGTAATCATGTGATGTTTATTGACTATTCTACACAACATGTTATCTATTAACAAAACTTTAAGTTAAGATCTTTAGAAATAAATTATTTTAACACTATATATGTGAGTGTGTTACAAAAATTATTTAAGACAAATTATTGTGTGTGTGTGAGAGTAAGTATTGCTTATGTCTTAATATATAAAAAAAAGGTTTATAAGATTTGTTATGCTATGATCTCAATTACACATTTTTAATATTATCCCTATAAAAATTTTGGTCTCTGATCAAATTCATTCATTATACAATTTTTGCAAAATCAATTCATCACAAAAAAAAAATGGAAACATTTAGTATTTATGGCTTAATGATTTTATTTACAAATATTTGTTATTAATGAAGAATGAAAAACACAATACAACTACTAAAAAGAATGTGAAAAAAAGATTTTGTGATTTTTTTAAATTTTACTTAAAACAAACTAAGTAAAAGAATTTACTTTGAAGATCAAATAGAATTTAGCAATTAGCCTTTTAACCAAGTTGCTATGTTATCACTTATTATTAAATTAATTATTATATATAGAGCTCGCAAAAATAAGCTCTTAACAAGCTTTGAGAATATCCTCAAACCCAGACTGGTTTCTGCTTCTGGAATAATCAGAAACTGGTCTGGGGTTGAGGATATTCTCAAAGCTTGTTAAGAGCTCATTTTTGCGAGCTCTATATATAATATTTGTAAATACAAGCTTTATTAAATTAAGTCATGTGACATCTGACTTGATTTTCTTTTCATTAAATTAATTATTGTACAATAATTATTAAAAATGGCAAGCAGTATTAAATAAAAAATACTATAGTGAATTAAATGGCATTAGCACTTTTAAATGATTCTATGTCCTAAACAAGTAGTAATGTTCTCTACAAATAATAATTCTATTAAAGTGTATATTTTTAAGAGTAACTGCAATTCTTAAATTAGTTTTATCAAATGCACAATATGTGCATATTTACAAATAACTTTCACCCAAACTTTCATTACATAAACTGGAAATATATTACAGGTATATCTTCTTTAAATGCTTAGTTTTGTTAATATGATCGGTATACTTAAAAAATACAATGCATAAACTAACTCTTTTGATTCTTTCCAAAATCTTAATTTCTTAATTACTTTTGTATGTAAATAACTCAAAAGTTTTAATTATTTAAAATATAAACAGGCAAAACTCTCCATACATATTGCAACTCAGTGCAAGCCAGAGTAAAAAATGGATACCAGAAGGCTTGTGCAGTGCTCTCAGATCCAAGGCTCCTCACCGACGAAGGCCACAAGCCAGAAACTAGTCTGCGGATATTGGATGAGTAGGCACTAGATGGGGATTTTGTGCACAAGCCTTCTGGCATCCATTGATTACTCTGGCTCACCAAAGTAATCAATGGATGCCAGAAGGCTTCCGCAATGCTCTCAGATCCAAGACTCCTCACTGATGAAGACCACAAGTCAGAAACTAGTCTAGGGATATTGGATGAATAGGCACTAAATGGCAATTTTATGTACATGCCTTCTGGCATCCATTGATTACTCTGGCTTGCACTGAGTGGCAATATGTATAGACAGTTTTGCCTGTTTTAATAACAGTTAAGAGCAAGCATAAAAAATAGTGATCAAGTGATATTTAAAATATACTCTTTCTCAAGGATAATATCATAAATTGAAAAAATAATGCACATACAATAAAAAACATTTTCACTTTCCACATATCATTTCTGTTGATAACTGATATACGAAAAATATTCTTAGATATTTTTAATGAAAATATAAACATCATCATCATCATTCTTCTTCTTCTTCCAGACTTATAATACTACTCTTGAGAAAGACTATATTTAAGTAGTTGAAATTTTCAATTATTTTATAAAATCAATACTACTCTTGAGAAAGACTATATTTAAGTAGTTGAAATTTTGAATTATTTTATAAAAAGACTTTACGTATTATGACTATCTCCATTTTAATACAAAACAGAAAACTCTCACCATTCTAGAGAGCTTAGATGTGGTTTCCAAAATAAAAGGATTATTATAAATATTATTTTTGGCATTGAAAAGGTTTTTTCAGGTAAATTAATCTCATAGTCAGTGTTACTTTCTGAGGAAAGTAAGAAAAAAGCCTTTTAAAATAAAGATAGTGGCCAGCGCCACCTATATTTAATAAAATTGCTATAATTTAATGAAAATATTCAGAATTTAAAATACATTTACCTATTGAGAATATTGCAATAGTTGAGAAATCAATCTGATAATCAATACATTGTTACTTTACTCAATGCTTATCTCAAGAGAAATTGTTGCCTTATATATCTTAAACATTAAAATAGGCAAACCTCTCTATATATATTGTTGCTCAATACAAGCCAGAGTAATCAATGAATGCCAGAAGGCTTGTGCGTAAAATTCCAATCCAGTGCCTACTCATCCAATATCCCCAGACTAGTTTCTGGCTTGTGACCTTCCTCGTAAGAAGCCTTGGATCTGAGAGCACTGCACCTAGATCTTAGGATCTAATGTAACCCTCCAGCAGCCACCTTTTGTCTCTACTTAACTACAAAACTATGAGTCTTAAATTGAAAACACTATAATATTTTCAATCCAAGCTCATTAGCTTATATAGTCATATAGGTCTAAACTCAGTTCAGTACCCATACAATTTTGGTGTCTTTGGTTCTTTAATAATCATAACCACCCCTATACTATTAAGTAGGATTGGTTTTAAGCCAATAAACATCACATGATTACCATTTCTTATGCTTGCTTATAACAGTTATTAAAACAGGCAAAACTCTCTATACATATTGGCACTCAATGGATGCTATTGACCTGGCTTGCATTGAGTGGCAATACGTATAGAAAGTTTCGCCTGTTCTAATAACAGTTACAAGCAAGCATAAGAAATAGTAATCATGTGATGTTTATTATCTTAAACATCTTAATGAATTTGAATTATCAACAAAAACGTCCCCATTCTTAAATATTGGATAAAGCTTTCTTGGTTATTTATATTGACTCTTTGATAATATATATACAATTTCTAGCATGGGATTTTGATTTTGACAGAGACAATTCTACTTGAATTTTAAAATTTAAAAAAATGAAAACACTGATATTTTATCCCTTTATTTTCGACTTTAAATCTTTTTTTATTTTTTCTTATCAAAAACATTTTATGACAAAGGTTAACTTAAAAAAAAAAAAAAACATAAATGAAAATAAAAATTAAAAATCTCTGGTGAATGAGATTATTTCTACATTTGAAAAAAATATATTTAAACAAACTGCAAACTTTTATTTAAAGTTTAATTTTTTAAAAAAAATTATTTTGATAATAAGAATCAAAAATGAAAAATAAAATAAAATTTAAAAAATCCTATAACATAATTATAGAAGATAAAGATAGATTTACAATTTTAAAATATACATTTCGATTATACAAGCAGTCCCCTAGTTATAAACATAATTGGTTCCTGGTGTGTGTTTGGAAGTTGAGATTGTTTGTAAGTGGAGGTCTGTAAAAAAACAACAACATAAAAACAGGTTTTCAAAATACAGTATTTATTTTTTATTGATTAGTATCTGGAATTTTGTTTACAAATTTATCAAGTGTTAATTCAATTGTATTCTTTTGCTTCTCTTGATAAAAAATTATGTAACATTCTGTATCTTTTTCTACTGCTTTTTGTACAGGAGGTATACACTCTCCATTGGGATCATATTCTTCCATGATGGTCAAAAATTTATCTAGATGCATGAAGTCTCGCTCAGTGTATGAAATTTAAATACAGCATGAATTATAATATATACTTCTGTTATATTATCATGTTTTAAATGAGTTCATGCACATAAATTAATTACATAAATGTTTTATTATACGTATGAGAATGTGTGTGATAGGCCATTTATATATTATTGCTATTATTATATTTCTGCCTTGCTTATTTATTTATTGACACACTTCTTGAAGTCAGCTGTTAAATTGGCAACTGGTGGTATCTTTTTTAATGCATATATCCAACCCCTCCATGAAAGAGAGATTGTGGCTTGTTAATCTTTCAGCACTGTCTGCATATAGATAACGGGTGTCTATTCATATATTATTTATTATCCACCTTGCCTATATTGCAATGCTTAAATATATTGTTGAATATTTAAAGGTGTTTTTATGGTATGTTTAAGGCTATTTTCTAGTCACTGTAATTTAATATTTTAAACAGTTTTTGAATTATAATGGGTATCTTACATCTATTTCTCACTTCTCATAGGTATTGTAATGGCGTACTTATAATTTCTACAATATGCTATTTTGTAATGAACAGAACAAATGTTTTATCATACTGGTTTTAAGATGCAGTTGATATTATAAGACAGTGAATATCATGCTAATGGCCTAATATAGGCATATATTTGTTGTTTTATCCTTAAATGCAAGATACTTGGAGAGATATATCAGATGGTAATTGTGAGAACCTAATAAATAATGCAAAGGTTACTTTTATAATTTGTAGCAATACTTAAAGGGGATAGTTATGGTAAAATTGTACAAACATTTTATTTTAATTTATTAAATTAAAATCATAATTTGTTTTAAATATCTATTGTACCAAATCTCATCTTTCATTTATATTATAAGTAAGTATAGAGGATTTGAACTCAGATTTTCAAGCACCCTTCAACTATCCACACTATCTCATACAACTGATATACATGACCACACACATGTAGAAAAGATTTATAATCACCAATATACGTATTTCATGCTAAACCAGCACTCATCAGTTGGTCCAGATTATCATCTCTCACATATATATATAATCAATGCTCAGTTTATATTAAGATAGCAAATCTTCATACTTTAATGGACAGGCTTCAATCCACTGCAACCTCCAACTTTTCAGCCATCCATATCATTGAAAATCTGATGATGAAGACTCAAATCCCATGCTGATGCCATGAAATACGTATATTGGTGATTATAAATCTTTTCTACATGTGTGTGGTCGTGTATATCAGTTGTATGAGATAGTGTGGATAGTTGAAGGGTGCTTGAAAATCTGAGTTCAAATCCTCTATACTTACAATTAAGCTCCCAGGTTTGTGAAGAGTTGCCTGGTTTTCAAATATTTATATTATAAGTAAATAATTTGTTCTTATTAAAATATGTTTCCATTTTCATTACCATTACTAATGCATCCATTAACCAGAAAATTTCATAATAATAAAGATTTATTATTTATTGTTTTAAAAAGAGTACATTACAATGGTCATCTAATATTAGTATTTACTTGATTTATTTATGTAATCAGCATTAAGCTATTGCACATGCGCTTTGTAGATTTAACAACGAATGAATACTCCCACTTTAAACACAAAATAAGTCTTTGAAAAGATAGAATGAATATCTATCTTTTCGAACCCAAATGCTTATGTATGGGCAAATCTTAAGTATTTGAAAATGAGAGTGTGAAGATATTAAACAATCACTTTAAATTACTTTTTACATGCTTGAATGAATGACGCTGGTAAAATTTACTAGAATTTATGATATGTCATTCTTATTTGAAATTAAATGTATGTAAATAAACTATTTATTTTATATAGCGCAATGTTTATAAACTGTAATATTAATAATCAGCATTAAGCTATTGCACATGCGCTTTGTAGATTTAACAATAAAAGAATACTCCCACTTTAAACACAAGATAAGTCTTTGAAAAGATAGAATGAATATCTATCTTTTCGAACCCAAATGCTTATGTATGGGCAAATCTTAAGTATTTGAAAATGAGAGTGTGAAGATATTAAACAATCACTTTAAATTACTTTTTACATGCTTGAATGAATGACGCTGGTAAAATTTACTAAAATTTATGATATGTAATTCTTATTTGAAATTAAATGTATGTAAATAAACTATTTATTTTATATAGCGCAATGTTTATAAACTGTAATATTAATAATCAGCATTAAGCTATTGCACATGCGCTTTGTAGATTTAACAATGAATGAATACTCCCACTTTAAACACAAAATAAGTCTTTGAAAAGATAAAATGAATATCTATCTTTTCGAACCCAAATGCTTATGTATGGGCAAATCTTAAGTATTTGAAAATGAGAGTGTGAAGATATTAAACAATCACTTTAAATTACTTTTTACATGCTTGAATGAATGACGCTGGTAAAATTTACTAGAATTTATGATATGTCATTCTTATTTAAAATTAAATGTATGTAAATAAACTATTTATTTTATATAGCGTGATGTTTATAAACTGTAATATTAATAATCAGCATTAAGCTATTGCACATGCGCTTTGTAGATTTAACAATAAATGAATACTTCCACTTCAAACACAAGATAAGTCTTTGGAAAAGATAGAATGAATATCTATCTTTTCGGACCCAAATGCTTATGTATGGGCAAATCTTATGAATTTGAAGGTGAGATCACCTTAATTTACTTTTTATATGTTTGAATGAATGACGCTGCGAAATTTACTAGAATTTACGATACGTCATTCTTATTTGAAATTAAATGTATGTCTATTTTACCTGCATTATAATAAGACATATGCTTCATTAATTCCTATTTATTTTAAATATGTTTTTGTAATGCATTGGGTATCGTAAAATGAGCCTTTTCTACCTGCTGTATTACTTCATCTGTATTCAATCATTATAAGTTTGTTTATTATAAGATTATCGTCTTAGATATACTTAAGTGCTGGATAAATAAAATATTTATACATGAAGAAAAAGTTTTGTATGATAATTAATAATCATCTAAATATTGATATACTCAGTTTTGTGTATTTATTTTTCATAATTGATTGAAGACCAAGATATTCAGGAATAAAGTTATAAAGATAATATAAAATGTTTTATTTACAACTTAAATAAATAATGCATATGAGAACTTTGAAATGCCTACTACAATTATTATTTTATGTTAAGTATAATGTGAATCCAAGATTTAGCTAAAATATTGAAGCTTGAGCTAGTATTTAAAGTTTTAAGATATCTAAGCTTATAACATGAACCCTGAGAGAAGAAGTTCCAAATCCCATAATTGTAACCGAATAAGAGTATTCTCGTAAGATATTTATTAATATTGTTCTTATTAATTACATTCATTAATTAAGATTTACACTATTAAAAAAACCGGATAGATTGAGAGTTTTAAGTGCTTCGGATAGAGATTTAACTGCAGCCAGTTTCTTGTATGCTATGTTTCTCTATCTCAACCAATGGTTAGGTTATAGTATTTGGGATTCAGCGACCATCATTGTGGGCTTGAATGTAAGGTTTCTTTTGTTCCAACATCTTCTGGTCAGACTTTATGTTAAAGAAGTAGGGATTTTTGGCTTGCCCAACATGTTAACTATCGATCGGTTATAAGGTCATAATTAATGGTTCCAACAGTTGGTTTTTGTCTCTCTCAAAACCCTACCCTGCACAATTCATTTGTTAGGTTGCAATATATATTTAATACTTATATAAAGCTAAAACCTTAGTACGTGTGCCTTGAGTGCTTAATTTTAGCAAGAGAGACCTCTACAAATCATAACACAAGATTCGACTTTATAAAGATAAGAGGGACCCCTCTTATCTCTAACCTATTTTTTTTAATTATATAGGCAAATCTAAAGCATTTTGATTTGGGAGCATCTTGCGAATGTTAATGTTTAATAGAAATAGTGGACTTAATCAGTGAAGAATTTATTAGCTTCATGCTCCCAAATCAAATGCTTTAGATTTGCCTATATAATTAAGTAATAGTTTTAACAAGGCTGTAAACCTTAGCAATGAGCGTCTGAAAAAATCGTCACTAGGGACCTCTTTTTCAGACGCTCATTGCTAAGGTTTACAGCCTTGTTAAAACTATTACTGAAATAATAGTGAGCGTTTAATAAAATTTATAATTACAACTATATAATTAAGAAAAATAGGTTAGAGATAAGAGGGGTCCCTCTTATCTTTATAAAGTTGAATCTTGCATTATGATTTGTAGAGATCTCTCTTGCTAAAATTAAGCACTCAAGGCGCATGTACTAAGATTTTAGCCTTATATAAGTATTATGTTCTGACATTGCGCTTAGTAAGAATTAATATATATTGAAATAAATATTTCCATGGATTGATATCATAATAAAAAATAGAAATAAGTGGAATATATCCATATAAACAGAGATAACTTTTAACTTTTGATACCAGGAAACAATCAATTACTACTAATTTATGGCTTCCTGTTATCATCAAAAGGCAAAAAATATCTCTGTTTACATGATATAATCACTTTATTTGTATTCTTTATTATATATATCTATATATAAATTCTTTGAGAACAATAATTACAAATCTGTAAACTCATTACATTTCAATTTCATGCAGACTTTAACCAACTTATTAAAATGTCAAGAATACTTTGCTTATAGTGTACATATAAATTTTATTAAACGCATATTATTATATTAAGTAATATTTACTAAGGCTGTAACCTTAGGAATAAGCATCTAAAAAATTCGAAGGTAGGGACCTCTACAGGTCTTATTCCTAAGATTACAGCCTTAGTAAATATTATAGTGTACATGTACATTTTTTTATGTAATATTTTTTTATTCTTCAATGAAAATAAAATAGAATTTTCTGACTACTTATCAAATTTTTTTTTATTATAAAAATATATAATTAATCCACAATTTTTTTTATTTTTATTTTCAATAAAATTGCTTCTAAAATGAATCAAATGAAAACTATGAAATAAATATCAATTATATACACAACAATAATTTCAATTGTTTGTAATTAGATACTATTGGAAATCAGTTCATTTTATTTTTAATTCAGGATTTGAAAAATTATTTTAAATTATATACTAGTTCATACATATTATTTTGGCATTAGTATGACAGGTAAATTATTATACTTTCAATTAACATGATTAAATTTTTTCTAAATACAATCTTTTCAACATCACTGATCACCATCTCTTATACTAGCACATAATTGTTATTAAACAGGAAAAACTCTCCATACAGTAGTGCCACCCTGTGCCAACCAGAGTAGAGATTTAGGTGCAGAGTTCTCAGATCCAAGGCTCCTCACTGATGAAGACCATAAGCCAGAAATGAGTCTGGGGATATTGGATGAGTATGCACCAGGTAGGAATTTTATGCACAAGCCTTCTGGCATCCATTGATTATGCTGTTTGGCACAGGGTGGCACTACTGTATAGAGAGTTTTGCATGTTTAATAACAATCTTTTCAAGTTAAACAACTTCAAATCAATATACAAATATTTTTATATATGCAGACAGGAAGGAGTAACATATAATTCAATATGTGTTAATTGTATTATTATGGTAAAAAACTAATTATATATATAGTATTTTGCATTATTATATTAATAAATCAACACCATTATTTTCAACTATCATCAATTCACTACGGGATGGTCTCTCCATGTTTAAGCCTGTTTCTCCATTATACAGTTTCTCTCTTTTTCACGTCAGAAAATATTATTTCATCCATCCACCCCACATATAGTATCTTTATAGGTCTTTTATAGTCTCTTAGAAGTCTATTTAAAACTCAAAGGGTCCATCTATTATCATCTCTTCTAGAAGTCCAACTCCATGTTAGTCATCAAATTTTTTCAGTGGTTGATATTTGTTTGTTTTTTCACACACGTTATTTCTCTTTTCCTTCTTGTTATTCCCAACATATATCGCTCTCCATACTTTGTTAATTGGTCTGACATCTCTACATTACTTTCTGCTAAGTGTCCAAGTCTCACATCAATAAATAAGAGTTGGTAAAACATATCTATTAAAAACCTTCTTATTTAAACACATAGGCATAATTCTTTTTTGATATTAAATTATTTCTAACAAAAGTACTCTATCCAAGTTTAATTCTATGATTAAATCTCATCAGTTATATTCCCATCTGTATTAATAATTTGACCAAGATGTTTGAAATTGTGAAGTTTCTAATTCTTAATTATCAATGCTTAATTAATTACTATTAACAAAATCCCCTGAATATTATACTTTATATTATTTATCTTTAGAACCCTTCTCCACTTATTTATTTTTTACTTTCATTTGATAACTCTTGCACATTTTCTGAAACTCAGAAGAATTATTTACAAATATTTTAAGTGATCATATATTTTTATTCTTTTATCTTCTTATTTTAATTCACAAATTACTTCATTGTAAAACAATAAAAGTTTTTAGAGGTATGGATTTATCTTCTACATTTTAAATACATTGTACAGGCTTAACACCTGCATTTATATATGCAGTATATGTGGGATTTGAACTCAGACTTTCACATGACCCACAACTCTCAGTGTCATCTTATATTGCTGACCCGCCTGATAGTAATCTGGACCAACTGATGATTGCTGGTTTAGCATGAAATACGTATATTGGTGATTATTTATCTTTTCAACATGTGTAAGATCAGGTGGGTCAGCAATATAAGATGGCACTGAGAGTTGTGCGTCTACATTTTTGCAATGTTAATCTTCATAGTATCATTATGTAATATAATTATTGATAATACATTTTAATAAATAAGCCTAAAATATGATAATATTCTGAATCTATATCTTGATGGAGCAAAGCTTCAATTACTGTAAAAATGCTTATAGAATCAAATGCCTTTTCATAATCTACAAATCTAAGCATAATGATAACTCATATTCATTGGTCTTTTTTTATTTATTAAAAAATAAATTTATTTCGGAAGTTTACATGGACTATGATACATAATGTTACTTGAAATCAAGGATCCGTGGGTGTACCACTTCATTGCTCTGCCCACATAAAGGATCAGGTCCTATACAGTCCAGAGCATTTACCTGTCCTGGAATACCTCAATGCAGTTGATTAGATTCTGTGGTAGCCCACATCGTCAATCATTGTGCAGCTAGACACATCACTATTTCTGTTCTGGGAGGTTTCTCTCCCTTAAAAAAAAAAATTTAAAAATGAAAAGCCCCCACTTCTTTTCTTAAATTATATAAAAAGAGACAATCCCTTCCCCCCACCACTCATCCCCCCCCCTATTTTATAGCAATACTTGAATGGTATCCATTGGGCTAAAACCAATTTTAAATCCAGTTTATAATTTTGGTTGGTTTAAATTCAAAATTTACTGTAAAAAAAATTGTAATAATCTTGGTAAAGATTTTTTTATTCATATGTCATAGCATCGACCGGGACGCGAACCCACAACCGTCTGCAACCAACTACTTGCTTGCAAGGTGGCTGCGATGACCTCTCGTCTAACAACGCTTGACTAAAAATTTTAAATAGAATTGATAGAAGACTGATACATTTATAATTTGTAATATTGGATTTACCACTTTTCTTAAACATCAGTATTATTACTGCATTCTTCCAATCCTATGGTGCACTTTTATTATTGAGATATTTGGTATATAGTTTTACCAACAAGATACAAATAATAATTTGCTCATTTCTTGCTACTTTTTCCTTCTTCATTCATTTAATTGTATATCTTATCCATTCATTTAAAATTCTTTACAATTCAGATGTAATAATTATAAGTGGTTTGCTTTCCTGTTCTTTATTACTATATAATTCTTTGTAGAATTCTTCCACATATTTCATGATATTATTTCTCTTTTTAGTAAGAGTTCCATCTTTTCTTCTTATTGTATGAAATAAATTTTCTTTCAATGTCAAGCTTATGTTTCATACTTTTGAAACTTTTTTCTCTTCTGTAGTTCCCTTGCCTATTCATGATTGTAATTTCTTATATTATTATTAACTATTTTTATATGATTTTATGTTAATTCGGATATTCAGTTCTTCTTATAATGGTTTTCTTCTTTTCTTCATACATTCGTGTGCTTCATTTGGAAACTTACTGGTAAATTATTGATTTTTTTATCAGCTATCTTTCTTGCAGTTCTGATTAGAGTATCAGTTATCTTCTTATTGATCTTAGTTAAGTTCAGTCATCTTCAAAGTTTGTTAATACTTTAAAGGAACCATACTCTAATTTAAATTCATTGGAGTGTTCCTGAAGTTTAGAATATTAACCATCTGTAATGTCTTTTATAAAATTATCTATCTCTTTAGATTGCATCATATATATTACACCACACTAATAAATGATCACAATCTGTATTCTAATAAAAAACATTACAACCTTGAAATATATACTTTGCATTAGTAAGAATATAATTCAACTCTACTATATCTTCATTTGGATGCGTACATATTAATTTCCATTTATCATTTTTTCCACCAAAAAATTTTTTCTGCAAATTTTACAAACATATGAACGCTCTCATTTCTACTATCATAACCAAATTTATCTATAGCACTTTCATCTCTCATTTGTTTTCCAATTCTACCATTAAAGTTCTTCCATGACAATTTTAAAATATTCTCCGATGCAATCAAAGGCATTTTATATATCTATATAAAAGTTATCTATTTCAACAAATGAGAACTCTTTGGATCATAAACTGAATTACCTGCATCTGTTATCTTCCATCAAATTGTCACACTTTCTAATATAATATCAATCTTCTCAGTGTCCTATTTTCATTTTTATTACTACATTGAATATAGATTAGTAAATATGTAAACAAAAAGAGTAAATCATCCTCCCCCTAGACTACGAATAAAAAGCATTCCAAATGTTAAACAAAGAATCAATAGAATAAATCCACCTAGATATTTGTAAGCATATTTTGGTCAATATTGTTGACAATTCAGACTGAAATTAATTTATCTGCCAGATTGAATATGGCACTTAAAGGGTTATTAAACTCATAATCAATTATGCAAGGCTGGTGACAGAATCTTACTTTAAACACATTGATTGTAATAATTAAATAATATTTAATATGTAAACTTTAAATAAAACATAGCTCAATGTATATATAAACAAAAACAATAAATCACTTTCCTCCAAAATGAGATTCTGTCTCCAATCTTACATAATTAATTATGAGTTTAATAACTCTTAGTGCCATATGACATCTGGCTAAAAAAAATAATTTTATTCTGAATTACCAACAATGTGGACAAAGCTATACTTACAATCACCAGAGTTATACGCATAGATAGATTCATTCTATTCTTAATTTTTTGTTCAACATTTAGAGTGCTTTTAATTCATAGCCTGGGGGAGGGTGATTTACTCCCTTTGTTTACATAAACAATGAGCTATGTTTTTTTTTTCATGTGTCATAGCATCGGCCAGGAAGCAAACCTGCTAACACTGGACAACTGCTTGCAAAGCAGCTGTGTTGACATCTCGACCACCAATACTCGTTTAATTTAAAATTTACATATTAAATCTTATTTAATTGTTACAATCAATGTGTTTAAAGTAAGATTCTGTCACCAGCCTTGCATAATTGATTACGAGTTTAATAACTCTTAAGTGCCATATTCCATCTGGAAGATAAATGAATTTCACCCTGAATTACCATCGATGTTGACAAAGCTATACTTACAAACACCAGAGTTATACGTATAGATGAATTCATTCTATTCTTGATCTTTTGTTCAACATTTAGAGTGCTTTTAATTATAGTCTGGGAAAATGTGATTTACTCCCTTTGTTTATTTATATTAATTACTAATATGGATATAGTAATACACAGACTTTTATGATGTACTTGAATCATACCTTATTTACATTATGAAAGGTATATTAAATATATTTTAAAAAGATGTTGTGAAAATTGCTCTCATACAATAAAGAAATATATTTTAAAAAATGTTGAAGACTTTCATAAAGTTTATTACGGAAAAATTAAATGATTCTAGATAAAGAAATGTCTAATATCAAATCCATCTCTTACAGCACATATTTCCAAATAAATAACCAGCAATGGAAACATTAGTTGGCAACAATGTTTCAGAATAAAAATCCAGCCCAATAAGTGAATATTATAATTATTTTGTCCAAAGAAAATGGTAATGGTCAGGATACTTCATAGTTCAGATAATTGGCATTCTGATATATGCAAAAACACACATATGTGATATAATATATACATCCATACTTAATTGACGATAAATGGCCTATCTGATAATTTATTATCTTGCTAGTTTAGTTCATTTATCATTTTGTTATGTTAAACTAAAATTGTTATTTTTTCCTATACTTATTATGTAATTCTCAAAATATGTTACCTTTTTTCTTTGCAGCAATTGTAATATTAGACATAGACTTATTCTGTATATATATATAATCAGATAAAATAAATATAATAAAAAACAAGCCCAGGAATAAAAACTACAATATTCAAAATACTAATATATAAAAATAAATAATAGATATAGCTAGTTTATGATATAACCACATACATGTGGGGAAAAAGATCTCCAATATATGTATTTCACTCATCAGTAGGTCCATATGTGATCACGTGTATTGGTTATATAGGATAGAGTGAAGGATTGTAGGAAGTTGAAAGTCTGCATTAAAATATCTTTTAATTACGTCTAGTTTAAGTATATGCGTATAGTGAGATTTGCCTGTTTTAACAACAGTTACACACAATCATAAGAGATGGTGGTTATGTGATGTTTATTTTAAAACCTATCCTGCCTAATAGATATTGGTGGCTATGGTTATTAAAGAACCAAAGACACCAAACTGTATGGGAACTGAACTGGGTTCAGACCCCAAATAACTATATGAGCTGATGGGCTTGAATTGGAAACATTAAGGTGTTTTCAGTTTAAGACTCATAGTTTTGTAGTTAAATGGAGATAAAAGGTGGTGGCTGGAGGGTTGCATTAGATCCTAAGATCTAGATGCAGTGCTCTCAGATCCAAGGCTCCTCACTGACAAAGGCCACAAGCCAGAGACTAGTCTGGGATATTGGATGAGTAGGCACTGAATGGGGATTTTATGCATAAGCCTTCTGGCATTCGTTGATTACTCTGGCTTGCTATGTGTGGCATGCGTATAGTGAGATTTGCCTGTTTATATACATTATACTTGTATTTCAATAAAAATTATTAGTTTTTTGATGTTATTAGTCTAAGCTTTCAGAAGTTAAATCTGAATTAACTAATGGATGGTAATTTAAACCCTTTTAAAGGTTATAGTCACAAAATATTTAAATTAACATTAAATTAAATCTCCAATCACTTTTTGATTGATAATAAAATAAAATTAGGAGTGTGTGAAGTGTTGGAGAGAGAAGTTATAAAGAGTACACACACTTATAAGACTATAAAATAATCAGTAGCTTAACACTATATTCATAGCAATAATAATAAGAGTAGTGCAGAACAGAATGTTAATGACAATATGCAAAATATATGCAAATTCTTTATGTGGCCCAGAATTTGGAGATATCAAAGCAGGTGTCAGTCTATTGATGGAGTTTTTATCACCAGTAATGAAATATGCCTCTTCAATTTTTCACTTGCTGTCATTTTTCTCTATGCCCACTATTTTTGGGTTAACCAGTCCATATCAGAAGTCAAGGCATGTATTACATCTCAAATATATGTGACTGGTTAATCTGGAGTGATTGTTTCAGATAAAACACATTATGAGTCAAGTTTAAATTTCATGATGTTTTTGGAAAAAGTTGTTGTCAAATAAAAAGTAATTGGAGATTCAATTTAACATTAATAGTTATGTGTGTTATGTTTAAAAAGACACTGCGTCTGTAAAAAAAAATTGTGTACTTAATTTTTAAAAATATTAAATTTATTCAAGATTTATGAAATTTAATATTTCATGTTTATGATATGAATGATGAAGTTTACTTTGTCAGTTATGTTAATATCAAAACTATTTGTGTTGTCAAGCATTGGTGGCCTTGTGGTTAACATAGCTGCCTTCCAAGCATCTGGCCTGGGTTCACTTCCCTGTCAACACTAACTTATTTGTGTTTAAAAAAAATAAATTTGTATTACAGTAATTAAAATGAATTCGTTTTTCAATTTACAATGCAACCATGTCCATTGGCTTACCATAATAATAAAAAAATACATAAAACAATGGGAACAATGATTCCTCTTTAAACAGTATTACCTCTTATATAAGGTCAAATATAATTATAAAATGCATTAACATTATTTATTTTGTATAATGTAATTTATATAATGGTCAGCAAATGAATTAATATCTTTTCTTCTTAATTTCTATATCATAATATCTTAGTGTATATATATTTCAACATTAAAGTTTTTCAATTAAGAAATAATCATTATATAAGATAGTCAATAACATTAAAATTTTATAATAATTATGTTACAATGTGGTGATTATTGGGAAATGTTTTTTACATACCTTACTATAATCTTATAGTGGCAGTCATAAGGATTATATCTTTTTTTTAAGTCCTTATTCAGCCACTGTGTTTGTTAATTGGGTGAACTAGTGTGCTCTGGATTTCAAATATCATGATCACTCAACCCTATTAGTGGCAAATTATCATTACTAATTCTTCTTGTATGTACAGAAGGTGATATGATTGACAAAGAAAGAAATAATTGTAGATGATGCTCATTTACTGGATATCAGTTGTGAGTTGTCTCATACAATACAAACTTCTTTTAAAACTTACTCTAATCATCTTTGTCCTCAATAAATAAATGTTTTAATTGGTCACTACCTGATCAAAGAATAAAAAATTATTTGGATGTATGAGAAAAAAATAAAAAATCTGGACCAACTGATGAGTACTGGTTTAGCACAAAATACATATATTGGTGATTATTTATCTTCTCAACATGTGTGCGATCAGATGGGTCAGCAATATAAGATGGCACTGAGAATTGTGGGTCGTGTGAAAGTCTGAGTTCGAATCCGGCATATATTAATATAAATGCAGGTGTTAAGGCTGTAAAATGTATTAAATATCTTTTTAATAAATTATATACATGTTGAATGTTAACATATGGCGTTTTTTGTCCAGATTTTTAAAATAATTTTAACATACTCAATATTAACAAATACAAAATCCATCATTCTGAAAACAGTTTCAAAATAATCTATAAAGTTTCAGATAACTTCAAATTAAACAGTATAGGAAAAAAAAATTTTTTTTGTTTAAGTACCAGCAATATTTATTTTATTTTTTAAAAAAAAAAGTACCCTTACAATTTTGAAAAAGAGAAAAATAATTTGAATGGAAATTTTTTTAATATAATTTAGATATTTTTAAAATCCTATACATAATTAGTAAAAAAAAAACAAAAACATTATTTATAACCCAGAAATTAATGTATCTATATTCAGAAATATACAGACATAAGTTGAAATCAAAAACGTTACGGAAAACAAAATCCGCCCACCCCCCTAATTTGATCATAAAATTCTTTCTCCAACAATGTTTTCACTCAAACAGATTTGAAATACTTCACTTATTTCTAGAGTCTAGACATTATTTTTAAGCAAAATTAATTAGTTTTCATTTATGAATATGTATACTGTATTAAAAATTTAATTTTTAAAAAACATTAAAAAAAATTAAACTAAATAATTATTAATTAATGAATATTCACTGAAAAATTATATAAACAAATTCAGTAAAACAATAATTAAAACAAACAAAAAAAAAATTATATTTAAAATTTTAGCAAAATTTTCTTTTAATGAAAAATATGTATATTCCCAATGATTAAATAAATATATTTTAAAAAATGAAAAACATTAATATATACTTAAAATGTTAGGATTCTTTCATTGCAAATAAAAGTTAACTTTAGGCATAATTTTATGTTTATTTTATTAATATAGTTACAAAAAAATATTTAATTAATTACAATATTTTTTTAAATGAAAAAAAAAAAGCTGTATAAAGTTAGCAATAAATATGTGTTTTAAAGGCAATAATAAATCTGAAAAATATTATAGTATAGGACAGGGATGGCCAACTTTTGTGTTCATAAGATCTACTTTTTATTTTAAAAATGTGTTGTGATCGACTTGTCATAGACGATCGCCTTTTTTCATAGGCGTAGTCTAAGTGGAGGGGGATGAGAAAATACATACATTTTTATATATCTACCTAGTAAACAATTACTTAACGGGCCAAAAAACTCATGTCGGGGAGGGGGGATTAAAGCAACATGAGTAATTATTAACAATATTTATTAATTCAAATTAGCTACATTAAGTCAAGATTAAAAATATAATTTTCAATAATGATAGGATTTAGTGGACTTCACGTATCTAGAATTGAGAGAAAAAAATTAGAACAAAAACAAAAATAACAAAAGAACTCGTTATCCTACAGCTCTTGTCTGGTTGGCCTCGCGATCGACCAAAATTAGCTTTGCGATCGACCAGTGGATCACTATCAACCTGTTGGCCACCCCTGGTATAGGACTTCAAAAGATCATATGCTAAAAATTGCACGCACACGCGCGCGCGCACACACACACACGCGCGCGCGCGCACACACACAAAAGATTATTGAAGAATAAAAGCAGTTCCTGTTTGACAATTCTTTCATATCAGTATTATGATTGGTAATCAACTTGAAAGATACTAGGTATATAAGTCATAACGCAACTGCAATAGAAACTATCTGACACATTTTATAATAAAACATAAAACATTGATCCAGATTTGTTTACTTTAATAATGACTCTACAAAAGTTTGTTATCTCTTATATAATGCAAAAAGTTACTGAATTATAAATCTTAAAAGATTAGAAGATATTATTTATCAGAAATATTTCAGCCACGTCAAACGTTGGAGGCCTAGTGGTTAGCGTAGCTGTCTTCCGAGCAGCTGGCCCAGCTTCACTTCCAGATCAAATGCTGTTTACTATTTAACTTGAATTTTATAGTTAATGCTTGAAAACTAATCACTAATCTTTAATTTAAAAGAAAAAAGAGCACTCTCATAGATATGTAAATAAAAAAAATTATGGACTTAAAACTTTGACAAAATAGATTAGTTGGTTAGAATTGTAGAAAGGAAAATGGTGTCATTCAAAGCATTGCACTTTATATTAACTTTAATATTATGAATCTATTTGGAATGTTATATATAGAGCTCATTTTAGACAAAAATTTTCATAATGTCTAAACTTCAGCATAACATTGGGTCCATGCTGAGTACTTATTATTTGACTGAAGGTATGTGATGATGGTATATTAGATGACATCTATCAGTAAATGTTGAATATATAGAAAATTTTAAACTTTATTTAAACTTTTGGAATACAAACAACAAGTTAGTAATAACACATAAATAGATAACACAGGTTATTAATTACACAACGTTTCAAAAAGTATTATTCTCCATTTTTCTTCAGGTGTTGTTGGTCTGACCAGTGACAGTATTTGCAAAGGAGTCGAACTTGCACCTTTAGATTCTTGAATTTTCAATTTAAGTCAAACGCTCTAACCAAATGAGCTATCCTATCAAAGGGAACAGATAGCAGAAATTTCATATACTGTATTTATATATGAGTGTTGGTTCAAATCCTCCTGAGTCCTTTGTCTATTTGTGTGTATTAGTAATAAGTTATTTGCTTATATTTAAAAAGTTTAAATAAAGTTTAAAATTTTTTATACATTCAACATTTACTGATAGATGATGGAAATAGTCCAACATATTATCGCATAATTCATAAAAATGATATAACTCGAGCTTTAGGCAAATATAAGATGATATGTTTTAATCTTATATAAAAGATATCGTATGAGATAGACATTAAATACAGCATATTTTATCTGTTATCACTTTGTGATTGATGCTAACTTTAATATTTTGCCCCCCTTTTTCTTTGTAGAATTCTGTGATTTCTGTAAATATAGATAAAGGACTGGAAACACCTGGAAGAAATATATAAGAGGCAATAATAAGAGACCAATAGCAAAATCAAAAAAATACTTCAACAATATAATCTCAAAAAAATGCAGAGCAGAAAATGGAACCATGATGCAGTGAAAATGATGACGCTGAAGTACTCTGCAAGGGTATCAATCAAACATGAATCTATATAGGTGGGATCAAATTATCAGAAGAGTTGAATTTGATAAACAAAAAACTCCCATTTGACGGAATGTTGGTGCCTTCCAAGCAAAAAAAGAATTAGTTCAAAACTTAACAGTTCTGCAGAATTAAAGATTTTTTTTCCATGTATCAAAGCATCGGCTGGGAAGTAAACCAGGGACAACTGCTTGTAAGGTTGCTGTACTAACCACTCGGCCACCAATGCAGATTATCCTGTATAATAAGTCAATGAGTCAAAAACTACTGGAAAAAGAACTACATACAACAGAGAAGACTGTCAAAGTGAAAATGGATCATATTTTTCAAAATTTCATTGCAAAAGAAAATTTAAAACGGTGAGATTATAATTAACTAACATTAAATAGGAGGATATAATTCATTCTCAAAATTGCTCAGCTTCAATAAAGACTTATTCGTTATTAGCTTTTCTTAGGATAGCGCTTAAGCACAGATACTTATAAATTACGGTAGTAAAAGAAAAGTTTTTTACATTTTTTAAATTAAAATCATTAATATTAAAAAATATATCCAAGATTTCATTAAATTCTTAGAGTTATAAAGTAACAATACAAAAATATCAAGTACATATAAAGACCATCTATAATAAAATCCAAAAGAGATATGATTATCATATCTTTTCTGCATTAAATGTCCAAACATTTATATAGTTAATATTACAATGATACAGAAGAGACATATAATTCTAGATATCAAATTACATCTAAGAGTAGATGTTTAAATATACATGGACAGAAGTATGAAAATGATAAGTAAACTACCTCATGTGTGCAGGCATGATTTCTAGGCATTTTCTTTGCATTATATGCTTTATTATAACTAAGATCTAATTTAGGAAGATATGACCAAAACATTTTCAGATACAATGATTCCCTATAAAACTCTGCAGCATATTTAAATCTTTTTTGCAGTATATATCTTCTAAAAACACACAATATGTTTTCGGTCTAACTGTAAACTTGAAATATGATACAAAAATAAAATGCGAAATTTGTAGAATGCCAAGCTATTAATGTTCAGATGTATTCAAAAAATTAGCAAAAATCAATACCAAATCACTTGTCAGTCAAATAAAAGATTATATATTTTTGGTACCACTAGTTTTATGCTATTAATTATTCTGTCAAGTACGATACTTCAGAATAATACTAGAGAAACAGTTACATGTTAAGAGCATACAGAACTATTTCCAATGAACTTGCCTAAGACCAAGATGTTGAACCTTTACAATCATGGTTTGAACAACTGAAAAAGCATAACATTTATTTCAATTTTTGTTCATTTTTCAGGATGGCCCAAGAATGTTTTAAATATATATATACCAGATCTCAAAGTGACATTGTGATAACAAGATGCCACAAGAAAACAAGTTGAAATCATAAAAATCATTAATATAGATATTACGTGCTTTGTGATTAGTTGTACTTAAGCCACTACTGATAACATAAATTTTAAATTCATCAATACACTGAAATTTCTTCTTTACAACTATGTTTTTATTACATTTGCAAATGTAGTTATTGCTTTGACAATTCTAATGATTTTGTCAACATGATAAAAGTTTTTTAAAAGTGAAACGGATCTAAAAATATATGGGTGTCTTGCATTGGTGGTCGAGAGGTCAGCATGACTGCCTTGCACTTGCAGGCAGTTGCCCGGGTTGTGGGTTCGCGTCCCAGCCGATGGTATGACATTTAAAAAAAATATATATGGGTTCATCAATTCAGCAAGAATGTTTGAATAGTTTATCAATTATGTCTACAAAATATAAAATTAGTAAGTGTTTGGACAAAATCTTACAATATTTTGTAGAGGAAAATTTTTTAAAAAATTATAATTTTTTCATAATACAATGTAATAAGTTATTAATATTTGTGATTCTCACATGACTTCAGCTTATACTGGATTTTTTTTAAAGTCTGCTGTTGAAACAGAATATAAGTGCTTATACTTGTTGGTACATATACAGAAATGTTAATATTAGTTCCTGACCCTGACAGACATTTGGGTAGTCTTTTTTTTTAAGATTATTGTCTTTAGGAATCATTTATGTACCAATAAATTGCTTCACTGTCCTATGACACAGCAAGAGGAAAAGATGTCAGTTTTTTTAAAACACTGTAATCTTTACTAAGCTCAATGTGATGAATTTGATTACTATGATAATTTGTAATCATTTTAATCCTTCACTGCAATTGTTGATCACATTTTTTAAATTAATGTCACCCGAAGTATTTTTTTGATCAGTAAATCCCACAGATCTGGAAATGACAATATAAAATGTTGAAACAGTGGATTTTAAGCCTTTTATAATGTTTATATTAGAAGATCTTACTTTATTTATAAGAGTTTTGAAAATTTAGTTTTCCAATGATTTCTCACATCTTGCTGTCCCTTTTTGTCATATAAGCAGCTTCTATATACCCCAGAATATTGCAATATTTAGAAATTGTATACCTACTCAAAGATTCAGAATGCATATTTTCAATTATTGTACATACAACATTTTTTTTTCAATACTTGATTTCTTTAAGGACATTTTTGATAGATCTAAAAATTCCAAACTTTCGCTTTGATCATATAGCTATTTGTCTAACTCATATTTGTAGCTATCAACATAATACAGGAGCTAACTTACTTTAATGATTAGCTATGGTTTCTGTTAGGGATAACTTGGGAGACTGCATAATTGAAGGTGATAGGAATCATTAACAGCTTGATTCTTAGGCTGTGACCTGTACATAAATAGGAAACTTTGAGATTTTCAGAACAATGCTAACTTCATGAACCCTAAGGCAAAACATCCTAGTCTTTTTCATACCCCTCCCTCCTTGAACTTGAATTGTATCTCTACAGTACATTTAGCATTTAAATTATTGGAGCAGACATTTACCAGCCAACTGATAAATGAAGGTTTTTCTCCTATTTTGGAATCCAGATAAGAATAGCTACGTTAGATAGATACTCAGCTACTGACAGATATATGGATATATAGATAAATTGGCTTTGCACAGGCTTGGTTTCAAATGACAGCTCAAGGCATTTTCCCAAATCATGGATATTTAAGAGAAATAATATTAGAAAAAATATAGTGAAATATTTAAATTAACAATAAAATACTGTTTCAAAATGAACTTTATTGATATTACATATTAGAAATAATGATCAATTCCTACAGTTTGGCAAATTCTGCATTATACTAATTATAGCAGTATGTTAGAACAAGAAAATAAAATGTTATACACTGTAAATAGTTAATACATATTAATATTTAGAGGACATAGTAATTATATCTCATTACAGATTAACACATGTATAAGAGGCCATATGTCCACAAACGTGTTGAGTAAAGTAATTTTTTTTTTAGCCGCTAGTTTCATTGTTTAATTTGTTTTAAATGTGTTATGGGTGAGTTCTGGCATTACTGTTACTTGTGCAACACGTGTGGTGATTCTTATCCCTTCAAAGCAGGTCTTTGGAAAAGACTTAATGATAGAATGGATTGCTGTATTGATTTTTTAGATATATTTCTGTTATATATGACTGAGCATCCTGTAAGCTATTAAACTCAAAAAAAAAATATTTCGATACTCTTCCTATCTATGACAAGTTCGCATATAGTTTCCATGTTGGTAAAGTTTCTCTTATGCCTAAGAAAGTATAAGGTAGATAAAGACTTCATATTTATTTTATCATAATCCAATCGTGATAACTGTGTATTTTGTAAGATGATTCAGGAATAGAATCAAGTTTTTATCATAGAATCAAGTTTTTACAAAAATTGGGTAATAACTGAAATACAGGCTTATTATATACCTGTATCAATATATTTAATATATTGGGTACATGAGCACAGACTTTCACACGACCCACCACTCTCCACTATCTCATAACACTGATACACTTGAACACATATATGCCGAAAAGATAAACAATTACCAATATACGTATTTCATGCTAAACCAGCAATCATCAGTTAGTCCAGATTATCATATCCACACATATATGCAATAAGTGCTCAGATATACATTAGGATAGCCAATCTTCATACTTTAATGGATAGGCTTCAATCCACTCCACACTCCAACTCTTCAACCGTCCATCCAATTGAAAAATCTGATGATGGAACGCTCAAATGTCACCCTGAAGCCGAGATTCTCGTCTCACCCATGTTGAGTCTGTCCATTAAAGTATGAAGATTGGCTATATTAATAAATATCCGAGCACTTATTGCATATATGTGTGGAGATAATAATCTGGACCAACGGATGATTTCTGGTTTAGCATGAAATAAGTATATTGGTGATTATTTATCTTTTCGACATATAATGTTCAAGTGTATCGGTGTTATGAGATAGAGTGGAGAGTGGTGGGCGTGTGAACGTCTGTGCCCATATACTCTATATATTAGGAATAGGATAATTTATTTCTTTATCTCAAATGCAAAGATAATATATACAGATAAGTGAAATTAAAAGACAACCGAACTACTAATTAGAAAATAATTTAGTTTGAAAATAATTTTTATAAATAAAGTTAGTTCAACATAAAACGTCATTACTTTTAATAAGCTCTTAAAATTAAAAAAAAAAAATAACACTCATTATTTATAAAGTTTAAATTCCTATTTTAAAAAAAGAAAAAGAAGAATTATAAAATAACAAATAGAATGTAATAGACTACTCTTCTAAATAAAGAACACATTTTCTAAAGTATTAATCGAAATCAAGTTTCAAATGACTGACTAATGACAAATAACAAATTGGTGGAAAAAAGATTGTGTCCTTTGTCAAGGAGCCAATTAAATTTTTTCAGCCTGTTCTCAAGATCATCACCTCCTGTCAGTGCAAGAAGAGTAAATGATTTATAAAGAATTGGATCCAAAAATAAATTCATCATGGTTGGAGATAAAAACATCAGCAAAATTCTTCTAGTCTCACAAATGCCAGGGCTTGTAAATAACTGCGAATGTAAATAGTTTTAAATGGGAAAAAAAGATTAACCAATTAAATTAAAAGAGTGTACAATACGGCTAACTATACACATAATTGATATAAAAGCAATAATATTTCATAAACTAATAATTCAGTTTATTTTTTAGACCGTATTTTATCTAACATCTTCCGAAGCGGGAATAACTTTTAAGAAAAGAAAATAACAGTGGTTAACATAAAATAATAGTGGTCAACATAAATTAGTATTAAGGGATCAAGTCATCAATGAATGCTATTAGCAAATCCTAATCATGAATAATACGCATGCGCGCAATAATATATTTAAAATGGTCAATCTATGGAAAAGGAAAAATGGTAGAGAAGAATAATGCATAACCTGTCAAGCGTTGGTGGCCTAGTGGTTAGCATAGCTGCCTTCGAAGCAGTTGGCCAAGTTCGCTTCCCGGTCAACGCATTTGACATATGAAAAATAATGCATAACCTCAGAAATTAAATCGTTTGAAAGATTAGAAAGAACAAAACAATCTTCTAAAACTAAGTTAACAGTCAGTATTTTGAACATTTATTTCAAGTACATAACATACACAGTGTAATAATCTGGTCCAAATTCTTTCAATAATATATATATGAACGGTGGGGGGGGGGGGGTAGTAAAAAATAGAACACACAAAAAACTGTTATCTACATTAAACATTTTGCCTAAACCGATGATTCTCAACCTGTGGGGCACAAAATAATAGTGGGGAATAGGTGCAAACATAAAGATTAGTAGAAAAAAAAATTGAAAAAAAATCCCCAACTAATTATTGAAACTAAAGTAAGAAAAGATAAATTCTGTTAATATAAAAATAAATTGTCACCCTTACAAATAGGAATTTTAACCTTGTGCCATATGTCTGTAGCAAATATATATATATATATAGAAGAAAAAAAGTAGGGTTCCAATAAATCATGGGGGGGGGGGCAATTAAAGCCGATACGGCCAATTTTTAAAAGATTGAGATCAGCTGGCCTAAATATCACTGAATTCTCTTCTCATCAAGAATAAAATAAATAATTGCAAAAGTTACAAAATTTTTAATTAAAAAGATACTAAGTTTACTAATTAAAAGCTGTTCTGTCATTATTTTAGTTCTGAAAGGAATTCATACGAAATTTGAGTACTGGAAATAAACGGAGCTGAACTGTAATCCTTAAATGTTGAGCTCCATAATCTACAATTCTACTATTGTGCTAAACGACGTGGGAAAAGTAACTGAATGGTTTATTGTTTGGAAGTTCTGAAGAAGCATGAGTGTCAGAAATCACATAGATGAAACTGCGATCTATTGAGCTCCCGAGTTTACCATCCCATCTTCATACTAAACTCTTCAGGGCAAAAGTAATTAAATGGTTTATGGCTTACGAGGTCGTAAGATATTTGAGCACTGAAATTAACAGATCTGGAGCCATGACTAATGGACCTTGAACCTTCAGAATCCAATCTTTTATCACTGCACCAAACCATACAGCATTATTAATACTACATCAACGATATTTTATTTTAATTAATTTAGTTCTGAAAGTTATAATTAAAACAAAATGCATATTTTCATTTCATTTTACATTTATTTTATTGTAATAAATAGTCTATTATTTACATAGCGCAAACTGCATACATACATAATATTATAAAGAAGGAACAAACCTCAAGTCATGTGATTTTACAAATTTAAGCGCACTCGCCTATGAGTATCAGCTTTTTTTTTTTTTGATTAATGAAAATACAAGTGTCACATCTTAGCATACATTATATTAGATATATTGTATTATATACTTTAGTTATTAACAGAGAATTGCTTTTCTGAGCAAGTTCTTAGGCTTTCCCCATCATCATCTTAAGAGTGGCTAATGTTTTTTATGCAAGTCGTTAATTTATTTATTTATTTATTTATTTAATATTTCAGTATTTCTTTCATAATATGACTTGTTTTAATTTGGGTAAAAGGAAAATCAGCAAAATTATTTTTTTCTGCCAACATTATATTTCTGTATTTTAGCATAGCATCAACGCCATCAAGCGGTTGACACCGGCTAATAAAACAGTAGCAAAAATTTTTATTAGGATAAACTAAAGCTTATTTTTTGTTTAAAATGACCAATAAAAGAGCAGTGAATGCAACTTATAACAATGACAGTATTTATCTCATCAAATTGTACTGATTTATCTTACTGCATAGTGAATAGAAAACTAGAAAATAAATAAGACCCATTTACTAGTGGGGGAAAAAAAGTTAAATTTGTAGCTACAAATATAGAAAACATTATGAGTGATAAAATTACTAAAAAAAAAAAACTTAAATATATTCCAATGACAATTATTTTAAAAAAAACTATTCAAAATAGTATTAGTCTGTTATACAGTTGATAACAGTTATAGAAATTAATATAGTATTTAGTAGTCAACCTGATAAATCAATTAATGGAAGTGTAAAAATACTCAATTTAAACAGCTTACTTAATTCCTTAAAATACATGACATTAGTGCCATCTATATTAAGCTTGAGTAATCAATGATGAGTAAATAATAATGTAAATCTTCAGCCTCAGAGTAGTATTTGACTTTGCCTTTATCAGTAAGGTTTGGATATTCCCCAACCTCATTGATAAAACCAAAATCTAGGTAGTCTGCAATTTAAATGCATTATTGATGCTTGTTATAGATCATAATAGGATAGAAACCATTTTGTATTAACACTCAATATACTTTAAGCAAGATGTTTAATTAATATGAAAAAAAATATTGCTGATATAGAAAAAGTCCAGGAAATGAAAGGGCTGAATTAATACTATTTACCTATATTTCATTATTATTATTTTAAAAAAGTTTATACCTGTTCTTCTACTTGATTTTCTAACATAGAAATTGCTTGATCTTTTTTTCGACAGGCGTCTTGTAATTCTAGCAGCAGTTTCTGAGATTCGGTAGGTTTCCAGTTAATTGCTGCCAGTTTCTGTTCCATGATCCTGGCCTAAAATATATATGTATACATAGATAAATTTAAACAATAAATTCAATAATAATAATAAAAAAAGTAAATTCAATAATGTAAAAATGCATCATAGTCAGTAATTCTAAAGTTAAATAATATTTGAACACTTGATGATTAGCTAAGTGCAATAGTTCTATTCAGTTTCTCAAAACTAATTCCTGCACCACCACCACCAATTCAGCTTTGAAATCACTCCAAAATTCTTTAACCCTCAAATCTATATAGAACAAAAAATATGTACATCACACAATTTTTGATTATAATATTTCTGTAATATATAAGGAATTTGAACTCGGACTTTCACATGACCCTCAACTCTCCATGCCATCTCATATTGCTGACCTACCTGATCTCATATATGTTGAAAAGATAAATATATTACATTATATATGCGCAGAGGTGTATAAGCCTGTACAGTGTATTAAATTAAATATTTCTGTAATATAATTTCTATTATACCACTCTCATGCAAGGTAGGGGACTGGTTTCTATTGACTTTTAATATCTTGTGAAGGGATGTAATCATAAACATATTACAAAAGACAGTAAAAAAGATATATAATCCCAAGTTGCTCATTTTGAGATGAACTAACATTCATTAGTTGACCTACAGGCTTATAATAGAAATTATACTACAGAAACATTATTAAGTGGATAGTCTCTAGTTTAATGAATGACAAATAAAAAATATTAATTATAAAGATTAGATTTTGCTATTGTAAAAATATATAAATCATATGTTCTTCTCTAGTACTATTAATTCAAAAATAATTTGTCTGTTAAAAAGTCAAAGTATTACTTCAACAATTTATTTAAATGTCAAGCGTTGATGGCCGAGTGGGTTCGCTACCCGGCCGACGCTTAGACATATATATAAACTATTTATTTAAATAACAATATTTTTCAAAATATAAACGGCAAACTTAAAATATCATTTATCTTTTTTTTATATATATATTCTGTTATTTAAACATTTATAAAAGATATTACTTAAAAATTAAACAATGCAATCTTTAAAATAAAAAAGAAAGAAATGGTATAAAATGATAAATGTCATTTTAATTTAACAAACTCTAATTTTAAAAACATTACTACATACACTTATTTAAAAACATAAATACTGTGTAATATAATCAACCTTTACAAGTATTTAATTTTACAGTTGAATTCCATTTTATTCGTGGGGAGGGGGGGCATATATAAAATCAGTGCTCAGCTTTATATTAAATAGCCAATCTTCATACTTTAATGGACAGGCTTCAAACTACTCCAACCCACAACTCTTCAGTCATCCATTCCATTGAAAATCCTGATGATGGAACTTCAAAGCGCACATTAGTTCCAAGGTTGTCATCCTACCCATGTTGACACACTGATTGTATATATGTGTGGAGATAGTAATCTGGACCATGTGATGATTGCTGGTTTAGCATGAAATACGTATATTGGTGATTATTTATCTTTACAACATGTGTGTGATCAGGTGAGTCAGCAATATGAGATGGCATGGAAAGTTGAGGATCGTGTGAAAGTCTGAGTTCAAATTCCTTATATATTACATTATATATGTGCAGGTATGTGTAAGCATGTACAGTATAGTAAATGAAATATTGTTTATAGTTATTTCTTGGTTTTCAAATAAATAATGCTATATTATAAAAAATTAATAATTTTTATAATATATATAATTTTAAATGCCCACTTTGTTTGATATTTCTAAACAATAGTATAAAAACTATGATTTATTTATTTTTTGCTTTTTAATCATCACAGTATGTATTTTTTAAAACTTAATTTATTTTAAAAATTAAAAATACATAAAAAAAATACAATATTGTAAAAATAGATAGATAGGTAGATGGGAAACAAGTAGTCAGATTATTGGAGGGATTGACATATACATAAACAAATAGATGGATGAATAGATGGGACAGACAAATGATTAAGTCCACAGATTGATAGATAAATAGATGCATAGACAGATGACCAAACAGAGATAGATAAATAAAACAAATTGCTAATTAAATAGATGATCATTTTTATTGTCTAATAAGAACATACAGTGACTCAGCAAAGGGCATGAGTCTAGAAATAGCTTGTTTTCTACCAAATCAAAATAACAAAGATTTTAACTACAGAAGTTTATTACTTTACATTTTTAAATTTTTTTCCTACTTAAAAAGTTTTTTTTTTTAATATATAACATTTTTTTTAAAAAAAAAACTATTTATTTATTACTATCTATATATATAAAATTCATGTAAATGTTTGTCCAAAATGGAGTCACATTTCCTGTGAATATATGATGTTTCTCTGTAGGGGCTGTTATGTGTCAAATTCACAACCAATTAAAAAAACTATTATGTTATGCGAAGAAAGTAATTCCACCATTAACAAAGCGCTTTTTTTTTTACGAAGCAGTTGTCCATAATGCTGTCAAATTCACATATCAAATATAACAGGTATATTTAAAAAATTAAATTTAGCATTATTAATATCTTGCTGAGTACATTTCAGAAGTATATATACCAAATAGGCCCGGTTGTTCCAAACATTTTTTTTTTTCCAGTTTTTCAATTGTAAATTATTTATTAACTGAAATACAAGCTTATTATATACCTGTATTAATTAATATATATATTATATGCGCACAGACTTTCACATGACCCACCATTCTCCATTCTATCTCATAACACTCATATACAACCCTAACCTGCATCAATATATTATATAGGGTATATGAGCACAGACTTTCACATGACCCGCCATTCTCCATTCTATCTTATAACACTGATGTCGAAAAGATAAATAATCATCAATAGACGTAATTTTATGCTAAACCAGCAATCATCAGTTGGTCCAGATTATCATCTCTACACATATATGCAATAAGTGCTCAGATATATATTAAGATAGCGAATCTTTATACCTTAATAGAGAGGTTTCAATCCAATCCACACTCCAACTCTTCAACCATCCATCCAATTGAAAATCTGATGATGGGACGTTAAAGGGCACCCTGAGGCTGAGATTTTGACATATATGTGTTCAAGTATATCAGTGTTATGAGAAAGAGTGGAGAGTAGTGGGTCATGTGAAAGTCTATGCTCATATACCCTATATATCACATTTATTTATATAATATAAAAACCTTTAATTTAATTTACATTAAAGCTTTAAAAAAAATTATTGAAGCAGCCAATTAAAAAAAACCAAAGCCTTTATAAGTCAGGTACATCTGATAGAAATCATCATCATCAACCATTATCAATCCACTGCAGGATGAAGGTCTCTCCAAGTTCAATCCATCTTTTCCTATCTTTAGCTTCTCTTCTCCACATCACCCCTGCACACTTTCTTACTTCATCCATCCATCTCACATGTGGTCTCTTTCTGGGTCTTTTACAATCTCTTGTAAAAGACCCAGAAATAGACCACTTTGTGAGATGATATTTAATAATTATGAAGACATAGTTCATTAAAACTGGTGATGTAATTTTAAAATTGAAATTCTAAAATAAATTGTGTTAAACAGCATATAGTAAGCAATGATTATCAAGTATTATCATTAAGCCATATTACTTTATTGCTTACTTGACTTAAACAAATATCTTAACACACATACAAATTTAAAAATTATTAAAATTAATAAATTAAAAAAAATATGATTTTAATAAACAACTTTGAATATGAATCGTGTGAATTATTGCTTAAACATTATCAGAAAAATGGATTTAAAAATTAAACAGTTTTCTTAATGAAATGTATTGTTTGTTTAAAAAATATATTTAAAAAAATCACACTAAAGACCAATTTTAAAAAATAAGAACAACCTTTAATCAAGCGTTGGTGGCCGAGTAGTTAGCACAGCTGCCTTACAAGCAGTTGTCCCGGGGTTCACTTCCTGGCCGATGCTTTGATACCTTAAAAAAAACTATACTTGAAATAAGCATTGTCATTTATAATTTTTTTTAAAAACTCTTTTCACATAGACAATTTTTCTATATATATACTTAGTAAAATGTCACTGCACAATTAATGCCATCTTTACTTTCTCAAATATTTCATGTACTTGTTTTTTTTTAGTCGAGAAACAAGTTCCATATAAAAAACATTGTTTTCTCATGTTCCACATTCTCAAATTGTTGTTTATCATTGCAATTGTTGACAAATTATAGTACTACAGGTTTGCATTGATAGTTTTTTCAAAAAGATTTGAACTGATGGTTTTTTGTCAGAAATAAAAGATTTAGAAGCATTCAAGATTAATGTATTCTTGAATTTCAGTTTCAACTGAACTTTAGCTTCTTATGTATTATTCTTATTATAATATAATATAGTTTATTAAAAAAATCAAGAAAAAAAGAGGTGAATTTGAAGTTGTACCATTTTACACAATCAAAGAATGTTTTTAAGCAAGTATGATTATAAAAGTTTCTTAAAATATATATATATAAAATCTGGAATCACAATTGTAAAGCTATTTTCATATGTAATTTCTTAAGGAAACAACAAAGTGAAGATTGTTAGAAGTAGAAATATAAAAAATCATGAAATATCTTATCATTATAATTCATATTAATCCAATTTATAAAACATTATGCACAAGCACAGTAGTACCAAAATTGTGTATATGCATAAACATGCATTTTGTAAATAATAAATGTAAAAAATATTGAATTACAAAATCTGAATTATTAAAAACCAGTCAACACTTAGACAATCCCAATATCAATAATAATCAACAATCTCAAACGATTGCCATGGCAACATCCTTTTCACAATAACAATGGATATTACATATTTACTTTCGTGAATAATAATCATTAAATTGTTTTTATCTTTAATTTTTAATGATTTTTTCATATTATCATTTATATATATACAATTTTTGTTGCCTATCTTCTCAAAAACTGATAAATCAAGGTTTAACTGCAAGCACAGGTAGAAATTCAAATCACACATTGCATTTATTTAAGCTGTCAAAAATGTATTATAGTTTTGTAAATATTTTTTTTTAAGCAATAATTTTTTTTTTAATATCCCAAACTTGTGAGAAGGTAATGAAGATCAGCATCCATATGATGACAAAATAAATATTTTCAACTAAAATGAGTGAGTATTAACTGGAAATTATTTTACAATCTAATAATGTTTGTTATTTTAATTCATTAAAAATGTAAAGTTAAATTTATTATTTTTAAAAAATTTTAATGATTAGCAATACTTTTTAAAAAATAATGCAATTAAAATGACATTTAATAGAAAATAACGGAAAAAACCCCAAAAAAAAAAAGTTTCTGATATGTTCTCTGCAGTGTTCTTCACTTAGGACATAATAAAATTACTTGAATTGACATTGAGAAAATATAATGAAAACTGATTATCCTCAATAAATTGATTTGTACTTTAGAAAACTCGTTCTTCTAGTAATGCATATCTTCTTACAATTCCTGAATTTATAATAGATTACTGATAAAATGGATTATAAACATGGTATAAATACTTTTGCTTCAAACCATAATGAAAAGTGAAGGTGGGCAATTGTTTTGGCTCAGGGGCCACTTTGTGGAAGCGGAGGTTAGCAAAGGAACGTACTTTTTTTTCATGACACAATAAACACACTGCTTTATTCCCTGTATTACCAAAGAAATATTTGCTTGTCCATTCTTCATTAAATGCACAACATTCAACACTGATTTTACATTTTTTCAGAGGGTTCATGGTTTCACTAAAGTTGGAAATTTAAATATTTACTGTTGCAAAGACAAAATTGAAATTAACCAGATCAACTGGAAAAGCACTGTGCATTGTATCAACACTGGGGATGTGTATTGACATAGCCATCCTAGTGGAATACAAGATCAATCTTTGGTTGTGCACAGGAAGAAAATCGAGGTTAATGACGGATTTTTCTGACTGCCTTGTCGGGCAGCAAAAAAACTCTTGGCAGGTCACTATTTGCCCACCCCTGATGTAAAGGATACTTCTATTAAAGATAGTTCAAACTATATAGTTGACTCCAATCAGATAACTACCTTTTATGAATGCAATATTTCAAACACTGCACTCTAAATTGGCACTGCTCTCTTCTTCAAACCTTCTCACATCATCAGTATTTAGAGGAAATTTCAATTCGCATAGTAGTCTTTGGGGATAAGTAAATAAGTATCAAGCAGATTTTCAATTTTTTAGAATGGATGGATTTAAACATGTACTTATTTTACAATGATAAGCAAAGCAGAACAATCCATTCAAGCAGATGGAGAACAGTAACAACTACTTTATGTTTTGATTGCCAAAATTGTTTCACCAGTACCTGTTTAACTACTGATATCAAATCATTTCCCTCACTGTCAACATAAAGTTAACCAATCTTGCAATTCACACTCATAGTTGAAAATAATTCCCTTCTGATATAAAAATTAAGATCTTGCTATGGTAAGCTAACAACAAATTCATAATAATAGTTTCCAGAGAGTCAATACCTTGTGTATATTTAAAACAATTCATTCTAGGTTAAATCAAAACCAAATCCAGAAATCACTGAATGATGTTGGAAAAAGAAAAACAGAAAGAAATCATAAAGACACCAAATTTTGTAAAAATCAATCATAAGGTTTGGTCATTTTTATGAAAGCTTGGTGGATGTAAAATATCTCTAAACGAGCAACTACTGTTACTGCTAACTAGGTTATTAATTATATGCATCATAAATTTAAAACCAAGAACAAAAAAGAAGCATCAGTAAAGCATACTTTCAAGCCTCACTTTTATAATACTCCTCTTTATTAAATGAGAATAGTGTGGGATGAAGAACATAAACAAGATGCATTGAAAAAGATAAAGTCCATAATATTTTGCAGAGAAAAACAAATCCATCAATCCATAAATCATATGTAGTTACTAAAAGATCTTTAATAAATGAAGTAATTGGTAAAACTAAAATTGATATAGCATCGGATGAAGAAAGTAAGTCAACATTAGAGGAGATGAATAGAGGAGATGAATAATATTAAGTCTACCAAAGCATCACATGATCACCATTTCCTATGCATACACAAGCTGTCAAAACTGTAGTGAATTCTCCATAAAGTAGTGCCATCTAGTGCAAGCCTTAGTAATCAATGAATGCACAAACCTTCTTATATCCATTGATTACTAAGGCTTGCCCTTGGTGGCACTAGAAAACAGAGATTTGCTACCATTTTAATGAATAACATTGCAAATAATTATCAAAGAGCATTACCTAAGATTTCAATGATATGTTACCAGTTGTTACATTTAATAATGATATGTAAAAGAAAAATATTAATGCAATATATTAATTGTGACTTTAAAATGAACATGCATTAAACAAACACATGAAATATTGAAGTTAATATCATGAATAAGTTTCAATTCCAATATCACAGATAAAAAAAATATTTACTAAGGTTGTAATCTCAGGAATAAACGTCTGAAAAATGCAAAGGTAGTGATCTCTTTAGGTCTTAACCACAAGCTTACACCTTGGAAGAAAAGAGGGGAACCTATAGAATAGAAACTATTGAAAAGATAAAGTTAATACATAAAATATAGAGAAGAATGTTGATATATCAAAAATAGATAATATTCATTTAAACATTCAAATCAATTCAGTAATGGTTGAAGATTCAACATTAGTATCAAAGATTGAAGGGATACTAAAACAAATTTACAAAGCATAGAAGCATCAAAGGTTGATTCCAAGATGGTAAATGAATGTCAAGAGAATGAAATAACTGTGAAAAAGAAACAGGTAATGCAAAAAATTCAAGAGAAGTGAAAAGCAAAAACAGAAGCTCTCATTAGATGTAATAGATATGTAATCAAAGATAATAAAAAATCTTATAAAGAGTCTTATATATCCCAATAAACATCATATGATCACCACTTCTTATGCTTGCTTATAACTGTTATTAAAACAGGCAAAACTCACTATATGTATTGCCACACACAGCAAGCTAGAATAATCAATGGATGCCAGAAGGCTTGTGCATAAATCCCCATCTAGTGCCTACTCATCCAATATCCCCAGACTAGTTTCTGGCTTGTGACTTTTGTCAGTGAGGAGTCTTGGATCTGAGAGCACTGCACATAGATCTTATGATCTGGGGATATTGGATGAGTAGGCACTAGATGGGTATTTTATGCACAAGCCTTCTGGCATCCATTGATTACTCTAGCTTGTTGTGTGTGGCAATATGTATAGTGAGTTTTGCCTTTTTTAAGTCATATATCTACAGTGCATAAAAAAGATGGAGAGTCTTGTCATTAATGAAGATTCATAGAATATCTTAAGCATATGCTATAGAACACCCAAAACATGATGTCTAGTAAATACTATCCATTGACAACTGATGTAATTGTGAAATTATGCTTGTTTAATTTGAAATTATACATTTTTTAAAAAACAATTTTAACTTGAAAGAAAAGAACATGAAATTATTAAATATTTTTAAAATGTTTTTTTGGGACCTCTTTAAATCAATTATTTAAAAATCAAGAATATGTAAACAGATTTGCATAGAGGAAAAATATGATTGATTATAGAGGAATAACCTTATTAAAGAATTTCAATAACATACATACACACAAACTGAAGAAAAATATTTATAGAAAAACAAATGTGTTTTCCAAAACAAAATGTATAAAGAAGAAAAAAAAAATAATCAATTCAGTGACAGTTAAACATTAATACAAAGAGTTTTAAAATTGATTCAATAAGTTATAAGTGAATCCTTATGCACATGTATTTCTAAGAGAATAGTTAACCATTAATTAATATCACTATCATCATGCTTTGTTAATACTAACCAGTCTTGGTCACAATCCTTACTTGTGTTAGTAAAATTATTAAAGTCACAAGGGTGCACAACTCTGGAAAATATATGGCTCAAAAGCTTTGAAAAAAATCTTTAATATTGCATGGACTTTATTAATGCGATGTTTGAATTTAGACAAGTAAATTTGTTTTAATAGTAGTTATAACTTTAAGTTTATTTAAATATCCAATTTTAAAAAATTAAAGGGTAATATTCCTTTAATTATATAATTTTAATGGTTTTTATTGCAAATTTTTATGTCAATTTCATTCACAAAATTGGCATATATACATATATCGACTAACTTAATTTGTATTTTTAAAAAAATATATTCTTAAAGATTATTTCTAAAAATGTTTTTAACTTTTAGTATATATACATACAGATAAAGCCTTACACAAATATATATATTTTATATGTCGAAGCGAACCCGGGCCGGCTGCTTGGAAGGCAGCTACGCTAATCGCTAGGCCACCAACGTTTGACTACACAAATATATTATCCTCAAAAGAATCACTATGAAACAAGTTTTAAAATAATTTGGCTATTAAATTCTTAATTAACAAAAAAAAAAAAGAATATTATAAATTTCTTAGATCTTGACTTATCTTTTCAGAATTATTTAATTAATTTGAATGATTAATTACTAGTTAAATACAGCAATCAAATTTTTGTGAATGTTATATTATTAATTAATTATTTTTTGAAGAATTGTTGTTTTACCAGCAAGTTATTAAACTGTATAATCTATTTGAATGCTTAAGTCCTTATATTTTACTCAAGTTAGTTAGGTCATACACATGTATAAGAAAAGAAATAAACTATATAAAAGAAATATGGTAGAGGTGTCTTCCTTGGCTTAATAAAGGGGCAACAAAAATTAAACTCAAATTTACGGATGCACATATGAGATTGAATGACTAAGACAAAAAAATATAAATATTTATCACATAAAAAAATTTGGTAGAAATGCCTTTCTTAGTTTGATAAAGGAACAATAAGTATTATATCTCAAAATAATGGTGTGGGATACATAAGAGATTGGATGGCAAAGACAAAAATATATAAATATTTGCCATTCAATCACAGTAATCTAGCTGGATAGCTAATACGTTCTCCTAAAATCAAATTATTGAAATCAATATTCTTGCTGGTTCTTGAAATGATCATTCAGCATAATCATAATTGTCCCTTTCTTCAGCTAATATCTCTGTAATTCCCTCAATATCAAATACATAAAAGTATATAGAAAGTAATGCATCAAGCTGTAGTTATTTATTTAATCAATATCTAATCATCATAAATAAATGACCTAGATCTCTTGATTCTTCACAAATATTTATTGTGATATCTGGCCGCCCAATATGAGGCATAATGACCATCATTAGCAGATGACTATTTCACCTTAAAACATTCTATTATATTTCGCACCTTAATGTATGACCAGGTATATATATATATATATATATATATATATATATATAAGTGGCTTTCCTTTCCCAGCATAACAATTGTCTTCAATTGAATAAAGATGTAAAAAGTTGTTATAAAAGATTAATTAAAGAAATTGAGAATTATAATATATTAAAACAGGTGAAACTCTCTATACCTATTGCCACTCAGTGCAAGCCATAGTAGTCAATGGATGCCAGAAGGCTTGTGCATAAAATTCCCATCTAGTGCCTACACATCCAATATCACCAGACTAGTTTCTGACTTGTGGCCTTCGTCAGTGAGGAACCTTGGATCTGAAAACACTGCACCTAGACCTTGGGATCTAATACAACCCTCCAGCAGCCACTGAGTTCAGAATTATATGACTATATAAGCTAATGAGCTTGGATTGAAAATATTGTTTTCAATTTAAAACTCATAGTTTTATAGTTAAGTAAACATAAAAGGTGGCTGCTAGAGAGTTGCATTACATCCTAAGATCTAAATGCAGTGCTCTCAGATCCAAGGCTCCTCACTGATGAAGGCCACAAGTCAGAAACTAGTCTGGGGATATTGGATGAATAGGCACTAGATGGGTATTTTATGCATAAGCCTTCTGGCATCCATTGATTACTCTGGTTTGCAGTGAGTGGCAATACGTATAGAGAGTTTTGCCTGTTTTAATAACAGTTATAAGCAAGCATAAGAAATGGTGATCATGTGATGTTTATTGGCTTAATTATAATATATATAAAATCAAATGTCAAAAGCTAAAATATTTAATATTGTAAGACCACATACACCTGTTCAATATTAAAATGGTAGCAAACATAAAACTATTTATCCTTGGTGAGGAAATCATTGCTAGTACAATCTGATGATAACTAGTATTTTAATTTTAAATAGAGGTATGTGGTTTAATATACAAATATTTTTAAAAGGTCTATTCAATAGACATTTTTGAAACATAAATTAAGACCTCTGAAATAGGTAAATGATAACCCTAGATGAATTTCATACAGAATCAGCTTTCTTCAGTTATTCCATGTTACAATCTCTAACATTGTCTTCATCATTAATTCAGTATTTATTTTCTATGATAAAAATTCAGACTTTCTGCATTCATAGCTTTGATATACCCACTTTAAATAAATGCATTAATGATTATTATTAATCATTTATGAAGTGAGACATTATCATATCATTCATAGTCCCAACATAAACTTTAAGCAAACAAGCAAAAACTCTCCATACAGTAGTGCCACTCAGTGCCAGCCAGAGTAATCAATGGCTGGTCCTGAGTGGCACTACTGAATGGAGAGTTTTGCCTGTTTTAATAACAGTTACGTGCAAGTATAAGAAATGGTGATCATGTGATATTTAGTGATAAACTTTAAGCCCTAATTAAAAATAACTTTACATTATTAGATTAATAATAAACATTAGTATATTTATCTAAAGTGGTTGCTATCAAAATGAAGTGAAGAAAGCTTGATACTTGTAGATTAAGTTGTAATATATACACTTAAATATTGGGAATTTAATGAACATATTCTATGCATTTTCTATAATTAATTTTTCAATTATGATATAATAAAGCAAAGAACTAATTAAAAAAACAGACATTGCAAGCTAAAATTACAACATCTAATAATTGTATTTTTGGGTGAAATATTATTAACTATTAATGATTCTTAGCCTGTATCCAAGATTTGTAATAACAGTAAATCAGAAAACAACATTTAAATATTTAAAAACTGAAAGTGTAGCAATTTTCTATATGCATTCACAACTAATTGAAACTCTTCTGTAAAAAATTATAGATTTGTAATAGGTTTCACAGATTTAGGGATTTAAAATCAATTAATTAAAAATCTATTTAGAAAATCATTATATCTTCAATCTCATTATCATCATCATCAACCATTATCAATCCACTGTAGGATGAAGGTCTCCAAGTTCAAACCATTTTCTCTGACCTTTAGTCTTTCTTCTCCACATCATCCCTGCACACTTTCTTATTTCATCCATCCATCTCATGTGGTCTCTTTCTGGGTCTTTTACAATTTCTTGGAATCCGGTTTAAGATTTCAATTGTCCATCTATTATCATCTCTTCTAGAAATGTGTCCCTCCCAACTCCACTTCAGTCTTTTAATTTTTTCAATGAGGTCAATAACACCTGTTTCTTCGCTTATCCATATATTGAGTTTTCGAACTCTTCTTGTTACTCCTAACATGCTCTCCATACTTTTTTAAGTGGTCTGAAGTCTCTGTATTGCTCTTCTATTAAGTGTCCAAGTCTCAGATCCATAAGTAAGAACTGGTAAAACACATTCATTAAAAACCTTTCTTTTCGAATACATAGGGATATTTCCTTTTAGTATCAAGTTATTTCTACCAAAAGCACTCCAACCAAGTTTAATTCTATGATTAATTTCATCCAATCTGACCAAGATATTTGTCCAATTTACAATACTTACAAAACCTCTGATGTTTAAGCTTATAGTATTTTACAAATTTGGATTTTTATCTAGTATTGTATTGTTTTATGGTTTTATATTTTATTATATTATGTAAACAAGGCAAAACTCTCCATACAGTAGTGCCACCCTGTGCCAACCAGAGTAATCAATGGATGCCAGAAGGCTTGTGCATAAAATTCCTATCTAATTCCTACTCATCCAATATCCCCAGACTAGTTTCTGGCTTGTGGCCTTCGTCAGTGAGGAGCTTTGGATCTGAGAGCACTGCACCTAGATTTTAGCATCTAGTGCTAGTATAAGAGATGGTAATCATGTGATTATATTATGTATTTTCATCTTCCAATGCCTGTTTTTAATTATATTACAGCTGAAAACTTATTTGCAATAATATACAGGATATTCACATTACATTTCCAACATTTAAATGTATAAACCATAAAAAAGCTATTTAAAATATATTTATAAAGTATGATTTTTTTTCTTTTACTTCGTTGTTGCTATTAGAATGTTTTAACCTGAGTAGTAAAAAAGTACTGACTGCTGAATATATATATATAGAAAGAAGCAAAGTCAGTGTACAATTGCTAGAAGAGATTAACATGTTAACGCAGTAAAAAAAAATTCAATATCTTCAGCACTTACTCTCCATGATTTATATATTACCATCACGTAGACTTGCCAAATACTAAAATCAAATCCACATGCAATAACCATGCCCAAGCTCTAGAAAATTTTAAAAACACAAATTGTGTGAATAAGTGTAGTGAATCAATAAAATTACCAACTAGTAATAATGGTGTTCCCAACCACTAGATGCCATTCAATTTATTGATAGTAAATTAAATAACACTTACTCGAGTCAAATACTTGAATTATTCTAGTCAGATACATTATAAAACCATAGAGTTTTTTTAACACAAATGAATATAAAAAATACTACTAAATATAAATCAAATTATTCAACAATGACACATTCATGCTAAAGGTTCTATTCACTTTTAACACCTTGTGGAAAGACACATAAACAAAGGCATGAAAAAGATGAATGATCCCCAAGATTTAATTGGTTATCTATATATACTGAACAATGACAAAGAGATGTGTAAGAGATGGTAATCTGTGCCAATTGATGAGTGCTGGTTCATCCCAAAATGTGCATCTGGGAATCATATTTTTTTTCATGTCTTTGATCATATATTTATGCTTATACCCCTTCACGATGTGTTAAAAGTAGATAAAAATTAGTTACTATCTTGTGTGAGAGTGATGTAGTGAAAATTACACTACATAAATAATATTCGCAATCTCTAGTGTAATTAATGACTAATAAAAATTATTAATATACTTCCATCAAGTGGTTTGTGTCAAAATTGTGAGGACTATAGGTTTGACCATAAATTAAACTTTATATATATATATACCAAACAATGATAAAGATATGTGAAAGAAATTGTGATCTGTATCAACTGATGAATGCTGGTTGAGCATGAAATATGCATCTTGAGAATCATATGTCTTTTTCATATATTTATAATTATACTCCTCCACAAAGTATTAACAGCAGATAGAAATTAGTCCTTACCTTGCATGAGAGTGGTGTAGTGAAAATTACCCTGCAGAAATATTATTTATTAAATGGATAATCTTTAGTCTAATAAATGAGTAAAAGGATAAGATGCTATGTTCTAAAGAAGCTGTTAATTTTTCAAAATTTTATATAACTCTCAGATAATCATAAGCCCTGGTTTATGAAGTACTCATATGCAGATATAATTTTTTTCCAGTGAAGTTTGCCTGCACCCCCTAATTTTGGTTTAGTTTACAGAGCATATAATAAAAAGCTATGTCATAAAATAATAAGGAAGAGAATCCATGAATATTTTACATTATTTTATTAAAACGATTGTCAAAATAAATAAAAAAAATTAAAAAACGAAAAAGATGCAGAAAGAAAAAAAATCTGCATTGAAGGAAAAACAATTTCGAAAATATTTATTAAAATAATCACAATAGATAAAACAAAACAAAAAAGCAGGAGGAAAAACTGAAAATAAAATAAAAAATCTTTTTTTTATTTTTAAAATAAAGTTAATACCTTATTCCTTCTTCTTTTTTTTAAATTTCAATTTTAAAAAGTGAAACAAAATCTTTAAAAAGATACATTTGAAATAAAGTGTGATTTAAAAATATGAAAAAAAAATATATGAAATAAAGTGTGATTTGCCTTTTGAAAAAAAATTATTTTTTACAGGTGACTCATAACTACTTTCCCATTATGCTTACTTAGCACCTAGCCAGATATGACTATAAATTATAGACAATTCTAATTAAGTTTCATTATATATCAAATGAATAAACAATGGAAAAGATAATTTGGGTTAATGAAAAAAAAACTAGAAAATTATTCGTTTTACAAAATAAAAATTTTAAAATGTGTTTTGCAAAAATAATCAAAATTCCATCTTCCAACATTAGTGGTCCAGCGATTAGCGTAGTTGCCTTCCAAGCAGCCGGCCCGGGTTCGCTTCCCGGTCAACGCTTTGACATATATATAAAGGACTAATAGTTTATTGCTCGGGAGTTCATAAGAAGTTCTGTGCCAGGATGCTCTACAGTTGCCCCAAATAGTGCAAGGCAAAGCGTAGATAATATTCGTTTATAAAACTCTCAGTTTATTTTAGCAAGGTATCTATAATTATTAATGTAAAAAAAAAGCTGTTTAAGTTTTTTTTTTTCAAGAAACGGGAATAATAAGTCAAAAAAATTCCACGATACAAAAATCGCATGTGGATAAAATATATATATATGGATAGACATTATATCAGTCTGCCAACGTCCATCCTTAATCATACAAAGCCAGCCAAATAAATCAGCTCAAAATAAATGATTACAATGTTTGGAATGTCATTGGAAAATGAAATGAAATTATGGTAAAGTTTCAGCAGATAAGATTTGTAATCACTGAAGATAAAGTTCATTCCTATTCAAAAAGGAAAACTAATCCGACATCCAATGATAATAAATTAACATAGTTATCATATTTTAATTCACAAAAAATGATGAATAGACTTATTGCACTCATTAAGCTAATAATCGCACTCCCCCCCCTCCAATATGAGCGTGAAGTGTTTTATCTAACCTTTTTAAAAATTACTTTAAAAAAAAAAAGAATTTACCAAAACATTTTCTTTACTAGTTCATTTTTACTCCAAACGTTGAAAAAGACTAGCAATACACATTATGATACCACTGTTAGCTTTGAGAAATTAGTATTAAATACACCAGTTTTTTTTATCTTTTATACCCTTCCCCTCAAATAACAACAAAAAAAAAAAGTTGGGATTTTGATTAAAATAACTAGATCAGAAAAAAAATCTATTACATTATCAAAAAGATAAATCCATTAATTTAGAAAGACTCTACATGCCCACAAGTTTTTGATGAAATCCCTTACTTATGTCAAGAATAGCAGAATTTACATAGATAATCTCTATTAAATAAAATGGCTGGCCTCTGATATATTTCTTCAACTCTTTCCCAATATTTAAAGAGTTGGTCTTGACATTTATAAACATTTAATAATATTGACACAATCATCTTCAAAGATAACAGGATCTGCAACAATAATACAGATCTATGCATCAAACTATAGAAATTTGATAAACTTTGGAGCTCTTACGGGATAGTCATTTTCCTCACAGCTCACACAGAATGGCTCTGAAAAGTTGGTGTTATTTGGCGCTTTAAAGGTCTTATTTTGATGCTAATGTACTCTTTCATTCACCAAACTAGTTTTAGTGCATTTTTAACACAATTTCCCTATGTCTACTTTGTGCTTATCAGCATTTAACCTCACCCTCCCTATTTGGTGGCTAGTTCAACTGTTTTATGAACCATAAAGGATTTTATTCGGCCTTTTAGAATCTTAATTAGTTTTCCTATTCAAATTCCCTGTCACTCAAAACTTGTTTTTGAAGTTTTCTGTGTGCTGTTCCAGTTATTTAGGTCATTTTTAACAATCCTATTTCTCAGACCCCCCCCTCCGGGTTAACTAATCACCTAGAATTCCACTCATTTTTCTCATTACTCAACTAAAATTATTAATAAAAAGATTTCCAGTGGTTTTTTTCTTGCTTTTACATCAATATACTTAATTTTTCCTTTTCAAAATTGTTTTTCTTCATATTACTTTTCATTCTTTCAAATGGTTTAAAGATGGCTGCTGCCCCTAGCGAGAAAAATGTGCAGAGACCTAAACTACATAAACTAAAACCTTCAAAATTACCCAAATTTTATCCAAACTGAGTTTCAAACAAGACTTAACTAAAAACATCATCACCAAAGAACTTCTTTCAAAGTCTCCATCTCCTTGCCCTCTGGATTTTCCTCTCTTTTAAGCTGTGGTTTGCTCTATCAAAGGTAAAAACTAAGTCAAAGAGAACAACATGACCAATCATAATGTCATTCCAAGTACAATGGGAAAAACTAAATCTGCTCATCTACAAAAGACAAAAATCAACCTGTTGCATCTAAGCATAACTCAGAAATCTCCTCATACATTCCACAAACCTCTAAAGACTTAACATATAGCCATTCCTCAGAAATTCATGTCACATATGGATCCTCCTATCAATCCATCAGGGCAACCAAGCCTATCAACATTGCTCCTTATCAAAGACTCTTCTTTGCCTGGACTACATGCGCTTTCCATATCCCTTTCCCATTTCATACGTATTCCCTTCCCCTTCACCATATTGTACTTGAATTTCATTTTGCTATGTAATTATCTCTTTGTAAACCTTTTTTAACTGTTGTGTATTTTGTCTTTTTGATGAATAAAATCGTTCATCATTGAGAAAAAAAATTGATAAACTTGGCTATTGAGTAAAATCAAGAGTGTAAAATTCCAACTCATGGTGTGTCTGCAGTTGTTTCTGTTACTGTCCAGAACTACCAGAGAACTATAGTAAATGTAAAAAAAAGGATATCAATTATTAAAAAAAGCCAAAATACATTTCTGAAAAATACAAACCTGAATTATAAACAATTTTACCTTGAAAAGATTATGAGAATATGATTATTAAGATCCAATAGTCAAAATCTGTTTGTTGATGAAAATGCATTCAACAAAGTACTGGATGGCTAATTATATTAGCAAAAAGCAAAGAGAACAGTTTCTTGTCTTAAATAAATATGTCATAAACAAAATTAATAACACTATATATCAGAGTACTTCACAGTAAAAGAGATAAACTATTTCAAAAACCTACAAATAATCACATCTAACATAGCTAATGTTTGCACTCTTTCAATTTCTGATCAATAGATTATCTAAAGTGAAATATCTATTAATGATTTATAAAACACCTTTCATTTAAGCTTGAAATAAATATGATTAAAACAAATTATTCATATATACTATCTTGTCAAAAAATTGTATATTTAATACTGAGGAGCAATACAATAGAAATTGTAAAGATAAACATTAAGAAAAACCAACCTAAAACATCACATGATCACATTTCCTATACTAGCACATTAATTGTTGATAAACAGAGCAAAACTCTCCATACAGTATTGCCACCTGTGCTAAACAGAGAAATCAATGGATGCCAGAAGGCTTGTGCATAAAATCCCTATCTAATGCCTACTCATCCAATATCCCCAGACTAGTTTCTGGCTTGTGGCACCAATCCTGCCTAATAGGATAGTGGTGGCTATGGTTTTAAAAGAGCCAAAGACACCAAAATGTATGGGTGCTGAACTGAGTTCAGACCCATATGACTATATAAGCTATTGAGCTTAGATTGAAAATATTTTTTGTGTTTTCAATTTCATTCTCATAGTTTTGTAGTTAAGTGGAGATAAAAGGTGGTTGCTAGAGGGTTGTATTAGATCCTAAGATCTAGATGCAGTGCTCTCAGATCCAAAGCTCCTCACTGACGAAGGCCACAAGCCAGAAACTAGTCTGGGGATATTGGATGAGTAGGCATTAGAAAGGGATTTTATGCACAAGCTTTCTGGCATCCATTGATTTCTCTGTTTAGCACAGGTGGCAATACTGTATGGAGAGTTTTGCTCTGTTTAAAAACCAACCTATTAATTAATATTTTAAATAATATATTAATTAATTATAACAATAGCAAACTCTCCATACAGCAGTGCTATGCAATGTAAGTCTTAATAATCAATGGACGCAAGAAGGTTTGTACATAAAATCCCTATCTAGAATCTAATCATCCAATAACCCCAGACTAGTTTCGAGCTTGTGGCTATCTAAAGCTCATTGATGAAAGCCACAAAATAGAAACTAGTCCAAGGATATTGGATGAGTAAGTATTAGGCAGAAATTTTATGCATAAACCTTGGTTGAATTCATTAATTACTAAGGAATGCGCTGAGTGGCACTACTGTACCAAAAGTTTGCTAATTATGGTAACCATACCATGTGATGTTTTGATAGTTTTATACCAATCCTGCACATGGAATAATTGGTGACTGGGGTTTCCGAAAATCTGAAGACACCAAAATGTATAGATGCTCAACTGCATTCAGATCTATATGACATACAAATGAATGAGTTTGGGTTGAAAACATTACTGTGTTTTCATCTTGGACTCCTAGCTTTATAATTAACTAAATAGGTAAAATGTGACTGCTAGAAAGTTGCATTAGATCTTCAAGATTTAGGCATACTGCTCTCATAAAAGCTCTTCACTGATGAATGCCACAAGCTAGAAACTAATCTGGGGATATTGAATGAGTAGGCATTAGATAAGAATTTTATGCCCAAACCTTCTTGCAATCATTGATTACCGAGGCTTGGTGGCACTACTATATGCAGAATTTGCTACTGTTAGTAACAGCTTATGTAGGCATAAAAAATGATAATCATGTGATGTTTTGGTGGTTTTATTAATTAATCTTCAATTCCATCTAACTCACCTATATTAAGAAATTTTGGATTATTATTAAATTGATTTTTATTTTTCAATATTTTTTTTTTTTGTAACAGTCTCTTACTAAACACTAATTTATGATGAAAATCAATTATTTTTATTACATACTGGAAATTATATCATGCATATTGCGAAGTTTCAGGTTGTGATGTATTGACAAGAAGAACTAGTATGTAAAAAACTATTACATGATTATCTGCTCAGGAGGTCATGTGATGTTTGGACATCCAAGTGATAAGTTGAGTATAAACAATTCCTTTAATCGACAAAAAAAAAAAAAAGAGAGAGAACTTCTTCATCAGCAAAAAATCTTAAGACAAAAAAGTTCTTGCTTCTGTTACTCCATTATTATGTTAAACTGTACAGGGGGCTATGAGTGTGTATTATCATAATTTATTTCAGATGGCCATGAACAACAATATATGCACCTATACTCAATCTGTCATTAGAAAAAGTTTCACTCCTTCAATTTTCTTATATTTCATTGTTATTTACTGGTTAAGGCCAAGTTATGAAATGTAAAAATTTCTGCCTTCTGAAAATTTGAGTTCCAATTTCAGATCACATATTTATTCTGATGAATATATATATATATTATCTGCACATGAACATATCTAAAACTGGTAAACACATATAAAAAGTTCAAACTATGAAATTAAAACTTAAAAATACATATTTTTTTATGTTTTAATTGCAATAAATATATAAAATCAACATTACATTTGACTTCACAACGGATTTAGCAAGTGGAGGTCTGTTGAGATAAAATTAAAACTTTAATAATTAGAAAAACAAACAGTTCAAACATCATTTAAAAAATAAAGAATTATAAATTAGTGAAAATTTATTTTTCTTTAAAATAACTTTTATGTGTTGATATATGTCATCAAAGAAACGCAAATATATATATATACACAGAAAACGTTTCTCAAATACTTTTCAGCAATATTTAGTGCCTTTTCATAAAGATTCAGCATGCTTTCTAATTTATCCATTTCCATCTAATATGACTTTTCCTAAGTTATTTATTAACTTTAAATGTCCAATCAAGAATAACCAAAGTACCAACTGATTATTTTCTCATCTCATTACATGACTAGTTTTCCTCCACCATTTTCTTTAATTTTAATAATACCATTACTGGCCAGTTTTTATGTGACTCCATTCATTTGTATTTCATATTTTCCCCACTTATTCCCAAAATATTTTATTTTCCATATTATAATTTTGCATTCAAAATTTCAGCTTCCAAGATAATATCAAAAAACAACACAATAATCTATGATTACTTAATAAGCCCATTGATAAACTTTCTATTTTCAATTTATAAAGTAATAATTACTAATCCATTTAATAAACTTAAAAAACATATTTAAACAAATATTTACATATTTTTGCTCCTATTTTCACAGGGTCACAATTATAGCTTATTTATAATTTTAGTCAGTTGGATAGAAAAAGAGTATCTTTTCTTTTGTGTGTGTATTTGTATCTGTGTTCTGTAATGTAGGAAGTATGGCAGGTGTATAGATTTTTGTACTATTTATTGTTAATAAAAATATCTAGCATTATGCATTGATATATGTGAGTGAACTGAATCCGCTGCCTAAAATGATTGAGATAATTAAGGGTAATACAATAATACTTTGATTATTGCTGGTGTTAGTTTACCAAACTTATTCTATCAACACCAATTATAATATTAAGACTAGCATCATAAACTTTAATGAACCCTTTACATCATTATGAAAAATTATGCAAATATAAACAAAAGGGTTAAATTATTCTCACCATCAGGCTATAAATTAAAAACACTCTACATCTTGGACAAAAAAATCAAGAATAGAATGAATCCAACTATTTTTGGAGGTCTGGTGTTTATAAGCATATCTTTGTCAACACTATTGGTAATTCAGCCTTGTATAGTTAATTATTAGTTTAATAATTATTAAATGGCATATTCCATCAGGCTGATATATTCATTTCACTCTGAATTACTAACAGTATTGATTAAAGTATGCTTATAAACATCAGAGCTCCAAAAATAGATGGATTCATTCTTTAATTGATCCTTTGTTTAACATTTAGTGCTTTTAATTCACAGCCAATTTACTCTCTTCATTTACATATTCATTGTGCTATGTTTAATTTAATGTTTATATATATATATATATACAAATAAAATGTCTGTTAATTGAAAACTATTCTAATAACAATAAAAATAATAAATATAATGATGATTAACTATTATATACAGAATTTTTCAATTGCAGAAGTACTTTCAATTAATTCCTTAACCATCTTCAATTGCCATTAAAATGTCGTCAACTCAAATCCCACGAATCCTGAATTTTAACATTAGCAGCTTGTCTATCAGTTATATTCATTTTATTTCTATTTATTAAAATTTCCATCTTAATTTTTCTTTTATTATGGTTTCTCTCTTCACGCAGAATCTTAACTTCAATATCAAACTTAAATATATATTTACATGTCATTTCATGATCCAAGAAAACTGAAGCAGTCATTAAATCACTATTAGTTTTATTTTTCACATGGTTGTATAACAATTCATGCTCCTTTAATCTTTCTTCAATTCTGCACTTCATTTCACCTATATATGATAACATGCATCCACAAAAAAATTGATAAATAGCATTACTTTTCTGCTTGACAGGTATGACATTTTTAAATTTATTCACTAACTTAGTCACATTATTTGTAAGATACATCATACCTTTCAAATAGAAAAGTAATGTTGTTTATCAAATTTTTTGTGGGTGTATGTTATCATATTTAGGTAAATCAAGGTACAGTATTGAAAAATGATTAAAGAAGCATGAACTGTTATACAAGCATGTGAGAAATAAAAATAACAGGAGTTTAATGACTGCTAGAGTTTTCTTGGATCATAAAAGGTCATGTAAATGTAAATTTAAGTTTGATGCTGAAAGTGATAAAATTCTTTGTGAAGAGAGAAACCATAATAAAAAAAATTAAGGAGGCAATATTAATAAATAAAAATAAAATGAATATAATTAATAGACAAACTGTTTAACATTAAAATTTAGGATTCATGGGATTTGAATTGATGACATTTGCTTCCATTATGTATTTTGAATTCAATGGCAGTTAAAGAGGGTTAAGGAATTAACCGAAAGTACTTCTGAGGATTAAAAGACTATATAATAGTTAATTACCATTATATTTATTATACTCATAAAAGATAACTGTAAATATATTCCACTACAATACAATATAATCATCAGGCTTAGGATTTGCATGAATATTAAATAAATTCATTAAAATTCTGGTAATATATAGGTAATTCCATTATGCCCATATTCTGAGCACAGTGATTAATATTTTGGAAATTAATCTTTGATATTTTAAGCCTTTGCCAATGATAAGTATATCTGTTCCATTATTGCTAATGTTTTGCTTCCAAGGCAATTTATCATTACATATATGGGGTTTTACAATAGATTTTAATGAAATTGTATACATATGTAAAACTGCTGTTTGAATTCAGCTGCATAAATTTAGAATATATTGAAAGTGAATATATAAATCCCTTCAGAACACTGTAAAATTCAGTCCAGCTGGTGTCAAGTCATTATTTGAGGTGATAAACTTGCCATTCAAAGCAGATATAAACTCCCTCCTTAGTATCCATTTCCAGGTTTTTCTTGTATTTGTACTTTTTAAATAAATGCATCTTTTACTGTTCCTTACAATACAATAGTTTTTAATGTTATAAAATTCTTCCTTGAAGTGGATAATGTTAATATCTAAAAGACTATATCTTTTATAAAAGAATGGAGAAAATCTTTTCTTTTAATGATCTTGTTGTTTTTCTTTGTTGTTAAGTGATATCCAAAGTTTACTGTCATTATGCTTGATTTTCTCATTGTATTATTGCTATAAAATTTACTGAGTAATCTTCATTATAACAAAACTTATTTAAATATTTCTTTATAAGTATACATATAGACATAATCACACTTATATAAATACAGGGGTTATATCTATTTATTAATTATATTATGAAGTGTGAGTGTAAAATAAATGTTTTATGTGGCAAATTTCAGTTATGGCTTTTACTTTGAAATTTTAAATGTTGCTTTCAATTTTATTATAAAATTTTTTATTTCTCTTGAAATTTGAATGATATCTTGAAGTAATATTATTAAACAGATACTGCATTTTCATATAAGAAGATATCAATTATATTAGGTTATTATTTTCTATTTTTATGAATATCAAAATAAATTCCTACTACCTAATAAGATGGAAATGAAATAATATGGAAATTAGAGAGATATCTATTAGGTATTTCACTAATTAGGGGTTTTGTACAGGTGATAAAAAAATTTTGTATTGCATATTTTGACTAAAATTGGTGATGTATACCCCAATAATACATACCTCCCCACTAAAAGAAATTTTTTTTAAAACTATCTACATAAAATCTTTGTAAATTCTACACAATATATACATACTTTCTATGATTTTAGCTATATTGAAATGTGCTATCCCATGGCACTAGATAATAACATATTTCAAATATTTAATAATAGAAATAAAAAAATTATATTAAATGCTTTTACTGATTGCGTACTAAAAAGAAATAAAATAATTGTCTCTTCCTCCACAATTGAAGTTTTTAGATTTAACTTAAAATAAAAGTAAGGAAGGGGGAGTCCAAAAATTAATTAAGTCAATGCCTTGTTATAAAAATTAGGCATTGATTTTTATGCATTTAATATTGGCACTGTATATAAAAATGTAAAATTATATTGTACTTTAAATTGGCTGGGCACTTATAGTTGATATATATACATATCACTAGATATTTCTGCTATAAGTTAAAATGTATATCCCTTATGTATATATTATATTTAGTATGTGTATATAATATATATATATATATATTGTAAATTAACTTCACATAATACATATAATTTTACTTTAAATCAATATCACATAATGTACATAAGTCATTAGATATTTCAGCAGCAAGTTAATATCTTAATGCATATATTATATTTAATAGGTGCATATAATTATATGTATAATAAAGCAGTAACTATGTTTTCTACTTAAAGGTGTTTGATAGTTTTTATTTTTATTTTAAAACAGTTGTTTAAAAAAATGCTAAAGAAAAAAAGTCATGATCTTTTTTAACTTTTTGCAATTGTTTTAAATTATGCAAGATCTCTATAATAGTTCAGTTTTTTTTTGTAAAAAAACAATAGTTTTAAAACAAAAATAGAAACTATCAAGCAATTTTAAATAGAAATCTTAATTACTGCTTTATTACACATATATAATTATTTACACATATTAAATACAATATATACATTAAACACTTAAAATGATTAAAAAATGTTCTTAAATTGGAAAAAAAATTATAGTGCCCTCTTACAAACATTATTTAAAACAAATAAGTTTTAAGAATAATTGTTAACTGTCATATGTGAAGTTACTAAATATTTTTCATATTTTCCTGCCCTCTGTTCTATATCTATCAAACTAGTTGGCATGCTGAAAAGATAAATGTTTCAAATAAATTAGGCTGGTGTAACTTCGTTATATATCAATTTTCAAGCCATTCTATTTAATTTAAATATATTAACCCACCCTTCGATCAAGATGAATTTTGTTTTTTGACCAATTCACCCCTGGTGAATTTTTTCCTAAGTATTACACATTAAAATAAGTGTAAAGCAGTATATTTGATTATAATAAATTTTTTTGCCAAAAATTTTTTGCTAAAAAGTGTGAAATTCCAAATTCCCACTCTAACAATAGACAATAAGTCCTGCCCTGACATATTCAGCCATTGTCCTTTGCCAAAGCTATAAAACATTTAGCATTTTACAACATTGAATTTTCTAATGATGCAAAAATATGTTTATTTGCAAATTTATTACGGTTTTAGATTTTTTTTAAAAAATAATTTACACTATATTTATTAAATATCAAGAAATATAAATTATTAATAACTTATTGTGACTTGAAATACTTTATTTTCAGAAATATAACATTATATTAGCAGCTAATGTAAATATGGCCTGAAGCAAATTAGAAGACTAGTTTTGATGTAAACAATCTACTATATATTTACGGGTAAGAAAATATCACAATTTTGCAATAAATATTCAAAAAATTTAAGCTTTTAAAGCATAATTCATTAGATATGAGAAATAAATAATTATTCATTTCAATGTTTAAAAATAATCAGAATTAAAAAATATTTTGTTGATTTTATAAACTGAAAATAATCTTTCTACAAATGATGATGTACAGAAACAAAATGTAAACATTTAAAATTTATTTCAGTAGTAAACAAAAATATCTATCAAATGAAGTCAAATTTGTTATTTCCTGATAAGTAATAATCATTTTATCATACATTTTACGTTGATGTGTGAGACAAAGAAAACATCAGAAAATGCTGAAATTTAAGAGGCATTAGGCTGCATTTTGAAAGGGTTAAACCTCAATTTTAAAATTTCATTCTAACTTGAAAAAGAGCAAATGTTAACAAACAAACAAACTAATTTTCCAATTTCAATAAAAGCATTTAAAAATCAATCAGGTACTTGAAACTGCATTCAGAAGATGCTTATGCGTTACTTAGTAATTACTATACAGGCAGTCCTCAGCTTTTATACCTAACTGGTTCCTGAAATGAGTATGAAAATTGAAATGTACAAAAATAGAGTAATATAAAAATAATATCAAAAAATGATTACAAATATTTATTTTTTTAATGATAGATATTAGCATGTATATATAAATAACACTTTAGTAATTAGTATCTCGTGTTTTCATTATAAATTTATCAAGAGACGGTTAAATTGTATTCTTTTTCTTTTCTTGACAGAATTCTGTAACGTGCTGTGACTTTTTATTGCCCTTTGTACATGAGAAATATGGAATATGTATGAAATAGCAATTGTATAAAAGCAGAATGTATGAAAATTGAGGATTGCCTGTAATTATTATCACTGTAAAGCATCTGGTCTAAAGTAAGTTCTACTGAATACATCTTCTTATCCTGAATTATGCACATTTAATTAGTCGTTTACAATAATCTTTTTTTCCTTTTTCCATTAATTGTTATTTCTTTATAGTTTCTCTTGTAATGATTTTTTAAATATGGATTATCATTTATAGCCATAACATTTTTTTTATTTCTATATTCTTTTCTCCACATTCTCTTTCTTCTTATCCTATTTATTTTCATATCTCAAAAATTTTCTTCTGCTTTGTAATTTTTTTTAAACAGGGAAAGGTATATATATTTCAAAATAATACAATACTATGCTATAGGCAAACCATTTAATAATTATAATTTCTTGCATAACTTGTTATTAATATTATTGAAAGCTAGTTCATAAGTCTAATATTAACCCTTTTTATAATGACTTCTTATGTATAATATATAATAAATTATTTCATATGTGTATGCAATGTCCATTTATATCATGTTAATATGTGTACTTTCCATGTGAAGCAATTCTCATGCATTTTGGAAATATGATGCAGTACAATCACTCCAATGATGAATTATACATAATTGCTTTAATTTACTAAGTGCATCAAGCTCATGGCCTGAAATGTAGATCTATATTTGTTTTTAATTGGCTGAGAATTTTCCACCCAATGCTTTTTTTTTTCAGGTAATTGATTCACAATTAATATGTGCATCCTACCATTGATTGACGAATAGATATCTAATTATTCTTAACTTGAAGTAAGATTAAACTATTATTTTCTTAAGTGCCAATATGATGATAAGGATATCATGCAACTTCAATAGTGGCGAAAGATGGGTCAGCACCTACAAATGATGAGATTATCGTTTAATTCTATTTACCTATTGAATAATTTGGTTTTTGATTTCTACTTGTAGTGCTTCAGCTTTATAACTCTTACGTTTTTTGTGTATATACTTTCCTTCTATTCACCCTTTCCGAATTTATTTCTCACTTTCTGCTAATATTATTCGGATCCTTAGCAATCTAATTTTAAAAAATCTTTAAGTTATCTACAGTAATATTTCTCTTTTCTCTCTCTTTTCCTTTTATATATATATTAATAAATAGATCAATTCAAAACTTGACTCATCTTTCTACATAATTCTTAGCTCATTTGTAAATTAAATCTTTTATTAGAACTAAAAGTTTATGATTTAATTACGGCTCTATTATGCAATAATTCATTTTCTAAATTTTAAAAATCATAAACTATTTTATTTTCAATTATGATAGTTAGATTAATAACTTCTTTTCAATTTATTCTTGTTTCCGTATTCATTACTGTAAGTAATTTTTATTCGTTCAAACATATTTTTCAAAATTTATTGATTTCTATATCAATTTTCCAAATTGACTACGAAACATAAGTTATATTTCTCATATATCATTCATAAAGTAAAAAGCCAATATTTTATGTATATTGTATTTTACTAATCTACATAGACAAACAAAATTCATCATACAGTACCAACACAGATATTAAATTAAAGAAAAAATGTCTATCAAAATCCAGCTGCTAAATTAGAAGTTTGCCCTTTTTAAAAAGAGTGAAATATCAATTCAGTCTTGCCATTACTAGTAACTTTAAATCCTTAAGAATATTTCACTCAGTTCTCTTTTTTCTTTCTGATAAAAAATTGAAGTGCTTGAATTTTAAGAAAACACTATAGGGTGAACTTTTCTATTTTTTGAAATTCTGTCACAATCAGTTTTCGAATTTGTAATCAAATATTATATTTTCTCAACTTTTCCATTCACTTACTGTAGTAACCAAAACAATTATTATAATTCAGATTTAGCCTAGTAATTAGAATGGACAGAAAAGAAATCCAACCCTTTAGCCATTTTAATGTTGAAATACCATTTAATTTCTCCACTAATTATAGGACATATAAATAAACTTTGTAACTCCATCAAAGATCATAAATATAGCTAGAATAAAAAGCTGTACACATGCTATAACATACGCACTATAAATACCTGTTAATATCTTAGACCAGTTAAATTTATACTAATTTAAATACTAAATGGTGTGTGTACTTCTGCTGTTCAACTAATATGAAGAATTAAGATCAGGTTCAATGTGTTGTCTGCAAAGTATCCTTTTAGTTCACTTGAACAGCTTGCAAAAGTATTGACTTCTCATATAAGGTATTGATTTTTTTTCTTTTAAAAATGTTCAGAATTTAAAACTTTAAAATATAAAATTAAGTATCATTTGACTGATTAAAAATTCAAAGAGTGTTTGTTAAAAAAAAAATCTTATTTTTTATACAAATGTATTTTTATTTAAATCTGCTAATTGCACTAACTATTTAATAGATGATATCCATACTCTATTAAATTTAATAACCTCATAAATAAATATCACCTATTAAATATATAACATTGAAAATATTTAAAACGTTTTTACAAGTCAGATTTTATAGAAGCAAATGTTATATTTACTAAGGCAATAAACCTAAAACGTGCGGTTGAAAATGCGAAGGTAGGGACCTCTACAGGTCTTAACCACAAGCTTACGCATTGGGAGAAAAGAGGGGAACCCTTCTTTACTTCAATCTACTTTGACTTGTGAACGATTATTATATGTGCTCAAGAAAATTATTGTTTTAGAAATATAGTATATTCTAGGCATTGTATATTTAAACACTGTATTTATTTTTATTATTGTAAAAATAAATCAAACGCATGCCTGTATGTGATACACTGACTTAGTCAGATTAACCAATTGTTATGATCACGGTTAAATTAATGTTTCACTCTCCAAAATATTAATGATTAATTAGCTACTCATGTAAGATCTTGAGGCCAGACAAAAGAAGGTTAATTTTTCATTTTAATAAATTAATATGAAAGAATATTACTTTTAAATTGATTGAAGTGATTTCTAGAATGTTTGACTTTTTTTTTCCATATGCCAAAGCATCAGCCGGGAAGCGAATCCATGACAACTGTTTACAAGGCAGCTGCGCTGACCTCTCGGCTACCAATGCTTGACTAGAATGTTTGACTTGTCATGGATTTTTATAATATGAACATAATAAAGATTATTACTTCAGATATAATATGTTTTTTTAATATACTTTTTTTTTCTCAAAGTAACCTTTATTAATAAAAGATTACAAAAATTTTGGGTACACTTACCCATTGCGGATTACACAGTGATTCAATGTAACAAGGATTACACAGTGATTCAATGTAACAAGGTAAAATGTACATATGTTCAAAAGTAATTACATCCATAAAAATTGCCGTAATGTGATTAATGTGTGTCTGTATGTGGATCCACATGGCCCGGCCATCGAGAAGTTAACCATCACCAATGGTTCCACCCCTGGGGCCCCGAAGCGAAGACTCAAATGCTTCAGCTGAATGGATGAAATCCAGCATTGTGCCAACCACAACAACAGGCAGCAAGGTCCAAGGCCCAAGTTCACCAAGCAATAGACTCTCGAACCACAGCCGAGCCATGTCAAGACAATTCTGTATACCTCTGCCTCCCAATTAGCAGTCCAAATGAGCAGGGACCACAATCGGTCTACCTGCCCAAAATTGGAAAGCCAACTTGGGTAAAAACTAAGAAGTAATAAGTAAAGAACCAGATCAACACTGTCCAAAACCAGCCTATAAGGGACCCAGCAGCCAACCAGAGGAGGAATAGCACCAACTTTGACCGTGTAGCCCCCCAGCAGGTGTTCTGGGCAGTGGAAAAATTGTTAACAGCCCATACCATAAACCAGATACCTAATATCTACAACCAGCCACTCCTGAAGAAAAGGGAGGAGTGCAGACCCATGCCCACAAAACAGAACTCCATCCATGTTACAAAAAAAAATGGTGGTGGCTCGAAATAGACCAACTGCTCTACAAGTGCATTAAATTTAAAGCTAACAAATGAAACCTAATGATAGTGAGTGCAAATCAATTGACCTATCAAATGATCCATCAAAAGGTGCAGTAGCCCTTCGTGGCGAAGTCCATGTGAAGGTAGTGACTTTCCCTCCCAGCAGGTATTCCCGGACTAGAAATGATCGTTGACCACCCCCTCAAATGAATCAAGCCCCTTATGACCACTATCACCACACTCGAGGAAAAGGAATGCAAACTCACACCCACCAATATACTTTAAACTGTTAAATGCCTTACATGGAGGTGAAACTTGATTTCTAATTCAAAGAGGTGTTAAAACATTGGAAATGTTTAAATATGACTTTAATAGGTTATGATAAATATCAAAGAGATTTTAAAAAACTTATATTTCATCATCATAATAATAATAAACACACAAATGAAAATAAAAATATTATATGTGATAAGTCCAATTCATTTTAAAGAAATTAAAGAATGAATACTTAGTTAATGATAATTTAATATCAACATGACATTATGGTGTAAATAAAAATAGATTATAAAAATTAAAATACAGATCAGAAAAGTAGAAAATATACAGAAAAATAAAAAATGACAAATAATACAAGGACTGGAAAATATGTTTAATAAAAAATCATAAAAATAAAAAAAATTAAACAATGCAAGAACTGAACACAGGAAGATATGATAAATGAATAAATGTAAACTACTTTAAACACCTTGTAGAGGATTGTAATCATAAACATATGACCAAAGACATGTTACAGAGGTGGATGATCCCCCAAGATGCACATTTCATGCTGAACAATGATAAAGATATGTCTAAGAGATTGTAATCTGGACCAACTGATGAATTCTGGTTCAGCATGAAATGTGCATTTTGGGATAATGCATATTTTTCACATGGGTCCTGACCTTACATGCATCAGAATGGATGAGAAAGTTTATCTAGGGTTTCTAAATATATAGACTCATGTCCATTCTGGTCTCATTCCTGGAAGATGGTGTATTAATATACAAACATGTGTCAAAGATATACCTATATACTCATCTCTTTTTTCCATCTTTAGCTTCCAATAATCTCAGAATTCGAACTCAGAAAAAACATGCATAATATTCTACTTTAGAGCAAATCATTATCACTATTTATAATGTGCAAATATGCGAGAAGTTGAGAACTGAATATAGAAAAAATACAAATGACAATCTTGATTTAAAATCATATATTTAACAAATTTATTTACTGCTAACATAATTTAAACAACTAGATTCTAACAAAGATAAATAATTTATTTCGACATCGGTAAATATTCATTGATTATTACTGTTAATCTTTATTGGTCCAACCCCTTTTCCCTTCAAAAAATAATCATTTAATGCCAATACTAATAGACAATTAAATTATAACTTGTGGTTATTTATGTTTACATTTGCTTACTAATGTAACTTGAGCAAAATCATAATTTATTAACTCCAATAAGTTGATTGATTAGTTCATGTCAATCATGTGGTGGAGACCTGGGGTTCGCCCCTCCACTAGAGATAATTAATCATATACACTAAAAACAAACAAACAAATAAATAATGAAATGATTTGTGATAACAAACAAAAAACAAATAACAGTGTCACTATATATAAGTGTTAGTATTTAATGTATAATAGGGTAAAATCATACATCTCTCCTGGTAATAATTATCTATTCACAAGCAAGTTCATGTCTGGACTTATATTTAATTTCAATTTACAATAAAACTAATAATGCTTATTCCTTCTCTAACATATTAATAATTTACATCCCCTCCCCCTTTCAATCTGTAATAAAGGAAATAAATAAATGGAAAGTTATACATAAAATAACTAAAAGAAAAATAGTCAACCTAAAGATCGTTAAGGAAAATTTCCTAAAAGAAATATAACTGTCCTCATTAATCCATTTCATATTTCAGATGGTGGAGTTTGAAAGTTATAAAACCTCCATTATGTTGATCATAATTTCTCTCTTTATATGGCAACATGAGATGTTGAGTTTATAACTTCATATTCAATAGTAAAGTGGAAAATATTCGCAGCATAGATGAATAAATGCTAGGTCGAATTAAGTTTGATTTTGGCAATGACAGCTCCATGCGTAATGACTTTCTTCCCCTGATGTCACTTCACACTTAGCAATGCATGCTCGTGTGTGTTGCTATAAATGTATTTAATAAAAGTTCTTGAGTGAATTGAAAAGCAAGACATTTACTGTTAGATATTTCAAGTTAGGGTTGATCTACTCTCTGGCTTAAGTTGAAAACACTTTGGAAATGTTGAATAATTTAAAGCTGTTTTTGAGATTTTTAATTCAGAATCCCTTAGTTGGCTGAGTTTGAATCTGTATGCATTTAATTTAGCTTTAATCAGTATCCTAAGAACTACTTTTGTTTAATGTTTTCACTTTGACAGTGGCTGACTTTTCTATCCGAACCACAAGTTTGATTTTTCTGCTCAAAATTTGTGCATATTGCTTAGCCAAGGAGATTTTTTAGTCTGATTTTTTGAGAAGATCATTTGTTTATATCTTTTGTTAATCACCAAAATAAGGTTGTTCGATTTGAACTTGAATTTGAGGTTTTCCAACAGCAGGTTCATGCTCATGCATTTGATTAATTATTTACGTCATCTGTTATAGTTCATACATGTATATGATATTACAATAAAAAAAAATTGTTAATTTTTTTCCCTTTAAGTATTTTTTAAAATTTTCTTGCTTTTCCATGTGTCATAGCATCGGCCGGGAAGCGAACCCGCTAAGCCGGGACAACTGCTTGTAAGGCAGCTGTGCTGACCACTCGTCCACCAACGGTTGACAAAATTTTATCATAAAAATAATTTAAATGTTTAATTTTGGAAACAATTCATTGTTTCTCAGATACAGTGCTTGTGATTATTTCCATTTTTTTTTGTAATAAATTTTAACTGATTTACATTCTCATTATATATAAATTTTGCTTTCTATCAAAGGTAGAGAATGTTGTTGTGGTGGGTCTTGGTTTTGAATTAGGCAAGGGTGCTTTTAATGTTATATGGTTTTGGAGGAGTAAAAGACTGAATCTTACACTTTCATTATATGTCTATGATTACACTCCTATACAAGGTGTTAAAAGTTGATAGAAAACAATCCCTACCTTGCATGAGAGTGGGGTAGTGAAAATTACATGATTGAAATAATATTCATTGATTGGACTATAAACATGGTATTTGTTGTCAGGCAAATGTAATAAAAAAGCTTTCGAGAACAAAAGAGTGATTTATAAATTGCTTTTGTTGATTTGGCCAAGAATTTGATTCAATTAATCAAAGAGATTTGTGGGATTGTTTGAAATTTGCTGAGTATCCATAAGATGGAATGAGAGGAAATGGTATTATTACAAGTACGAAATATGAAACATTTGATATAAAAATTGATGTTCATCACAGGTATGTTTATGCTCCAACATTGCCTTTGATTTTGATGATAGTGGTCTTTGGAACTATTTATAGGCAAATTAATGAATAAGGGATCAAGATGTGATATGTTTGATGGTGGAGTTTTTAATTTGAATTGATTATAAGTAAAAGCAGACATCTTGGATTCTAGAATTAGAGTATGCCAATGATTGCATTATCTTTGCCAATTCAAAAACTTCGATTTAAAAATTAATATTCAAACACTTTTTTTTTTTCATGTGTCAAAGCATCAGCCGGGAAGCAAACTTGGGACAACTGCTTGTAAAGTAGCTGTGCTAACCATTCGGCCACAATTGTGAAAAAAAAAATTATCGCAATTTTTAGCTTAGATGATCATCAATTTAAGAATGTAAAACAACTTAAAACAACTTGGTAGTTTTCTACTTAATGTTGAAGGGCAGCACAGATGCCAATGGGCTATTGCTTCTAATGGTTTAAAAGATAAGGTATTTAATCATAGGGAAATATCTACTGAAAATAAGTTAGATGTATATAGAGCTGTCATTTCATCTACTTTATTGTATGAAAGTTGACACTTAGGATTCCCTATCAATGCAACATACAACATTAATACGTTTTATTAAAGGATGCTTGGAAGTTTTAAAGCACAATGGCAGAATTGAAAAATCAATCAATATGTTTTTCAGCTTACTAAATATAATACTAATAAGTCCACTATTGTAAAATCATACCTTCATTGGGTTGGACATATAAAATGTTATAAGGATTATCTAAAAAACATTCTAAAACAGTTCAACGTCAATTGTTTTCATTAGGAAGATATGGCAAAAAATAAAATAGATTGTAGAGTTACAATTAAACATAGTAATATATATTAAGGCTATAACCTTAAGACTATGCACCTAAAATGCGACAGTAGGGACCTCTACAAATTTAAACACAAGATTAATGACTTTAAAAGACAAGAGTTGAAGTAGTTCAGGGAAAAAACGTTTTTAGCAGAAGTTACAAGTCAGCATCACGAAATCTCATATAAACAAAAAATAGACCAGCACATCCTATATGTGACTGTATTTGTGGTTCACAGTTGGCTTGTATAGTCATACAAAACTCATGTTTAGTATAGTTTTTTTAAACATTTTCTTATGATGTTGGATTGGCTATATTTGTTCTTGAATGACCTCTGACCTCTGTCATCCATGAAGCTGCCCCATCTAATCTGAAAAATGCCTCTATTATTTCTATTTACAAAAATAAAGGAAAAGAAAACATATTTTGAATATTGTTAATATCATCTACAGAAAGTAGATTGTTTCCAGTTATAGATGAAAGATTAACAGAACTTCAGTATGACGAAAAAGTAATATAGATATAGTTTTAATAGAAGAGGAAATGCAAAAAAAAAAATCAACATAAATAAAAATATGATTGATATTTTGATACTATTGACTCTGTTAGAGCTTGATTGAGTAAAGTGAGAAAACTTACTGCAATAGTTATTATTAAAGCAGGCAAAACTCACTATACGTATGCCACACACAGCAAGCTAGAATAATCAATGGATGCCAGAAGGCTTGTGCATAAAATCCCCATCTAGTGCCTACTCATCCAATATCCTCAGACCAGTTTCTGGCTTGTGGCCTTCATCAGTGAGGAGCCTTAGATCTGATAGCACTGCACCTAAATCTTAGAATCTAATGCGACTCTCCAGCAGCCACCTTTTATCTCTACTTAACTACAAAACTATGAGACTTAAATTGAAAACACTATTACCAGCTTATATAATCATATAGATCTGAACTCAGTTCAGTACCTATACATTTTGGTGTCTTTGGTTCTTTAATAACCATAGCCACCACTATTCTATTAGGCAATATTGTTTAATAGCTCAATAGTTATTGTTATATAAATGCTATATGATGTTATGAGAATGAGCATTATTAATGATGGCGGAAAATCTGAAATCTTTGAAATGAAAACTGATATGAATGAGGATGATGTTTGGCTTTAACTTTGTTTTTCAATTTTGATGACAGTAATCTTTGACACAGTTTATAAATATTTTCGTCAATCTTGTATCAAAATGAATTTCAAGCATTAATTTAATGCAATTAAGAGCAAAAAGTTAGATATTATATTTAAGGTATTTTATTAATTAATAACTTGATTTATCACTCAGTGATAACAGAAAAATTTTCTACAGCCTTTGTCTTAATTAGTAATATGAATCAGTTCAAATATCATTAGCATTTTTAAAGCAGAAAAGTGGACTTGGATGATAGGTGCAGTATAGACTCCAAAGTGTGACCACATTTAACAATTTTTAAAAAGGATAATTTATTATCAATATGTTTTCTGTTTGCTAGGTATGATTACTCTTATAATTGTGCAGACACATTTTCATTGGAATGAATGTATGGAAATTTGAATATCGTTTGCTTAACAAAGGTTGACCTCATTTACCATAGCGTTTAACAATTTAAAAAAAAAGGGTCATTTATTATCAGTATATTATTATGTTTGCTGAAAATGATAAATCTACAATTGTACAGGCCCATTTTCATTGGAAAGAGTATATGAAATGGAGGATGAGTAATAAACATTCTAAAATATATGTTATTGTTAATTTGAATATGGTTTTCTTGATAAAGGATGATCCCATTTGCACCATAAAAACTATCTCAAATATTCTAAAAAGAATATAGCTGACAATAGTTAAATAAAGGATAGTTAAATGTTATTTTTTTACAGTGAAAAATTTTTGCTGCAAAAGTTTACAAAAGCACAGATTAAAAAATATATGTGATATATCTGAATATACTTGGGTTTAACTTATTGACTTCATAGTTCTCAAAGAATTAATCTTTAACTTTTTTATTTTTCTTTGTGTTAGAATCGCCATATTCATCCATGAATTGTTGTTCCTTATGAAAATTTTGAAAATGGTATAGAAAATATACTAAAATGCATTTGGCAACTTTTATTTAAAACAATGAATTATGAACTTGATGTTAAGAGAACATATTAGTAAACACATACTCCTCATTTTCTGAGTGACTAAAATACAAACAAAGAGATTAGGAACTACTGTGATATATCCATCAAGTAAAGCTGGTATAGTTATCCAAGCTATACAGATCATACTCCATTGGGAGTGTAGTACATTTCTTTCATAATGAATGGATTTTATTGTATTAGGAGAAGGGTTTGGCAGGATAGTCTATCCAAATTAAAATTCCACCATATTAGAGGGATGGCTTACTAGTACAGTTTTCCAAACTGGATAGATCTCACTATATAAGGGGGGGAGGAGTAGTACACTTTTCCAAACTGGACAGATCTTACTATATTAGGGGATGATTTACTAGTACAATCTTTCAGCAAAAACAGATCTTTGGGGAGATGGTTCACTGGTACAGACTTTCAACCAGGACAGATATATTAGAATGGTACAGCATTATTATTAACAAGTAAGACTAAATAATGAAGCAAAAGCAAGCTTAGTCAGAATGTCGATCCACCAATCTGAATAAATCTTCTGATGATTATAAAACTAAATATAAAAAATAATTCTGCAGACCTAATCTGTATTTATAATAGGAAAAAAAAAGAGAACAGATTTGTATTTTTTAAACATATAGTTGTTTAAAAAAATCCTCTCTATATATTTTTTTTAAATGATGAGGAAAAAAGAGAAAAAAGAAATATATGATTATAAATTCAAATTGGAGAGGGTGGTGGTGAATGCATTGATAAACAAAAAGAGAATAAACGATAGAATAGTATGGTAAGGTAATGCAAAGTTGCCAGGAACTCAGGCATCAAAGCGTGCAGTGCAGCGTAAAATATTCGTCCTAAAATTATTTAAAATTGTACAACAGTTTTTAAGATGTGATTATATAAAAACAGATACTATTGATATGTGTATTCGAAATTTTAATTCTTGCATCCAAATCAAACTAAGTTATATGCAAACTCTTTTTTTTTTTTTCTGTTAGTTTAAATAGTCTTATATTTCCACCATTGTTCCGTCTTCCACATCATTACAGTCACTTTCCTGATTAGCATTCAACGTCAGAGAAGAGGTTACTAAGGAGAATCTCTTTGAGGCAAAAAAATAATATACATTCTTGATTATTGATACAGCAAATTGCTGACTCTTCAATTTGATGTCACGATTCACGGTTAAAAATGTAAAAATATAAAAAACGCAATTTATAAAAAAATATGTGCTAAATATTTTTATAAGAGTTTAATATGAGGCATTATGTTTTTTGTTTTTTTTAATGTGTCAAAGTGTCGGCCGGGAAGCGAATCTCGGGACAACTACTTGAAAGGCAGTTGTGCTAACCGCTCGGCCACCAACGCTTGACATGCATTATGTTATATAAATAATCCAAGCGCCCTGATTAATGAAATAAAGGACCAGAGAAAATCTCTGCTTGTCCATAACATAACAATCGATCTGAATTATAATTTTTGCGCATTTCTGACTGAATGAATTATAATTATTTAACACCAATACCAACATTAACCCTTACATTAGAAGATTTTTTTTTTTTTTGTTAAAGCATTAGATCATTGCTTAAAAAATAATAAATATATTTTAATAAAAAATGTTTTAGAAAAGACGGTAATAAGTATGAAAAAAATATTTGTAAAAAAAAGTCTGTTCTTAAATAAATATAGGTGGTTTGAACTCAGACTTTCAAGCACCCTTCAACTATCCACACTATCTCATATTACTGATACACATGACCACACACATGTAGAAAAGATAAACAATCACCAATATACGTATTTCGTACTGAACCAGCACTCATCAGTGGGTCTAGATTATCTCCCACACACATATATAATCAGTGCTCAGTTTATATTAATATAGCAAACCCTCATACTTTAAAGGTTAGGCTTCAATCTATTCCAACTTTTCAGCCATCCATATATTGAAACCTGAGGGTGGAAAGCTCAAATCCCATGATCTTAAATAATAAAAAAATACCTATTAAAAAAAAATACTTTACAAAATGTATGCTTTGAGACTTGGACACTTAATATAAAAGCAATACAGTGAGTTCAAACCACTCAAAAAAGTATGGAGAGGAAGAGATCGAAAACGCAATGTATGGGTAAGAGAACAAACAGGTGTTACTGACCTCATTGAAAAAATTAAAAGACTGAAGTGGAGTTGGGCTGGACATATTGCTAGAAGAGATGATAATAGATGGACAATTGAAATTTTAAACTGGATTCCAAGAGATTGCAAAAGACCCAGAAAGAGACCACGTGTGAGATGGATGGATGAAATAAGAAAGTATGCAGGGGTGATGTGGAGAAGAGAAGCTAAAGATTGGAAAAGACGGATTGAACTTGGAGAGACCTTCATCCTGTAGTGGATTGATATTGGTGATGATGATGTTCTAAGAAAACATAACCACCTAAAAAAATTGGTGTGTTTCAAAGTATTTGATCAAAAAAACAAGTACATTAATTATGATTACACAATACTTAGTAATTTACTAAAGCAAATATCTTTTTTAAAAACAACAGTACACAACTTTCATAAAGTAAATCAAGACAATGCATATGGACGTTTTTGTCTTAAAGGACTTTTGACTGTTAATCTTTATCTTAAAGCAGGGATAGGGAATCTTTTTTCTTCCAAGGGCCATTTTGATATTTATAATATCATTCGCGGGCCACACAAAATTGTCAACTTAAACAAACATAGAAGCAAAATAATAATAATTAAACAAAGTAAAATTTTAATTTTATTTTTGCAAATATACAGCTAGACTGTAAAAACCACTATAAAAAGAAATACAATACCCTCAGCATAATTAAATCTGTAGTCAGATAGACTACACAATATAGATGATTTGTTGAAATATTACGTTTGATAGAATGAACTAGAATCATTAATAAGGTTGAATATAAATGGGAAAAATAAATATTTTATTTAACTTAATTCTTAATTCAATATTTGAACTGTGTGCTTGTTTAAATAGAAGTTTTATACAAAGCTATTTCATATACGTTTTTGAAAATATCCAGGGGCTGTATTGAAAGCTTTCCAGGGCCAGAGGCTTCCCACCTCCATCTTAAAGGAAGAGGGGGAAAAAGATTAATGTTGTAAATATTAAAAAAGTCATTTTTTTCTCTCATATATCAAATGCATTGACCGGGAAGCGAACCTGGGCCAGCGGAAGGCACCTATGCTAACCACTAGGCCATCAGCCCTTGATTTTGAATAGAACTCTAAAAGTTATATTACATCAATCACTGAAGGGTAATGAATGTTAAATCAGATTATATTTCTCAAACTCATTTAGTGTAATAGTATAACATAATGTAAATAATATTTCACTAAAGTGAGTAGTCTATCCTCACACTTTCACTTATAGTACTTAAGATTTGCCCATATATAAGCATTTGGGTTGGATTGAATAAGTGATTCATTTTATTCTTTCCTAAATACTATATCTTGTGTTGGAAGTGGAAGTACTCATTTATTATTTAACACTCGTAAAAAAAAAAAAAAGCGCACAATAGCTTGAATGGTTGATTAAATTTATTACAATTAGAAACAGCGCTAAAAATAAATGTTTATTTACATTATGTTTAAAGTTTCATTTGTGAGTGACGTCTAGTAAATTCTAGATAATTTCATCGACGTCATTCATTCCAGATATTGTAAACAGTGATTTAAAGTGAGTAGTCTATCCTCACCCTTTCATTTACAGTACTTAAGATTTGCCCATATATAAGCATTTGGGTTGGATTGAATAAGTGATTCATTTTATTCTTTCCTAAATACTATATCTTGTTTTGGGAGTGGAAGTACTCATTTATTATTTAACACTTGTAAAAAAGCGCACAATATCTTGAATGGCTGATTAAATTTATTTTATAGCAAAAGTTTAACAATAAATTTGTATTTCATAACATTTGAATTATCAAACATCTTTAAGGGTAAATATATAGTGTAAAGGTTACTGATATTTTTAAACTATTATATTCTGAATGGTCCATATTTGAATTCAATAATTATGTTGCTGACTTGCATTGGTGGTCGAGAGGTCAGCGCGACTGCCTTGCACTTGCAAGCAGTTGCCCGGGTTGTGGGTTCACATCCCGGCCGATGCTATGACACTTAAAAAAAATAATAATAATTATGTTGCTACTGGTTTTAAGATAAGACTACAATTCAATATTTGAACTTTTATGACCATCTACAATATCTCTAAATGCAGTTTGACACATGGAAAAATTACCATTGTAAACAAGTGCTCCCTCAAAAATATGAGCATATAACATAAATTTGTGTAAAACATCTATATAAATTATGATGCAACTTTTCTATCCTCAGATTTAAACATCGATTACTTTAAAAAAGCAACATCAGAATGCAAAACTTAAAATGACAATAATGTATAGAAATGAAATTTGTGCCAGCCACTTCAATCTTTCTATATAATAATAATCTTGCACTGTTCAGCTGCATACTTTCTCATAATAGAACAAGAAACTCATTTCTAACTTATAAAACTGTGTTATATATCGTATATGCTAAATTCTATTAATGTTGTTGACGTTTCATATACATATATCTAATGAAATATAATATAAATCTTTATTATATAATAATAACAACTTGTAAATACATCACAGAAAAATTATATATATAAAAGCCTTTTTCGGTAATTCTCAATTTTTTTACCCTTCTCAATATGATACCTCGTACTAATACTAACACGTATATTACGTATATAGCGACATCTATTGACATTTTCTATAATTCACATTTTTATCATTTTATTTATTTCCCCTTATATTACTTTCCATTCTTTATCCATTACCCAATCATTCATTAAATCAATTGACTTTTTGTAAATGTTTATACATGTATTTATATTATATTTTATATAATTTGTTTCATATATTTTCCTTCTATTCATTTCCTTTATATAATTTAATGGTCTTATGTTTTTAATACATATATCTACTAATTCTGTTTAACAAATTGTTAATGTAAACAACGTGGTTAATGTTTCTGAAAAGCTATTCATACAATAGTTGGTCGTGCATGATAATACTCTGATGATTAAAATCTAAATTACCAATTTACAAGAACTTGAATATCCCACTTTTTTAAAAAATAACACAATTTGTAAATTATAATTTATTTTAACACGTTTAAAATTTATTTTTACATGTTTAAAATTTACTTTAACACTTTTATGTTAAAACCAGTAATTTACAAAAAAAAAAAAAAAATTACTTCAGACTGAGGAGTGGTTGAATCACAATAAATTATTAGCATAATTTAGTTTGAATTTTCTTTTTCAGAAATATTCAAATGATATGTATAAGTTCTGCCTTACATGGCAAGAAAAAAAACTTTATATAGTTAATATTATATAGGGTATATGAGCACAGACTTTCACACGACCTACCACTCTATCTCATAAAAATGATATACTTGAACACATATATGTCGAAAAGATAAATAATCACCAATATACGTATTTCATGCTAAACCAGCAATCATCAGTTGGTCCGGATTGCCATTTCTACACATATATATGTTATAAGTGCTCAGATATATATTAAGATAGCCAATCTTTATACTTTAATGGTTGATATTGTTTGTTTTTTTCATATGTCAAATCCGTTGACCGGGAAGCTAACCCGGGCCATCTGCTTGGAAGGCAGCTATGCTAACCACTAGGCCAATAACGCATTGACTAGTTAATATTTTTAATATAAGTAATCACAATTTAAACATAATTGTAAATAAAAAATGACTTACAAGTAAAATGAATTGTTTCAAATATTTTTATTCTTGATTATAATTCCTGAAGAAAATATGATTTTTCACATTGAATATTACATTTGAATAATATCTTTAGACTAAAACAATATTTTTATGAAATATTTTAAGTGAATAAAAATGAAATATCTTCTGCACTTGTTCTAAAGATATATATATATTAATTTTGGGTTAAACTGTGTATTAGTTTTGATTATTTCCCAACATTTCAACGAAATAGAATCTGCCTTGTCAAGATTAACTTTTCAAAAAAAAATGTTAGATCTCAAACAGTAATGAGATTGAGTGTGAGGTAAAAAATGAGACTGAGTGTAAAATAGTTTTTTTTTTTTCATATGTCAAATGCGTTGACCGAAAGTGAACCCAGGCCAGCTGCTTGGAAGGCAGCTATGCTAACCACTAGGCCATCAATGCTTGACTAGAGTGTAAAATAGTTAAGCATTCAGAATATGTGAATTAACAAAATGTTTATTTTCTTCAGTTTCACCATTGTTTTCAAGTTTATATTAGAAGAAAGAGATAAAATAAGTAGTCTCCATAAGGTTGGAATACGTTGTGCTTTCTCTTTCTTCTAATATAAACTTGAAAACAACTAATGGTGTTATTTCACGTATTTTGAATGCTTACCTACTTCACACTCAATCTCATTCTTTTCTTTACATTCAATCTTATTACTATTTGAGATCTAACCAATTTTCTTTGAAAAGTTAACCTTGACAACGGAGGATGCCATTTCATCAAAACATTAGTAATTAATCAAAACTAACACACCGTTTAACCCAAAAAATATTTTATTTACATCATATGTAACCATAAAAATAATAAATATAATTAATATATGTATATATGTAAAGATAAATGATTGGTGGGTATACATGTCGATACACAATTCATATTTATTATTTACATTTTCTTTAACACATTTTCTTCAATCTCTATTTATTTAATTAAGTTTTTTTTTTTTGCCTTGCAGAGATTACAATGCTGATAAATATATAATTTTATATGAAAAGTAACTTCATTAAAGTAATGATTTTTTTAAAGCAATAATATATCAGTAGAAAAATTGTTTAATTGCAATATTTTCAAAGTTATAAATAATATCATAAACAGCTGTGCATAATAATATCTTTATTAAGTATAAGTAGGAATTAAAACAACGCATATAGTCAATTTTGTGAATAAATACATACACCGATAAAAGATGTGTGTGTATAAATAAATTTGACTAAATATCAATTCCATCTATAGAATACAAATCAATATCAGTTTTATCAATTCAAATCAATGGAAATTGACGAACCACATTTCCTACATTACAAGATAATAATTTTTAGCATATATATTAAATAAGTTGCTCGACTCCTGACTTTCCTGGCTGGAAATGGGCTTCATTTAAATGATTTATGGATTCATGACTCATTTACTTTATACGATATTAATATTTAAATATAAGTATACTAAATATATTTTTAATCTAGATGTAATTAGACGGAATTTGAACATAGACTTTCAAGCTCCCTTTTGTCATCCACTCCATTTTATATAAATGATACACATGACCACATACATGTGATCAAGATAATGATCTCCAATATAAGTACTTGGTGCTGAACCAGCACTCATCAGTTGGTCCGATCATCATCTCCCTTACATATATGTAATCAATGCTCAGTTTATATTAAGATAGCATTTCTGCAAACTCTAATGGACAGGCTTCAATCCTCTCCACTCTCTAACTCTTCAGCTAGCCATTACATTGAAAATCTGATGGTGGCATGTTCAAAGCCTTATGTGCCAATTTTGTTGACATGCTCATGTTGACTGTAAGTCACTCTGACCCCTCATATGCAGGATCTTAAGACTATTTAAAAACACAGAAGTCGAACAGGCAGAATACAGGCTGAATATGTAATATTTAAATACAATTATACTACATATACTTTTAAACTAGCAGTAATTAGAAAGGATTTGAACAAGTTCAAAGCTCCCTTTAGTCACCAATTCCATATTTGTATATACGTGTGGGAGATGATTATGTGGACCAACTAATGAGTGCTAATTCAGCATGAAATACGTATATCGAAAATCTTTTCACATATATGTGGTTATGTATATCAGTTGTATAAGATGGAGTTAATGACCTAGCTTGAAAGTCTGCGTTTAAATCCCCTCTAATTAATACCATATCAGTAAGCTTGGATGAGCTATTAAAGAATTTGAATTGATAAAATTGAAATTTTTACTACCTTTTTTTTTTTGTTATTGTTGTTATAAAATAATTTAAAATTCATATATAAAATTTATGATTTTTATGCATTAATTATAAGTAGAATTTTCAGAAAATTTTATACTTAATAATAATTATTAGTGTATATAATCTTATTTTAAAATGTTTTTTTTTTTTAAATTTCCTCTTCTCAAATCAGGAAGGTACTAGACTGCACCAAGTCTTTTTTTTTTTCCTAGTGACTTTTTAGTTAAAAAAATTTTGTTTATTTTATTTACAGTTAGAGGTCTCTGATTGTCTGCAGATTTTGTGATAATAGCATTTTATTTATAATCGCATAATGGATTATCCCACCATCTAGTTGAAATTATTAATTTTTTTTTTTTTAAATCAAACTTTATTTATACTTTTCTAAATACATTCAAATGTTATCATGAATTTATACGGCAGTGTGGAATACATTGTTTCTAGTGATGTTATTCTCCTTCAGGTGTCTCAGATCTGATCAGTAAGTATGGGTGATCTGTAAATACGAAAATGCTACATTTAAAGTAACACCCTATCCAATTATGCTTTCTGGTTAGAGCAGGGGTCACCAACCCTATGCCCGTGGGCACCATGGCGCCCGCAGACCATTTTATGCGTGCCCCTGCTATCCGAACATGATAAAAAATTATTTATCTGATATAAATAAATTTAACTTTTAAAATTTCTTATAAATTATTGTATTATATTGTAATCAAATTGTAGGGCATACTATACTTTTACAGCATAAAAATATAAACGTTAATTATAAGTTAAAATTTTATTTTTGAAATAAATATTTTTTTGTACATTATGTGGATTATTTACAATATCCAACTATAATTTACATTGAAAAAATAAAAGGTGCCTCCCATCTGGTTGAAAAAATAAACGGTGCCCGCCACCTGGCCGGTATTATAGAATGTGCTTTTAAGTGCAAAAAGGTTGGGGACCCATGGGTTAGAGCATCACCTTAAATTTATTATTTACATGATGTCATGCCTTATGATTTTATCTTTTCTTGGAATCAGTGATCTCTTAGCCACTATGCCCAGAGAAACCTGTTAGCCAGCTTTACCTTCCATCACCCTAAGTTTTTTCCATATTTTTATCTATCCTACTCCATCCCATACCATCTTTGTCCACTCTATGGGTTTTATATCTAGATCCTCCTTATCTTTTTTTCCAAAACCAGCATAAAAACCAAGAACCCATTTTCTGTATAATCTCTGTTTATAATTATTCTCTCACAACTTCATTATTTGTACTCCTTCTGTTTGTAAGCATTTACATTCAATTAACAGATGCTTAATATTTTCTATACCTTTCTTACATAACTTGCAAAGTAAATCACTCATATTTTTCCATTTATGTGTACATTCTCTTTTTGCTCAAGATCCTGTTTGAGCCTTAAACAGTAAACTATATTCCTTGCTATTATTGTAAATTAACTTACACCAATATTCTGTTTATTTCTATATATATTTCAACTCTATTTACTCTCCATACTAGTTCTCAATCTCTCCAACTCCCTATTTTTTATTAATGCCTCTATTCTTTTATCCCAGTCCTTGCCACTATAACACTCAACAATTCTCCTAACACAATCATCCCATCTTTTACAAAATTATACTGATATTAAGTCTTTATCCAAATCTTCTGCATACTGCATTGCCTTTTTCACCCATCTTGTCATCTGTCCTTTACTTATAACCCAATTAAATACTATTTTGACTATTCTCTTATTATCCATAAATTGCAATCTACTGAACATTTCTATTTTGCTTTTTGCACCTCTCATATAAAAACTTGAACATCCCATTTCTCTTTGAATTGCCTCCTTTACCATCCACATATCTGCATCTAATGCATGTTTTCCTACATCTCTTTGAATTTTTTTTCTAAGTCATCTAACATCTCTTTACTAACACATAACACATCACTACCATAAGTTAACTCTTCTACTGTCACTCCCTTCCATACAATTCTAGCTACATCATATTTATTATACAAAAACACTGTTAATTTTTTTTATCAGTTTCTTTCTTTTCTTAGCACCATTTATCGATTTTCCCTTCCATTCACCCAAGAAATTTCTCTGATTACTTAAAATGATTGCCAAATAGTTATGCCTATTCACCACATTTAACTTTATATTCCCAATAAAAATTCTTTCTCTTCTCTTTACCCGCCATTTATCATTACTTTGATTTAACTTCATTAAATTTAATCCCATCTCTTTACCCACCCTTGTGCATATCTTCAGCATAACTTCCATATCTCCCCTACTTTCTGTGCACAAGAACATATCATCAACAAATAAAAGACCTGATAATATATACACTCCCTTGCATCTATTAATAAATTATTTAAACGTATCTTTTCCTTTTTTAATCTGTTTTTTTATAAAAACACCCTTCAACCTCAACAGTTTCGATTGCTACTGCATCTATTAATGGTATCTCTATCTCTGTTCCTAGTCTTTTTATTGCTCTTTCCATTTCTCTCAAATATAACAAAAACAAAATAGATGACATAGGGCATCCTAGCATTACTCCCATCCCACTTTTACTTCTAACTGATTCTATATTTCATAATTGATATATATAGTAATTATTTTCATATAATCACTTAATATCCACTAAAACTTCATTCATTCCCAAATTTACTAAACTTACCCATAGTCTATTACTATTTACTCTATCATATGCCTTCGCTATATTTATAAAGATTATATATAACTTTCTACTTGTATTCTATAAATTGTATGACTACAAATAAACTATGTCCTATATGCCTAGGTGATTGAAAACCTCCTTGCATTTCTGCCACTATATTATTTCATTCCATCCATTTTGTGATCCTTATAGCCACACTACATGGAAAAACATTATATAATACTGACATTGCTGCTATCAGTCTATAATTGTTTAACTTTCTTTGATCCTTATCCTTTCCTTTAAACAATAGTCTTACTCTTGTATTATTGCAGCTATCTGGAAATTCGCTCTTCTATGCCATCTTATTAAAACATAATAAATTGAATTTTGTCCCATTTCATAAAATTCATCACCATCCGTGCTGCATCTAAACCTCTTGCTTTTTCATTTTCCAATTTCTTCCCTACCTCATTCAATTTCATTTTCTGTAAATTTAATATTTCCATTACTATATGCTTTTATGTTTGTTATCATCCCATCATTCACATCTAACATCTTTTCTATAACAATTACATATTTATTTACGATTGTTTCTAATTCTTCTCTAGAGCTACATTTTCCCCCCTCATTATCTAGTAATACTATTTCTCTCTTCCCTAAAGTCCTTTTTAATATATATCCAAATTTTTTTAGTCTCATCTCTTCCTCTATCATCCAATAATTTACTATTTAATTTCATCCTCTCTCTATAATTATCTATTTTAGCCAGCTTCTTTTTTTAAAAAAAATACTTTTCCCATTTAATATTAACCATCCTTTTCACTTTTCTTGTTCTTAATAGCACACATATTCCCTGCATGCTTTCCTTCTCCCTATTACACTTTTACTAATCTCATTTTTCTATTACTTTTATTCTTCTGAATATTCTCACCTAAATCCTATTTGCCACTTATTCTATTTCACCACACCAATCTTTATATTTATCCCCAGCAAACTCTTCTATTTATTTTATATTCTTCTAATTTATTATTACCATTCATTCTCATCCAAATCTTTCACTATCCTTTCAACTTTTATTACTATTTTCTATCATATTACTAATTATTTCTATTATAAAAAAGTTATGATCACTATTACATGCTCTCTCTTCATCATCAAACACTTTAATTTGCCGTACTTTATTCATTCCCTCTTTTTCTACTAATACATAATCTATTGTGTGAAATATATTATTTCTAGACCATGTGTATTTTCCCTCATAAATATTTGATGAATTTCCAATGCTCAAATTCACTCTCTGACAAAAAAATTTCAAAAGCTGTCCATTCTTGCTATTTACATCATCAATATCTTCAATATGCCCATTCATATCCCTATAACCATTATTTTCTTCCCTCTTTTTTTAAACACTGTTTACCCTTGACTAGGCATTCATACAGGCTACTGTTCAACTCCATTATAGCTTGACTATCTTCAATGACTATATACACTATAGCGACCACCCATTTTTCTCTTCCTAACCTTATCTCAAACCACAAATGTTGTTGACACTTAACAATATTTACATTTTTTTTTGACATAACTCATATACCACCAGCACTTTTTTTCTTTTTCTTTTCTATTTATACCCTGCCATACCAAGTCTTCTAGTATAGGTTCTTCTTCTCTAAGTTCTACTACTGCTAATACTTCAAGCTCTTCATTTTTAATAACTTTGTTTAATTGCAGACACTTTTCTTGTCTCCTACCATCTTACATATTCAGATATTCAATTTTAACATTTTTTTTCTTTTCTTAATATTCTTTAATAAATTCTTTTGTTTATTTCCTTATTACATTTGTAATTAAATTGCTTATCATCAATTTTAGACTCAATCCCTCTCCACATCTACATTTATCTCTAAATCAGCTACTCTTTGTTTATTTATTACATCCTATCTTATCCTCCTTTTTTTTTTTTTTTGATAATACTGCAATTTAAAACCCTACCCCCCTTATAAGTTTCCCCGAACTAATGCTTCTTCACTTCCTTGTTTTGTTAAGTGCAATCCATTTTTATAATATAACTCCCTCTTACTAATAAAAAATTGCAAGCATAACATTATTTCTCTAGCATAATTTTTTCAATCTCTCATTTATAGCATCTATTGTTGAATCTTGGTAATAATCAACTATACAAATCTAAAGATCACTAGATCGCCATCTACCTGTGAATGGGAAAACTATTAAAATCTGAACAAGATAGGAAAATAATAACACTTGAATATTGAGTTCCATACTAATCAGTGTATTATTACTAAAAATTGAATGTAATTGGAAAAATATAAATAAAATTTGAATTCTTTTTCTTTCTAAAAAAAAACATTTAGTAAATAATGAAAATAGTCAAGCCTATAATTATAACTACCTTTACGTATTTCTTCAATTTTTGATATAGGACTACAAAGGTTACTTAGAATTTGGTTAAGGAAAAAAATAGGTATTTAGTTAAAACTGATTACTGGCAAATAATGAATACATGGTGATTTGCATGGCAAAAATTCTATATTTATTTAATGTTTCATATACTTATTGGAAATATTTTCATTTTCATATATTATTAAATATTAAAAATAATCAATTTAAAACAAAATTGAAATAGACTATTTCAACTTTGTTTTAAATTGATTATTTTTAATTTTATATATAGAAGGCAGCATTATGGATAAATTTTATAATGAAATTTGATCATTTAAAGTACTATTAAATATTATATATACATTCAGTTTAATAGAATACGACTTTAAATATAAGAAATTATTAAGTATGATTTATTTCACACATAAGATATTATGTTTTTATATTAACTAACATTCAGTTAAAATAACAAATCATTAGAAATATTTTTTTTCTTCTTATATGTAAAAGTGTTGACCGGGATCCGAACAGGGGCCGGCTGCTTGGAAGGCAGCTACGCTAACCGCTAGGCCACCAAAGCTTGACATTAGAAATAATATTATAATGTGACTAGTTGTTTTACTGTCATGATTCCAACCTTATATCAATTTCAAAACGAATTGTTTGCTTGTTTAATCGTTAAAAATATACTTCTTTTAGGATTTAGAATGATGGACTTTTTATGCAGAAACATATTTGTTTATTTAAAATATGCAAAATATTTGTTTCTCAAATAAATGAGTTTTCATAGAAGTTATGGCTACTTCCTACATTTCATATTCAGATCTTTTAAACTTATTAGAAAAATATTTTTTAAGACTAGATTTATTTTTTCCATTAGTTTTACAAGATATTAGAAGAAAAAAAACATCTCTTAGACTTAGTGTGTATATCTTTCATTTCAATGCAATAAATTAAATGCAAGCTATTTGATTTTATTCAACATCTTTAAATTGCACTCCTTTAAATCAAAAATTAATAGCTTCCATCTGATTTTCATTCTTAATAAATTGAACATTACATAGAAGTATTCTCTGTTAGCTCATTTCTGGTATCTAGCTCATCTTTCTACAAATATTAAGTCTTTGGTCCTAAAACTAATGTCCAACATTAGCTATAATTATTCTTTGTCAATCAACTTTAAATATAATAAATTGCCAAAAAATTGGAAAAAAAAATTCATTCATTCATTTTATAAATTCATTAAAATATTATTAATGTAGTATTTTTTAAAAAAAAATTAAAATTCAAAACACATATATTAAAAACTTAATTGTGACACAACTGATCTTTTATATGCATGGTTCAAACTTAAAAAAAGAGTAAGATCTGAGAGAAGGCATGCTACAATCACATTATGATATCAATTATTTGTAAATATTATTTTCATAGATTTATTAACATGTATTTGTAAGAGAACAAACAGGTGTTACTGACCTCTTTGAAAAAATTAAAAGACTGAAGTGGAGTTGGGCTGGACATATTGCTAGAAGAGATGATAATAGATGGACAATTGAAATTTTAAACTGGATTCCAAGAGATTGTAAAAGGCCCAGAAAGAGACCACATATGAGATGGATGGATGAAATAAGAAAGTGTGCAGGGGTTATGCGGAGAAGAAAAGCTAAAGATCAGAAAAGATGCAATGAACTTGGAGAGACCTTCATCCTGTAGTGGATTGATAATGGTTGATGATGATTTGAATAGAATAACCAGCACAAAAATTATCGCTTATATACATAAAGTTTTCTTGTCAAAATTATGTTTTATCTGGGATATTTATGTTTATTTTAATAACATGGAGATTAAATTGTCTATCAGCCACAAACTAATTTGTATAAGAATACATTTACCCTTCATATTAAATAATAATGTAATGTTCAAGCATTGATATAACAATAGATGATATAGGAATCAATTTAAAAATCTTTAATTCATTGACTATTCACTCTATCATTTGTGAATCACACAGACTAAACAATAAGATAAAAGAAAAATATTTTCAGAAATACTGGATAGCATTTAACAAAATCTTCATTAAAATTCTCTACAAATAAAAGGAATTTCCTTATGAGTAAAACAGCCTTCCAGATCAAAATTTCATCAATATACAACATTTATCCTATTCTGCCCTCAGAAAAAATGAAACCATTCGCATGAGTAAAGCAAACATTCAATACACTCCCTCAAAAAATAAAGCTCAATCACATGCTATTAAATCTAAAAAGGTATGTTCACTGAAAATATACTCCACCCTTGACTTCATTTAACTACTATTTGCTTGGATTAATAAATAAAGTTGTAAAAACATGAAAACTAGAGTTGAATACATAAAAAACCACAAAGACTTGAACTGTAATTATGAAATACTATATAAGATTTTCCAACTCATTGTAAACATAAAAAAAACAGTAATATGATCTCTTAACTTCACATGTGTAAGACTATCTCTGATAAAGATAATCACTATTGTTTAAACCATAAACTCGAATTCAGACTTTCACATGATGCTCAACTCTCCATGCCATCTCATATTGATGACCCATCTGATCAGCACTGATTGTATATATGTGTGGAGATAGTAATCTGGACCAACTGATGATTGCTGGTTTAGCATGAAATATGTATGAGGATTATTTATCTTTTCAACATGTGTATGATCAGATGGGTCAGCAATATGAGATGGCATGGAGAGGAGAGGGTCGTGTGAAAGTCTGAGGTCGAATCCCTTATATATTACATTATGTGTGCAGATTGTGTGTAAGCCTGTACAATGTATTAATTTATATAGTGAAAATTGAAATAATTGCAATATATAACATTCATTAGAATTTATAAAGTGAAAACTTGAATACTGTAGAACTAAAGTTTTATGAAATTTTGGATTTAATTTATAACAACAATAATAAAAGATTTTGTCTACATTTGAAATAATAAATAGTATATTATTCCCTATTTTATTTTATTTTAAATTACTTTAAAAAATTACACATTTATAATTTTTACTATATAATTAACAAACTAAAATAATAATAAAACATTAAAACAAGACATTTACCTTTTTGTTTTGTTTTTTAAAAAACAACTATTACAACAAGAACCACAAAGCTTCAGACCAATTTTCCTTATGCAGTATACAATTTATGCATTTAACAGGTGAATGAAAAAGCAGGTGATAATCTAATGTGATTGCAATACAATTTATTCAGAGCTTGTGACTCATTAAATAGAGAAAAGATGTCAAGTGTTGGTGGCCTAGTGATTAGCATAGCTGCCTTCCAAGCAGCTGGCCAGGGTTCGCTTCCCGGTCAATGCTTTGACATATAAAAAAAAAAATAAAGAAAAGATAAGTGCTAAGAAAAGCTTGTAATTAAATTGAAATGTCAGAAAAATTTCTAATTTTCAAAATTTCTCTTTTAAGAAAGTTTATAAGGAGATGGTACTAAAAATCAAAATAATTAGCAATATACAAAGAGTTTCCCATTCAAAATCTATATGCAAATACTTTTTATCTGTAAAAATATATGAATATAGATGTTAATAGATGGCCATTTGGAATTTTAAACTGGATTCCAAGAGATTGTAAAAGACCCAGAAAGAGACCATATGTGAGATGGATGGATGAAATAAGAAAGTGTGCAGGGGTGATGTGGGGAAGAGAAGCTAAAGACCGTAAAAGATCGATTGAACTTGGAGAGACCTTCATCCTGCAGTGAATTGATAATGGTTGATGATGATGATATAATAATAATCATTTTTCTTCTATATTTATATATTAAATCTTCAAAACAGAAGTGAATTCCAATTAATCTAATTATTTCACCCTATATGGCCTTAAATAACTTAAATTCATGGTGCTAATAATTTTAACTTAACATTCTCTTAATATTATCTTTAAATATATAAAACATAAAAATCATTAGAATAGAATATATAATTTAATCTTTATATCAAAAACTTGTGTTAATATTCTACTCAAGATAATAAACAATAAATTGAATAATTATATTTAAAATCGCCATGTCAAGCGTTGTTAGCCGAGAGGTCAGCACAGTCGCCTTGCAAGCAGTTGGCTGCAGACGGTTGTTGCGGGTTCGCCTCCTGGCCAATGCTATGACATATGGGAAAAAAATCTCCACTGTTTATTTATCTAAATACTAATGGCTCTTTGACTTGATGTTTAGTTAATCAGATTGCCCTTATGAATACTATCAGAAAACAAAAGTGAATTTGAAACCCCACATAGTTCACTATTTGTCTATGTGTAGGAAAACAAAAATTAATTCTACAAATATGTCAATATTTTCTTATCATGAAAGAGAATACGGATTTGTTCTCAAAATTGTTAAAATAATTTGAGGAATGGAACAAAAAAAAGAGAAATATTAAAAGAAGTTTGCTTTAATACATGAAATGAATAACTAAAAAATCAGCCAGGTTAAAAAAAGTATTCACATAATAGCAAAAACTTTAAATATTGTTAGTTAAAGTTAAAATGTTATAGTTCATTAACCATAGGTAAAAGACCAATATATTGAAAGTATATGAATGTTTTTGATATAAAGATTAAATTATATACTGCTATTGTATTTTTTATGTTACGTATGTTTGTGATTTTTTTCTTTTTTAATTTTAACTGTGAGATGTTATTCGGATAGCAATCATGTTGTAAACTAATTATTATTTTTAACGTCTGGGGCTGAAAAGGTTTGTATTACTTTCCTCATATAAAATATTTACTTCTTCTTAGAAACAGCTGAGTATACTTTCAATGTGGTCAGCTATGATTCTGGTGAACCATACCGAAAGTATATTCAGCTGTGTCTAAGAAAAAATAAATATCTCATGCAAAAAAAAAAAATAAAAACCTTTTCAGTCTCGGATGTTAAAAACGTTTTGACAAATAAAATTACAAATACAAACAAAAAGGAAAAATAGTAATGCTATTCATTTTAATATATTGGTATTTTCAATATTGTAGAGTATTTCCAGAGTTTTGTTGTTTATTACAAATATTGCCTAGTGCTTCTTATTGTTAAAGTACAAGATAATAAAAATAAAATAAAATAATACAAATAATGTTCATAAAAATAAAGCCAATAATATAATTTTTTTATTCTAGCAATCTAGATTTCTTTTTAAAATGACATTATACTTCTAAGATTTGATCTATATACTCTTATTCTTCTCTTTTCCTTTCTTTGCATATCTTCATATATTCATATATATACATCTTATAATAACTTCTTTCATATACACTTCAATGCAAACAAATTTTCTTAAAAAACTTCTTTATTTTTCTTACAGTTTTGACTATCCAGCAGTCTTCATCAGAGCTTTTTATTATTTTATATATATATATTTAACTCTTCAATAATACGTACTTTTATCCAATCTCCACTGCTTTAAAAAATTTTAAAAATTAAAAATAAAATAATAAAAAGCTCTGATGAAGACTGCTGGACAGTCGAAACTGTAAGGAAAACAAAGAAGTTTTTTAAGAAAATTTGTTTGCATTGAAGTGTATATGAAAAAAGTTATTATAAGATTTGGCCTATTTTTAAAAACAAATTGCTGGAATATTGAAAGGTTAACTTTCTTGAATAATGAATATTAATGAACTAAGGTTTGATAAAATATTTTGAACAATCTAATAATTATATTTAATTATGTAAAAAAAATTGCTAATGACTTTATTGCTTGGGAGTTCATAAGAAGTTCGAGTGCCCAAACTGTGAGTTCCAGAATCAAATCTGGGATTGCCCAATCCCAAGTTGAATGCTCTACCAACTGTGGCAAATAGCACCGGATTAAAAAAATGCATGTAGTTTTATTGCTCAAGAGTTCATAAGAAGTTCGAGTGTCAGAACTGCGAGCATCAAAATTGATCCTGGAACTCCCCAATCCCAAGTCAGATTTTCTACCAACTATGCCAAAAAGCATAGAACTATTCAATTATATAGAGATTTAATAAAATATTTGATAACTTGCATCACCGTTTTATTTTTAAAAAATGAAAAACCCACAACTTGCACTAAAGTGAGATAAAATTATAGTTAAACAGTATTTTTCAAATCATTTCTTGTGAAAAGTCTTAAATTCTCTGAAATGTGGCATCAATTTCTTATTTTTTTATATAGCAAAGTGTCGGCTGGGAAGCGAACCCGGGACACCTACTTGGAAAGCAGCTGCTATGCTAACCACTAGGCCACCAATGCTTGACCTTTTCTTATTGTTTAATCAAAAATGGACATCAGACCATCAATAAATAACATTTAAATAAGATAATGCAAAAGACCATGAAAGATGTGCAACATCGTTCTCCTGGATGTTTTGATTGGAGCATTATCATTATGAATGGTAATAATGATGACTGAAACTGACATCAGCATCATGAGGTGAAACTGATTCCTGAAATATTATGTTTGCGGCTATAACCCATTTGTGAGGGGTAAAGACATGTTAAAAAAATATATACTATAATATGGCTTCTCATGGTATTTTTTTTCTTTTCATGTGTCATAGCATCAGCCAGGAAGCGAACCCGCTAACCCGGGACAACTGCTTATAAAGCAGCTGTCCCTCTCAACCACCAATGCTTGACTTCTCATGGTATATTTTGACCCCTGATTACTTAACAACTGGAAGAAGACCAGTGAGACAGAATTTAATTGTAAGAATTTGTTTGTATTACCAACTAGTGTTAATTACTTTTTTTTTGCTATCTTAATATAAACTGAGCACTGATTATATATATGTTTGGGAGATGATAATCTGGACCAACTGATGAGTGCTGGTTTATCACGAAATACAGATATTGGTGATCATTTATCTTTTCTACATGTGTGTGATCATGTGTATCAGTTGTATGAGATAGTGTGGATAGTTGAAAGGTGTTTGAAAGTCTGAGTTCAACCCCCCTATATTTTTAATGACTACACAAAAAATATTCTAGAATAAAGAGATATATAAATGTAGAGAGGAAGAGATTGCTGCTAACAAATAAAATTAAATTTAAACTAGCAGTTTTATGACGATATTTAAACCCAAACATCGATAATAAGATGATTATAAATATCAAATACTTTAATAATGAATAAATAAATAACATACTACATAATATAACCCCCCCCCCCGTCTTTACAAAAAAAAACGTATACGTAATTATAAAATTTAAAAATATTAAATATGTATTCATAACTAAAAACAAGTGTCTGACGTCTAACTAAAAATAAAATGCAAAACTATTATATTTCAGAGTATTTTTTCAAATATAAAAAAAGACCGAATATGAAAAAACATGCCATCATAAATGCTTAAAAAAACCAAATTAGAAGCTAATTAAATGTAAGAACAAAAAAAAACTGTTTCAGCTAAATGCCGAATTAGATGGTAATTCAATATAATTAATTAAGAGTACACTTACTAATAAAACAGATATTGTAGATAATCATCTAAAATAGAACACTAACTTAATAAATGATGTTAGATGAGCAACTAATTTGTAAATGAACAATTAGTTTCTTTATAAACAGTTTAAATGAAGAAATAAAAAGAGGGGGGGGAGGGGGAGTGTAAAATAAAATCGTCTGACAATTTTATGGCAATTCAAGAATAAGTTTCTTTGCAAATTAAATCTGTTCAAAAGACTTGACCAATCAAAAAAAAAAAAAATAGTTAAGACGATATATATAAAATAATTTAAAATATGATTTTTTTATACAGTACAGGCTTTTTCATACCTGCACTTCTATATGTAATATATAGGGGATTTGAACTCAGACTTTCACATGACTCTCAACCATCCATGCTATCTCATATTGCTGATACACTTGATCACACACATGTCGAAAAGATAAATAATCACCAATATCTGTATTTTGTGCTAAACCAGCACTCATGGGTGCTCAAGGGTATCAGCATTTGACACATGAAAAAAAAAATGTATCGGCAGTACGAAATAGCATGGATGGTTGAGGGTCATGTTAAAGTCTGAGTTCAAACCCCCTATATATAAAATAAATTATTAGAAGATTTAAAAAGTTCTTGTCAATAAAAAAAAAGTTCACAATAAAGTCAACAACACAGAATATAATGTTAATAATGGTTGGTTATAATATAGGTCTTATTGTTTAAAGAAATTGCTAAATCAATATATATATATATATTTTAAAAAAGAATCGACACTGCAAATATACATAATTATAGTTACTTTTTACGGTACTTAGTATTAGTCCTGTGATACGGAGCACATATTAGACCTGCTGCGACTTTTCACATTCGTATCAATCCACTGATAACTTTGTAATCTAGTGATCTGCCCAAAATAACATGTACATGGATTATATACATGATATTTTGCAAAAATTTACGGATATAACATGTACATGAATCTTTTGGACATGATATTTTCCCAAGATTTACAAAGTTATTGGCAGGTTGATACAAATATAAAAAGCCGCAGCAGGTATAATACGTGATCTGTGTTACAGGACTAATACAAACTAAAAATCATTTTTAAGCAAGTAATAAGAGGTGCCATTAAGAAAAAAGCCATACAATTTGGTAAATTACAAAAATTTTGAATATATTTTACCATAAATATATTACAAACTAAAAACTATTATTAAGCAATTAATACGAGACACCATTAATCGGTAAATTTCAACAATTTTTGAATGTATTTTACCATATATATATTACAAACTAAAAACCATTTAAGCCATTACTACAAGATGCCATTAAACAAACAGCCATAAAATTTAGTAAATTTCAACAATTTTCTAACGTATTTTACCATAAATATATTACAAACTAAAAACCATTTTTAAACAATTAATACAAGATACTATTAAGCAAAAAGCCGTAAAATCGGTAAATTTCAACAATTTTTAAATGTATTTTACACTAAATATATTACAAAGTAAAAACAATTTAAAAGCAATTAATGTAAGACGCCATTAAGCAAAAACCCATTTGTAAGCAATTAATATGACATGCCATTAAGCAAAAAGCCATAAAATCGGTAAATTTCAACAATTTTTAAATGTATTTTAAAATAAATATAGTACAAACTAAAAAATATTTTAAAGCAATTAATACGAGATGCCATTAAGGAAAATGCCATAAAATCGGTAATTCAACAATTTTTGAATATGCAAATATACATTTAATAGATATTAATGGGCTAATTTTTAAGCTATTCTGTGATACATTATAATTTAAAAAAGAATGAAATACATGCCGCATTTTCAATAAAAAGATACAAAATTTATTTACATGGAAAAGTATAATTAAATTATCAAAATTTCTAAAATATTATTCATGAAAACATAAAATATACACATATGTTACTTACTGTCCAATATATATCAGGAATTGTCGCAATAAGTAATACGTTAATTAAATTTTCTGGACAAGATGGAGATTTGACAATAAAATTTTACATTGTTTCTCTCCGAAATGATTGCATTATTGCGGAAAACTGTTGTCAGAATGAAATACTGACAATAACTGGTGAAATACAAAAAAAATCACATTGGATATAAGATAAGAAAGATTGGAGATACAATAAGAAATATTGAGAAGTACTTGGGAAACTACGTTCTGCTGCAACATCAGATAACAAAATACCAGGATTTACGTGGAATTATTTGACCTAATCACAATGATATATTCATTGTGGTTGTGAAAAGGTGCCATGGGTTTAATATGTGCTGTGTCACAGGACTAATACGTAAGTACCCTTTTTACTTAGGGCTAGCTTAAGAAAATAAATTCAGTTGAACTTTAGTATTTGCATATCTACTATTATTCCATAATTATCATTTTGCACCACAACGTAATATATATTAAGAAATGATTCTCATAAGATAAATATAATATTATTACTACTTCCCACACATAACAATATTAAATCCTTTAAAATAGATGTTTCATAAGCCATGGTTTTTATCATATAATATTTTATGTGAATTTACGCACTAAATTTCAATCAGAAAATTAGTATATTTAATGCACCATAAGATTTAGAGATTAAGTAATGTGTGAGAATAAGATGATGACTTTTTTATAAATTTGTGTAAGAGATTAAAAAATTCCATAGAGTTGACATAGAAATGAGTCTGGTTTCCTGAGATAGAAACAAAACATTTGAAAAACAATTGCGAGTAATTGTAATATAAATTATTTTTTTACTGTACATAAATAAGTAAATATCTCAGGGCACGTTGCTAGCCGAAAATTCAAATACAAAATGTTCAAATCATTCTCCCAAATATGCTTTTTCAGCAACACTCTCTGCAAATACATATATAAATTAATATATAAACCATTGTAATGTGATGTGATGTATTGTGGCTTCTCCTTAAATGAAGTCAAGAATGTCTCAGCAATTATGCCCAGATAAACTTGTTAGCCACTTTGTTTTCCATTTCCCACTCTAAATTTTCCCATACTCTGCTCCATCCCATTTCCACAACATAATCTTTGTCAACTCTATAGCCTTAATATCTAATTCCCCCTTATCTTTTCCCAAACCCAGCATAAAAACCAATAATTCACTTTCTGTATAATCACTTTTTTCATATTTATTCTTCCATAACTTCATTACATGTACCCTTTCTGTTTTCAATTAACAAATGTCTAATATTTTCTATTCCTTCCTTACATAATTTACAAAATAAACCACCCATATTTTTCCATTTACATGTATATTCTCTTGTAGCTAAAGATCCCGTTCGAGCCTTAAACAATAAACTACTTTCCTTACTATTATCATATATTAACTCGCAGCTAATATTCTGTTTATTTCTATATATATTTAAATTCTTTTTACTCTCCATACAATTTCTCCATCTCTCTAACTCCCTATTCTTTATTAATAAATCTATTATTTTATCCCATTCCTTACTACTACAACACTCAACAAACCTCTTAACCCAATCATCCCATCTTTTATACAAATATACTGATATAGACTTTTAAACAGAGGGCTTTACTGGATATTTGTAATTGTATAATGGTTTATATATTTTATAATTATTTCAGTTAGTGTTAACAGTAACTTTCTTTTCACATATAAATTAGTATGATGTGGTTTAATTTAACTTTTAACAAATTTAATTTCTATGAAAAAAAAGAGGTGGGTAAAAATATTGTAGTAACATTTAGTATCATGTTTTCATTTTCAAAAGTTATTTATTGGCAAAGGCAAATTTTAACACAAGACCATTAACTATTGCAATGGAAAGTTTTATAAGAACTTTATCAAATTAATTAAATATTATGACATTAATTAAAATATTTTACCCCATATTCATTTAAATAATTAAAGAAACATTTATGTTTGTAACTCTTTGTGTCAAGAGGATAATTTTATAATATATATACATACACACATACATAAACAAAGCAAAGTGGGGGGGGGGTATTTCCTTGTAATTAACTAAAGATATGTTTACCAATGGTGTTGCTAGGAAACCATCAATTACTATTGGCAGTCATAAGTGAAAACAAACTTTGTTCTGATACCCTTGTTTTTTATCTTGAGTTTAATTAGAAAGAGGTTAATTATATAAAAATAATCCCACACTTTACTTTGTTTACATCATATTAAATCCAGGAAAATATTTTATCTAACATATATATATTATTAAAAAAAGTTTAAAGATAATGCACAAAAAAAAATCATCAACTCTAAAAAGTATGACTAAAACATCTTAATTACAAAGCCAATATTCATAATGACTTCTTACAAATATTTTATTATAGTTTGTTTTCTCCTATGGGGTGACTTATAAATTAAATGACCAATCAATTTTATACTTTTTTAAATCAGTTTCTTATTTATCTTCTTCCTACCTCCTCAGGACAATAATAAAATCTTGCTTTTAAAAAATACAATTTTGCAATAAAATATTTAAACTACAAATTATAAGTTTTTAAATCAATAACACAGATATATCATCATTATCATTATTTTCAATCATTAATGCAAGTGAAGGTCTCTCCAAGTTCAATCCTCATTCTCTGATCTCTAGCATCTCTTTTCTACATCATCCCAGCACACTTCGTTATTTCATCCATCCATCCATCTCACACGTGGTCTCTTTCTAGGTCTTTTTAAATCTCTTCGAATGTCATTTAAGATTTCAATTATCTATTTGTTATCATCTCTTCTAGCAATATGTCCAGCCCAATTCCACTTCAGTTTCTTAATTCTTTCAATAAAGTCAGTAACACTGGTTTGTTTTCTCGCCTACTTATATTATTTCCAATCCCTTCTTGTTAATCCTAATATATTGAATATATTTATACTTCATTGAGTGGTCCTAAGTCGCTATATTGTTTTTTTTTTTTTTTATTAAGTGACCAATTATCAAATCCATAAGTAAGAACTAGTAAAATACAACTATTAAAAACCTTCCTCTTCAAACCAATAGCATTTCTATCAAAAGCATTCCAACTAAATTTAAATCTATGATTAACTTCATCCATTACATTTCCATCTGTAAGAATAATTTGGCCAAGATATTTGTAGTTGTTATTTCTTTCTAACTCATCATTATTAATCTTTTCTCTTTTTTTTCCAAAAAATCCATTGAACATTAATTACCTTTTTTAACTTTCATCAGATGTCTTTGGCAATATTTCCTGAAGCACTAAAATATTATTTGCAAAAACAATTACATCATCTGCAAAATTTAGATGACCTAAATAATCTCCATTTACTTTTACTGCCTTAGCTTCTCATTTTAATATATATATATATATTATAATGTTTTTCGTTTTGCTAGGCCTTTACACGCTAATATAAACTGCGCGTGAGTTGATCAAGCTATGTCAAAAAAGAAGAAAGTTATATTTCTATTCTAAAAACATAGCTATATTTCCTGATCAACTCGGCCTATTAATTGTGGAGAATTGTGCTATTGACGAAATCAGCTTTTAATTTATTTAATCTGGGCGCCAGAATTCCTAAGAATTCGCTGAAATCGTCATATAACATCTCACAAATAAAATAAAAAAACTTTTAAACTAATCAGTATTACATCATACCGTTACGAGAATTAATTTTTTAAGATTATTATTCCTGGGCTTATTCAAACATATTGGCAAAGGTAAATTACATTTTTAAATCTTATTAAACTACTAATAGATTTAATAATAAAAAATAATAACTATTATTAATAATGCACAATGAAAAGGTTGATAAAAGTATAATCTCTTTTATTCTAACAAACTAAAATATTTATATGTTAAATTACGAATTAACTAAACTGGAAAGTACACACATGCTAATCCAGATAATGAATTGATTAACAAAAACAGTTAGATTAAATAATGAACGCAATTTAATAATGTTCCAAGATCTTGTATAAAATTCTTTATAAGAAAGTCCCTTGAATGTGAAAGTAAAGTCTATATCAGGATGGTAGTCTAAGCTTAGATAAATAATTGTTTGCAAACTTTTAAGTCACTATCAGGAAAATTTATTCTTAACTTACCGGTAAGTTCATGTAGGTTTATAGGATCCCAGATCATGAGAATTTCCATTGGTCTCTCCTGCCAGCGTCTTCCATTATTGTTCCGTTCTATAGCTGGAGAAAAGGCACGGTTGTAGTGACCCTTTTATAAAAAGCGGTCTTCACAAGTCCTGTTTCCATGCTTGCGTGACAGCTTGGTACAGCAAGGGGCATACCTGTGTAGAAGTATATTTCTTGCCACAGGTTATGCTCGTGGAAACCTCCAACTTTCAGAGACGTAACTAGAAGTTAAAGAGAAGACCCAGATTGAAGTTGTCATCTCCTTTTTATATCGCGCTCCATTTTTGGAACTTCTGCGCACTCTTTTGTCTTTTTTATCAGCGTATAAGATAATAATCTTATACACTCTCTCTTAAATTTAAGTTACAAAGTTCTCTTTTTTTTTAGCATTATTCTTCCATCTTTAATTAGCTAAAATATTTTTCTTTTAGCTTATACTTTTGGAATTCTTTTAATTTATCTGGATTAGTAATCTGTATGTCATTTATTCTTTCCAATTAGATAAAAAAAATAAGAATGACAATTTTAACCTTCATTGCACGTTTTAACAAAAATTATACTAATCAAAAAAAAATCTAAATTTACTTTTTTAGCTTTTACCAAATGCCAATATATTTGTAACGTATATAAATAAACGTTACAATACCACCAGTGCCAGGAGATGAGAATAAAATAGGGGTTTACACTAATTTTATTCTTAAGTTTTTTAAATTCATATTCGTATTTTTTTTTCTGTAGTAGCGTGCTGATATATTGTGTAGACTCATTCACAAGCGACGTTCGGCTTTAATGCCCACTTTTAGGTCTAACATGGCGGGAATGGAAAATATTTCAACATTCATCTGTGTCCTATCCACTTTAGTGTAATATTAACGATAAGAAGCCCAAGTTATAAGCACAAATGAGCGTTGCTCATCGTTCTGAGTCTTGGCAACTTGGTCCAACTTGATCCGCCTTCCCCTTTATTGGGATCTCTGCTAGAAATAGTCTGACGAGCATTTAAAGACGGTCTTATGTTCATATACTGTGGATAAGGACTCGGGGCTATGTTATTCCCCTCTTCAGTAACCGCCTACCCAGTCAAATACTTGTGACTTACGTCTACATCAGCCACGATCGTGTTTTTAGACATATATAAAAAAATATACATATATATTTTTTCTTTCTGGAAGTCATATTAAAAAAATATCTTCTTTCATATTTTAATAATCAGGGTTTAATTAGTTAGTTTTTTTTTTTATAATTTTTTTCTTTTTTCAAAAAAATCATAATTTATTTTCCGGCTGTGAGTTTCTTTTAGTCATCATTGTAATGTTCTTTATCATTACAACTCATCTCAGGTTGTAGTTGTTAAATTGAAGCCCGAGTTGGGTCGCCATTATAACGTTTTTCGTTTTGCTAGGCCTTTACATGCTAATATAAACTGCGCGTGAGTTGATCAAGCTATGTCAAAAAAGAAGAAAGTTATATTTCTATTCTAAAAACATAGCTATATTTCCTGATCAACTCGGCCTATTAATTGTTGAGAATTGTGCTATTGACGAAATCAGCTTTTAATTTATTTAATCTGGGCGCCAGAATTCCTAAGAATTCGCTGAAATCGTCATATAACATCTCACAAATAAAAAAAAATACTTTTAAACTAATCGGTATTACATCATACCGTTACGAGAATTAATTTTTTAAGATTATTATTCCTGGGCTTATTCAAACATATTGGCAAAGGTAAATTACATTTTTAAATCTTATTAAACTACTAATAGATTTAATAATAAAAAATAATAACTATTATTAATAATGCACAATGAAAAGGTTGATAAAAGTATAATCTCTTTTATTCTAACAAACTAAAATATTTATATGTTAAATTACGAATTAACTAATCTGGAAAGTACACACATGCTAATCCAGATAATGAATTGATTAACAAAAACAGTTAGATTAAATAATGAACGCAATTTAATAATGTTCCAAGATCTTGTATAAAATTCTTTATAAGAAAGTCCCTTGAATGTGAAAGTAAAGTCTATATCAGGATGGTAGTCTAAGCTTAGATAAATAATTGTTTGCAAACTTTTAAGTCACTATCAGGAAAATTTATTCTTAACTTACCAATAAGTTCATGTAGGTTTATAGGATCCCAGATCATGAGAATTTCCATTGGTCTCTCCTGCCAGCGTCTTCCATTATTGTTCCGTTCTATAGCTGGAGAAAAGGCACGGTTGTAGTGACCCTTTTATAAAAAGCGGTCTTCACAAGTCCCGTTTCCATGCTTGCATGACAGCTTGGTACAGCAAGGGTCATACCTGTGTAGAAGTATATTTCTTGCCACAGGTTATGCTCGTGGAAACCTCCAACTTTCAGAGACGTAACTAGAAGTTAAAGAGAAAACCCAGATTGAAGTTGTCATCTCCTTTTTATATCGCGCTCCATTTTTGGAACTTCTGCACACTCTTTTGTCTTTTTATCAGCGTATAAGATAATAATCTTATACACTCTCTCTTAAATTTAAGTTACAAAGTTCTCTTTTTTTTTAGCATTATTCTTTCATCTTTAATTAGCTAAAATATTTTTCTTTTAGCTTATACTTTTGGAATTCTTTTAATTTATCTGGATTAGTAATCTGTATGTCATTTATTCTTTCCAATTAGATAAAAAAAAAATAAGAATGACAATTTTAACCTTCATTGCACGTTTTAACAAAAATTATACTAATCAAAAAAAAATCTAAATTTACTTTTTTAGCTTTTACCAAATGCCAATATATTTGTAACGTATATAAATAAACGTTACAATATATACGTTTAACAATATATACACAAATATATATAAACACATTCAAAGGTGTACATATATAATAACATATAAACAGATACAAATATATATTAATAATTTCTACATTAAATATGCATATCTAAACAAATTTTTATAAATGAATATAATAAATAAGTTTATAGAAATAATAAACACGCCCATACTTCCCCATTCTTTTTAAATTCATATAAATAATAATACAATAAAAGACAAATGACCCCCAAGATGCATTTCGTGCTGAACCAGCACTCATCAGTTGGCCCAGGTCACTAACTCTCATATATATCTTTATTATATGCAAAGTATTTATCTAGAGTAAATTGTTACTTTTTCATTTACCATTGTCAAACTTCCTCCACTCACAAGTTTGATACCATCCATTTCCAATAAATACACTAATTATTATTACTAATCATTTTCGAAACTAGAGATTATCTCTAGCACAGATATAAACTTTAAATCTCAGTTAAAGATTAATATATCTGATTTTTTAAATTTACACACACGGAGTTAGTTTCTCTGTCCCGTATATAATATCTTTATAGAAATAATAAACACCTCCATACTTTCCCATTCTTTTTCAAGATACAATAATAATAAATAAGTACAAAAAAACATATATATATATTAATTATATGTAATAAATATATATATTAATGAATTTTAATACTTTATCTATAACGAAGCTTTTTTAAAAAAATTTCTTATATAAAGTATATTTATTATTTATCTAAATATTATTTATCTATATGTAAATGAAATGGAAGTAACTATCTCCTACTGAGTTATATTTACTAAGGCTATAAACCTCAAGAGTATGCACGTGAAAATACGAAGGTAGGGACCTCTACAGGTCCTAACCACAAGCTGAGGTTTATAGCCTTAGTAAATATTACTTACTTAATCAAATGTGCGTTTAAATAAATTTATAATTACTACTGAGTTATGTAAAGCCAACAACTATGAAAAAATGGAATGATATCATCTATCTTTAGCTCTGTTGTCATATAAGCTTGGTTTTTGATATAATTTTAAATTATAAGGTGAATTATAGCTATTATTTTAATTTATGGATAGAATAAATAATCTGAAATCACCATTGATATATTCAGAGGATCAAAACAAGTCTCTGTCTTAACAACCTATATGTAAGTAAACAAAAAATATATACAGCAAATATAAAAAAATAGTTATCGGATAATTTAGTTTCAACCATGGTTTAAACCATTACTTACACCAAATGATATTGGTTTTTCCATATATATATATATTAATCACATTTTAAAAAATTTCAGCATTATTACTATTTTTAACCCTATTCCCAGAATGACTGTTCTAATTAAAACACTTAACAGTTTATAGTTTCAGCCCCTTCTTTTCAATCATTTAGTTTATCTAGGGTAAAAAATTCCATTAAATTCTTCAATTAAATTCAACCATAGTACTTGATTTAAAAAAAGGACTTTATTTAAAGAAAAAAAATTAAACCAGAAAATCACATTACGAATTAAACTTCACCTTGTTTTTTTTTACTTATGAATAAAATTTGTTTTTTAATTATTATTTTTTGCAACATTAGTGATATGCATGGTATGTAAAAAAAACTATATAGCTAGTAAAATATAATCTTGTATCAAAACCAAGAAGAGATAAACTTTAAAATCAAAACTCATTGATAAACAATAATAACACAAAAAATAGAATTTCTCTGAACATAATAATCATAATAAAGCCTAATGAAATATTATTTTAAGTAGCATTATGTTTTTATACTGTAATAGTGATATTAGCGATTAAGCCAATGCATATGTGCTTTGAAAATAAATTATAAATGAATACTCTCACTTTTTCAGACACGAGATATAGTTTTTTAGGAAAGATGGAATGAATCCACCCATCCTTTTGACCCAAACATTTATTTATGTATGGGCAAATTTTAAGCGTATGGAAATGAGAGCAAAAAATGAGAGTGTGAAGATGTTAAGCAATGCTTAATCGCTAATATCACTATTACAGTATATAAACATAGTGCTATATAAAATAATATCTCATTATATATGTTTAATTTCAACTAAAGAATGACGTATCGTAAATTGTAAAGATTTCACAACCGTCATTCATTCAAGCATAATAAATGTAATTTTAAGTAATTGTTTAACATCTTCACACTCTCATTTCTATATGCTTAAGATTTGCCCATACATAAATGTTTGGGTCAAAAGGATGGGTGTTTCATTCCATCTTTTCTAAAAAACTATATCTTGTGAGTAGAAAAATGAGAGTATTCATTTATAATTATCTTTAAAGCACATGTGCATTGGCTTAATCGCTAATATCACTATTACAATAAAGCCCAATGTAAAAATAATATGAGTAATAGTAGCAGTGCTACTAGTAATTATTTTTCAGATCTCATTTAGACAATAACTGATTTAAATTTTACCAAACTTCATAGAAGTCAATATCATGATTATGACTAGTATAATTAAACTAGTTGAAAGTACACTAGGTAAATTTTGTTAACTTTGCAGAAATAAAGCTTATCTCATATACATTCTAGCATACCAAATTATGTTGTATTAATATAATTTTGTTTTATGTTATTAACTGCTTTAAAACATTGCAGAAATTCTTATTATTATATATTATCTGTGGAAATCAGGTAGTTCTTTGCCTACTGCAGAAAATTATATGACAATAAAAATAATTCAACCAAATGATAAAACTTGATAATAATCAGTCTTAACATCCTTTAGATGCACTATAGATTTATTTATTTTTGAAAAATAGTCAATTGAAATTATTGTACTGATTCATTTTTTTACATATATAAAAAAATAAATGGAATATATTCTTAATTATATATAAATCAACATAGTACCATAAAAGTAGTAATTGTTACATAGAAGTATCCCATGAAGACAGGTATTTATCAGAAGAAAAGTTGGTACTTATGAGTTTTCCTGTCAACCAATGGCAGCCTGTATTTTCGATAAATATACAGTTTCGAGGGCCTATAATCTACGGAAGCTGTGTTAGTTGCTACCTTAAAACAAAATTAATAAATTGATCTTTAAATTTAAAAAAGGAATAAATTCTGATAAATTTCATTAAAAATCTTTATTAATTTTTTTTTTACTTATATTATAACAGGAAGAAGTGACAAGACACTCTTAACATTGTTGTACCTTGTTTTAATTCAGCTGTTTCTTTTTTGTCAGGTTTTTTTTTTTTTTTTGTAAATTGTCATAATGATAAAAATTTGGAACCTTCCTGTCACAGAACATAATAATGCAATGGATTATTTCCAAAGGATCCTGCCTTCCCTGAAAAGTGTGTGTTAATGGTCACGATATGATTGCACCTGAATAAAAGTGTAAGTATTGTATTTATATATTTTTTCATTTTTCAGTCAAAAAATTAATCCCCCCCCCAAAAAAAGGAAAATAAACTATAAATATTGTAATTAATATTTCCACAATCATTTCTTTTTTAAAATAACAATAATAAAAAATAAAATTTAAGTTTTAAATACTAAATTTCCTAGCAGGTATTGGGGGGGGGGGGACTTTCGATTTATCAGAAATATGGGTTCCATCTTCGTTTACAGGAAAACTCACTACTAAAAAATTAATACATTAATCAGATATTCTTTACTAAGTAAAGAAATGATTATACACTAATTAAACAATTTCACAAATGATTTCGAAATAATAAATATATGTGAATTTCCTGAATTACTGTAAAGTTTATTTTTTGCAAAAAAAAAAGAAAAGAAAATAATTCAATTTCTTTACAGCAACAATACATGTATATATATTGTTTACAAACAAAAGCATGTGATAATTAAAAAAAAGTAATGAAATAAAAAGTCAAGTTACGATAATATTTTTTTTATTTACTATTTCTTTAAGATTTGAAATACAGGTATTCTTCATATACCTGGAGCTAAATTGTAAATATAGAGGATTTGAACACAGACTTTCAAGCATCCTTCAACGATCCATACTATCGCATACACATGCAGAAAAGATAATTAACGTATTTAAACAAATATAAACTGAGCACTGATTATATATATATGTGTGTGTGTATGGGAGATGATAATCTGGACCAACTGATGAGTGCTGGTTCAGCACAAAATGCATATATTGATGATTATTTATCATTTCTGAATGTGTGTGGACATGTGTATCAGTGGTATGAGATAGTATGAATAGTTGAAGAGTGCTTGAAAATCTGTATTCAAATCCCCTGTATTTACCATCTCTTTGTTTTTTTTTCTAGTTGAATTGTTATAAATGATAAATTATTTACATTGTACTACATTTCACAAATATCTTTTTTTATATTCAAACAATTAGAAGAAAGATTAATAATTATAATGCAATAATGATATATAAATTAAATAACACTATATCCCTAAATATAGCTATAATGTAAAAAAATATTTATAAGAAATTGTTTCTGATCTTTTAATAAAAATGACAAAATAAAAAACTAGTCAAGCGTTGGTAGCCGAGAGGTCAGCGCAGCTGCCTTGCAAGCAGTTGCTTGCAGACAGGTGTTGCAGGTTCGCTTACGGCCGATGCTTTGACATATGAAAAAAAAAATCACAAAATATACTTTTGTACATACAAACGGTAAATGAAGTGAATCTTCCTAAAGTATTATGGGTGGAGTATTTCTGAAAATGGAATCAATTGATTTGTCAAATTACTACAGCAGGTGTTTAAATGAAAACGGTACACATAAAGCTTGAACTGTTATTAAGAGAATGAAATGAGTCATAATATAGATAAATATTTTACAAGCACATATAGACACAATATATATTTCTTTATCGCTATATACAAAACAAAAGCATCATGTGACTACTAACATTTAATATTTGCAATACTAATAATCTACTAAATGATTTAAATAAATTGTCCATAGAAGAAATCACAAATTTCTGTGCAAAGAGGGTCATAAGCGTAAAAATATCTGTTGGTCAGAGAAACTGTCTTTTTGAAATCTTTCTATACTACTGTAAACTCATTAATTTTACTGTAATGTTTTTCAACCTTTTTCTCCATCTTCATACTGATATTTTTTTCTTGTAGCTCTTCTATTTGTTTTATTTATTTTATATAATTATAAATAATTTACAAAAACATAATAATTACTTTAAATTGTATACAGTTATTTAAAAAAATAGGGGTTTGAACTCAGACTTTCAAGCACCCTTCAACTATCCATGCTATCTCACACCACTGATACACATGACCACATACATATAGAAAGGATAATTAATCAACAATATAGGTATTTTGTGCTAAACCAACACTCAGCACTGATTATATATGTGTGAGAGATGATAATCTGGACCAACTGATGAGTGCTGGTTTAGCATGAAATATGTATATTGGTGAGTATTTATCTTTTCTGCATGTATGTGGTCATATGTATCAACGATATGAGATAGTATGGATAGTTAAAGAGTGCTTAAAAGTCTGAGTTCAAATCCCCTATATTTAATTAGGTTCCAGGTATGTGAAGAGTACCTGTATTTCAAAGTTTTAATAATATATATTCAATAACAAAATTGATAAATAGTAAAATAATAATAAACTTCAAGCGTACATATATAGATATGCTTTATGAGATATGAAATAAGAAACTCTCCCAGTTTTATTTGATTTAATGCATTTTCATGCCAAATACAATAATCATAGCTATTAGGTTTTACAGTTTAGAAGAGAATAGCTTGATGTTTGGCACCAAAAATGCATTAAACCAAAAAAACTGGGAGAATTTCTTATTTCATACATCGTAAAGCATATCAGTGTATCTAATGTTCGAAGTTTATTATATTATGGATCGTTTTCATAACTATTAAATGAAATTATAAATACGTATAGTAATATATTTAATTTTATATGGAGTTTAGTATAATTAGCAGATTCTTTTCTCGATTTTACTCTCTATTTTGTTATATTTTTAATAGTTTCTTTTTTTTTTATGTGTCAAAGCGTTTACAGGAAGCGAACCCTAGAACAACTGCTGTGCTAATCACTCGGCCACCATTTCCATAAATAAATAGTACAAAAGTACAATCATATGACCTAAGTTTTTTTTTATAATATGAGGATATTATGTCAGTCCAGAATGCATCATTTTCTCTCTGTTTTTATTTTAAAATTGCATCCTACAAGGAATTATAGTGTGGCATATTATTTTTCTCAGAGCTGCTGAATCTGAGATATAATTTTGGCACTCTGATTGAAAACTATTATACTATCATCAAATCATTTGCAATGCTACATTTCATTTATTTCAACTATTTCAATTTAATAAAAATTGTTTCAAAAGATCAAAAAAAAAAATTTCTCATATTTTCCATTCTCATCACAAATGCCTAAAAACAAACAAACAACAAAACAAACTAGTCAAAATAAGTCATAGATCACATGACCCAATTCTCTTAAGCTTGTAAGATATAATCAATGAGGATTGCCAATTCATCAACAAGCTTTGTGATAAATGCTTAACCAGAGCCAGCATTTAAAATATCTCTGTCAGAATCCCTTCCCCCCAAACCTTTGACCATGGTTTCATGCTTTGGCACTCTTCAGAGAGGTGCTAGGGTAGGTTCAGACACTAGATATAAAAATAGATAACTTCTAGATAAATGCTGGCTTTGGGTTGGTATTTTTAGATCTAGTGTCTGAACCTACCCTAGCACCTCTCTGAGTAGTGCCAAAGCATGAAACCATGGTCAGAAATTAGGGGGGTCCTGACAGGGATATATTAAATGCTGGCTCTGGCTAAGCATTTATCACAAAGCTTGTTGAGGAATTGGCAATCCTTATTGATTATATCTAACAAAACAAACTGTTTTTTGTTTTTTTTTTTGCTCCTCTTATCCTTATGTTTCCACTATTATAATTTTTCCTATTTTTTTTAAACATCTTACATTCCCAAAATAAACATTCTAAATGTTCTCTTCCATTTTCACATGCATCACATTCAGACACAAAATTTTTATACTATTTTCACTCCTACATTTGTGTCCATCTCCTTTTCACTCCTACATTGATGCCTATCTCCTAGACTTGTCCCAAATAACAATTTGTTTCTTTTAGTTTCCCTAAACAAAGGCAAAACTCCCCATACAGTAGTGCCACCCTGTGCCAAACAGAGTAATCAATGGATGCCAGAAGGCTTGTGCATAAAATCCCTATCTAGTGCCTATTCATCCAATATCCCCAGCCTAGTTTCTGGCTTGTGGCTATCATCAGTGAGAAGCCTTGGATCTGAGAGCACAGGGTGGCACTACTGTATGGGGAGTTTTGCCTTTGTTTACAACAAATTATGTGCTAGTATAGAGATGGTGATCATGTGATGTTTGATAGTTTCCCTAAATTTGTTTTATTTTTTTCTATTTTTATTCTACTGTAAATTAAAGTCTATTTTTTTCTAACCAAACTATTCTTATAATTAACCAATCCGATACTCACATCTCCTATGTGGATGATTTAGTTATTTTTCTCCCATCATAATTATACTAACAATTTTTCAACCCACTTTAATAAAAAACAAATTTTCTATTTGGAATATTCGTACATGTAAGATCATTTCTTCCAATTTTTTTTAAGTAAAGACACTACTCTCTCACATAATCTATTTCTAAATAAAATTAATTATTGGCAAACATATGAAATTGAAAATACTAATAATATATCAAATAATAGTCAATCTTTCTTGTTATGTAGTAACAAATACATTATAAAAAAGTTCAGATAGTGGCACTGGAATCCAAATACCTAAACTTCTTAATAAAATTAAATGTCAAAGCTCTTCCTATTAATTATTTTCTCTTCTACAAGCAACACTTTACAAACATAGATTGATTATGTGTCCTCTGTCATAGAAATGAAGAAACATTAGAACACTTTCTTATGGATTGTTCCTCACATCTTCCTTGTCATATTCCTATCACCTCAATCTTCCTTGTTGTATTCTTATCACTAACATGATTGATTCAAACTCATTAACAATCAACAACCTGGTCCTTTCCCCAATTACTACATTCATTCTTTTCATACTCTGGTTTGTAAGAAGCTATCTAAGCTTTAAACCCATACCTCACATCACTAAATCACTCCTCACTGAAGAGACCTATAGGTCGAAACCGGTCTGGGGATGGGGACCATTTAAAAATGATTTGAATGCCTTCTCTTGTAGTAGCATTTATCATAAATAAAAAAAAAAAGCTTGTTTAGAGCTATTAGCACGCTCTTAATTTTACATATTTGTAAGTGCAAGCTATATATAAGTCATGTGACATCTGACTTGTTACTATTACTATTAAATCACTTTTCCTAAAAAAAAATTAAATAACATTAGGACCACAGATCAAACACATGCATCAGCTGATATATTTTTGCAGCTACATGGAATCTGATTTCATTAACAACAACCCAATGACATGGCTATTGAATATACATTAGATATATATTGATTGCTGCTCAATTGTATAAATATCTATTTTATCGTTGTTTTTTTTTACTTGAAATATCTTTTGTTTCAATAAGACTCTCCAATGTATATAGTAAACCTAATAAAATTAATTTAAAATTAATTCATTTGTTATAAATTTTATGAATAAGCCATTTCTTAAACGAATTCATTCAATATAATTTATTTTAAAAAATGAAGTTTGAGCATATAAGATGGTAAAGTCGTGATCCATGGATCCTGAACTCAAACCACTATTTTATCAATGCACTTTAATATGAATTATTTCAAACGTCATTTCCGTCATCATATATGAGATATAGCAAATTTAGATTTAGCACATATTTGTAAACATTTTACCAAAATGATTCATTTTAAATAATTTTTTTGTAATAATAACAAATCAAATCAGATCAACTTTCATCAATATATGTAAATTAAACAATAAATTATTTTTATGAGATCATTTATCTCTTTTTCTTTTTACAAAAGCAAAAACACTTTTCCAATTTTTATCACCAATCAATTGACAGGTGATAAATAACATTTTAAATATTTATTTTATTACCAAGTACCTATCATATATATTTATATAAAAATATTTAACAGCCATTTTATTAAAAAAAATACAAATCACGTGCATGCGCAAAAATACATTTATTCAACTTTAACAATTAGTGAGAAACAGAAATCACTAAAAAAGGAAGCTTAATTTCAATGCAATTACTACTATTATATTAATTTGATTTCTTTTTTAAAAATCTTATATTCAGACACCATCCTTGGACTATATATTCCATATATAAAGTAATTAACCTATTTATTCAATATACTAAATGTTTATTATAGTAAATACAGGGATTTGAACTTACATTCCATTTCAAACAACCAACACACGTGACCACACACATGTAAAAAAAAAAAAAAAAAGATCCTCAATATACCTATTTCAGGCAGAACCAGCCTTCATCAGTTGGGCCAGATCATAATCTCCCACACATATAGGGGATGTGAACTTAGGATATTCAGGCTAGATCCATTCCATTTCAAACAACCAATACATATGACCACACACATGTGAAAAAAATAAATGATCCTCAATATACATATTTCATGCAGAACCGGCTCTCATCAGTTGGGCCAGATCATAATCTCCCACACATTTATGCACTCAGTGCTTGGCTTACATTAAGATAGCAATTCCTTAAAATTTATCTTCTCACCTTTCCAACTATTCAACTGTTCATTTCATTAAAAAACAAATGATGGAATGCTCAAGGCCCTTGGTGGGTTTGATATTGTAGTCATACCCATGTAGACAGATATTACATCAATCTAACACCTCATATTATTGGATCATTACATATTCATTTATATTAAAGGAGAGAAATGTGCTAGACATGTACTGTGATTTAACCTATTTCCAAGGCAATATGCAATTAACCAGCATATTGACTGTTTACTCTATAGTAAATAGAGGGATTAGTCCATATTCATCCTCCATTCATCTCAAACAACTGATATACTTGACCACACACCATGTGAAAAAGATAAATGATCCCCAATATATGCATTTCATGTAGAATCAGCACTCATCAATTGGCCAGAACTAATCTCCCACACATACATACAATCATTACTTGGCTCATATTAAAATAGTCATTCCTTAAAGTTTAATGAACAGGCTTCAATCTTCTCACCCTTCCAACAATTCAACCACCCATTTCATTGAAAAAACCATTGATGGAACACTCGATGCCCTTGATGGATTTGTCACCTCATGTAGATATTACATCAAAATAACACCTCTGGTCTATTTATTGGACTATTATGTATTCATTTATATTAAGAGGAGAGAAATGAGCTGGCATATACTTTGATATAATCTATTTCCAAGGAAATATGTAAATTAATCTATTCATTTAGTTCAAATACCTCTATTTACTACAGTAAACATTCAGTATAGTGAATGAATAGATTAATTACATATTGCTTTGGAAATAGGTTACATCATAGTATAAGTCCAACTCATCCCTATCCTATTAATATAAATGGATACTTAATAGTCTGATATGAGGGGTTACATTGACATAATGTCTACATGAGTGTGCCTACAATATTCCATCATTGGTTTTTTTAATAAAATGGATGGTTGAATTGTTGGAAGGATGAGAAGATTGAAGCCTGTCCATTAAAATTTTAAGAAATTGCTATTTTAATGTAAGCCAAGCACTGATAGTACTTATGCATGGGAGATTATGATCTGGCCTAATTGATGAGTGCTGGTTCTGCACAAAATATGTATATTGGGGAACATTTATCTTTTTCACATGTGTGTGGTCATGGGTATCAGTTGTTTGAGATGGAATAATGGAGGATGAATATAAACTGAAAATCCTAAGTTCAAATTCCTCTATTTACTATATATAAAATATGACCCTGTACATACAGGGAAATTAGTACAATATAAAACAGATCATAAATCAAGAATTTGATATAAATAATTGCAATGACTTCCTATGATAAATATTTAACCCATTAACTGGATCCAGTTAATGGGTTAAATATTTATCATAGGAAGAACAACAAAATTAAAGAAAAGGGTAATTAATTAATAAACATATAATTAATTTTTAGAAAAAGCATTAATTTTTATGCAAATATAATTTTAAAAAACAGATTTCAAAACAATATATATGGCCAGCATTTTGAATCACAATGAGCTATTGTTAGTACTTTGTTAAATTATTATTCATTAAATTAAAATAAAGCATATATAAAAAAATTAAGTTAAGAATAATGAATTTTCACATGATCACTATCTCTTATACTAGCACGTAAATGTTATTAAACAATGCAAAACTCTACATACAGTAGTGCCACCCTGTGCCAACCACAATAATCAATGGATGCCAGAAGGCTTGTGCATAAAATCCCTATCTAGTGCCTTCTCATCCAATATCCCCAGACTAGTTTCTGGATTGCACTGCACCTAGATCTTAGGATCTAATGCAACCCTCCAGCAGCCACCTTTTAACTCTACTTAACTACAAAACTATGAGAATGAAATTGAGAACACAATATTTTCAATCTAAACTCAATATAGTCATACAGGTCTGAACTCAGTTCAGCACCCATACATTTTGGTATGTTTGGCTCTTTAACAACCATAGCCACCACTATCCTATTAGGCAGAATTGTTGTTAAACCACTAAACATCACATGATCACTATCTCTTATATCAGTGTTCTTTAACCCTTGGTCCACGGACCGGTGCCAGGCTGCAGAATTTTTTACAAGTCCCCAGTAGATTGGCAGGAAAGGTTGTAATAATAAAATAATAAGAGTTTAAACTTTTAATTAATATAAACAATTTTTATTTATTTTTTCATCTCATTTTTACTCAATTAAAAAAAAAAGAAACAGAACGAAAACAAAATATAATCAATCATACATAAATTAATTTGTTTTTCTAGTTATCACAGATGTTTATGGAGGGGGGGGTTAGAATTAAATTTTTTATTACTTTTCTAAAAAAATTCAAAATTAAAAAAAAAAGTTTTTTATTATACAAACTCCATATATATATAACTGCATTTTGTATATTTAACATTGTTGTTTTGATCAATTATAACAATTATGCTCATCTAAGGCTATGCAGTTTATATCTTTAAGAAAATTTATCTATAGACTTCTGCCGGTCTGCAAAACCTTATCCTTATTTTTACCGTTCCGCAGGTGTGAAAAGGTTGAAGACCACTGTCTTATACTAACACATAATTGTTATTAAACAAGGCAAAACTCTACATACAGTAGTGCCACCCTGTGCCAACCAGAGTAATTAATGGATGCCAAAAGGCTTGTGCCTAAAATCCCTATCTAGTGCCTACTCATACAATATCCCCAGACTAGTTTCTGGCTTCTTGGCACAGGGTGGCACTACTATATGGAGAGTATTGCCTTGTTTAATAACAATTATGTGCTAGTATAAGAGATAGCGATCATGTGATGTTTAGTGGTTTAACACCAATCCTGCCTAATAAAATAGTGGTGGCTATGGTTGTTAAAGAGCCAAAGACATCAAAATGTATGGGTGCTGAACTGAGTTCAGACCCATATGACTATATAAGCTATTAAGCTTAGATTGAAAATATTATTGTTTTCCAATTTCATTCTCATAGTTTTGTGGTTAGGTAGAATTAAAAGGTGGCTGCTGGAGGGTTGCATTAGATCCTAAGATCTAGGTGCAGTGCTCTCAGATACAAGGCTCCTCACTGACGAAGGCCACAAGCCAGAAACTAGTCTGGGGATATTGGATGAGTAGGCACTAGATAGGGATTTTATGCACAAGCTTTCGGGCATCCATTGATTACTCTGGTTGGCACGGGGTGGCACTGCTGTATGGAGAGTTTTGCCTTGTTTAATAATGAATTTTCTAATTTATTTTTGTTGTATTTTATCCTTTTTTTTGGGGGGGGGGGGTTACCTAACGAGTAAAAATTATAGTTTTATGTGGTAGGCAGGGACTGGTTTTTATTCACTTTTAACAACTTGTGGAAAGGTGTGATCATCAACATATGACTAAAGCCGTAAAAAAATATTCATGATCCCCAAAATGAACATTTTGTGCCGAACCAGCACTCATCAGTTGGCTCAAAGCACTATCGCTTATACTTATATGATTAATCAGCATATATAAATAGCAAATTACTACAGTTTAATTGGTGTATCAAACTTACTGCCTTATCTTGAGTGAGAGCAGTGTAGTGAAAATTACACTACAGAAATATTATTAAGTGAATAATCTCTAATCTAATGAATGAATGACTAATAAAAATTATTAACAGTAACCATTTTCTTTTTCTTTTTTATAATGAAAATGCGGTTTAATTAATTCAAAATTGCATTAATAAATGTTATGTACAATTGAATAATGCAGTTTTAATAATATGATTAAATCTTTATTTTTAAAAATGGGTATTCTATTATTGCAAAGATTTATACAGTAAATACAAAATTAGAAAAATCTCTTATTTTTTTGATAATATTATTTTTTTTATTTATGAAAAAATAACGTTTTTGATAAATCAATGAATGATTTCATTATAAGCAAAAATTTAGAGTAAATAATATTTTAATATTTATTGTAATCTGTTAATGTAAAAGATCAAAGTGAATAAAACGCATTCTTTAATTAATTCTCTTCCCCCTCCCCCTTTCATTTTATTTTTTGGGTTATGCTCGCAATATCCAGCATTTTGCCTAGGGGGAAGTAAGAATTTTTATTTTTAAATAAAAATAAGATGAATTCTAAATACTATACATATTTTGCTACATATTTTAAATGCACACATATTATTGCTTATAATTAAAGTATATTTTTAATTACACGTTAAATAAAATTTGTAATTTTTTGTAAAGATTGTTTGTATTTGCAGAGAAAGTCTTACTGGCTTTAAATATATTAGGATTTCTACTGCAGACATTATTATGAAGATCCAAATAAATTAAATCAATAACCGATAAACACAGTCTTCTATTTTAAAAATAGCCCATTCATTTCAATATATAAATAAAACAGCTTAAAACATTGAAATTGGGAAATGGCCATAGTATTAAAAAAATGCAAACATTGTTTTATAAAAAAAATCAAAGAAGTGTTTTTAAAGATTGTCATAGCAAATAATTGCTTATTTATCAAATTAATGGGTACAAATTGTTAATAATGGTTGTGCAAATCATCATATAAACAATGCTCCTATGCATTATTTAATCAGGATACCAATTCAATTACTTGTTTAGTCACTTTATGCTGACAAAGTTAAGCAATCATTCTTTGGGACATCAGTTGCTTAGAATACAGTCAATCTTTCACATAATTTACTATATAATAGTGTCATAAGCCAATTTAACTAAGTATTTAAATACTTCTTAAATTATTAAAGGTTTTAATAATGAGTTCATATAATTCTGTCTTCGCCCATATTAAGCTGCATTGAATTAGGTTTTAAAATATAAGTTACTACATGGTGTATTCACTCTTTAACAACAAGTAGGACTAAGTTAGAATATTAATATATATGTAATGCTTATATAAGGCTAAAACATTAGTATATGCGCCTTGAGTGCTTAATTTTAGCAAGAGAAACCTCTACAAATCATAACGCGAGATTCGACTTTATAAAGATAAGAGGGACCCCTCTTGTAATGATAAATAATCATAACTTTGTTTAAATATCTGTAATTGAAATGAAAGTAACTACATCCCAATGAGTTATGTACTGTCAAAAATAATAAGAGAATGGCACCACGTACCATTCTCTCTTTAAGCTCTGTTGTTATTCAAGCTTCTATTTTGATGTAATTTTGTTAAAGAGAGAGTGGTACCATTCTTTCTTTCATTGTTTTTGATGTCATGTAAATCAGTGGGGGGGGGGGGAATTACTTAGGGGAGGGTAATTACTTGGGGGGGGGGTAATTACTTCCATTTCAATATTAATATAAGAAAGCATTATTATATAGGACTGATTACATTCCAAGGCAGTTGAGAAATTAGATATTCTTGAAATGTATAAGTCATGTGGCTTTTTAGTAATTAAACAACAAATAATTTAACTATTTCTCTGATTGTTAATATATCTACTTAATTGATTGTGTATGTGAACATAAATTCCATGTTAGAAACATTCAGAATGGTATGTCAGAAAAATTGGATGGCATAGATCAAAGCAAAACATCTTAGATAGTACTAAAAATTTTTTTGACATTTAAACATATTTCACCCACAAATCTCCACTAAAAGAAAATATAAAGCAAGATTTAATTAAAAAACAACAACCAGCATTGATAATACCATGAAACTTTAATAAAGGTTATTTTCATGAGCTTAGCATTACTTTTTAATTTTTAAATACACATCCATGTGCTCTGTAAAGAACTATAATAAAAGAGCTTTGGATTTTTTTTTTTTTAAATTAAATTACATAAAGAATCTTACAGATATGAGAGTTCACTGAATTCTGTGATGTGGTCTTTCAAATAAAAGTGTGCGATGACAAATTACTATTACATATGATATTCAAGTATTATCATCTACTCATAATGCTTAATATACATACACATAGAAGTTAATATGTTTGCTACTTAAGATGGCGGAGTACGCTGAAGCTGGCTATAACAAAGGATATTAATCTTCAATTTTATATAGGAATTTTTAAAAATTTTGTAGTTTTATTCTAGTGGATTTTTTTAAATAGAAGTGAATATACATATATACAATAATTTATTTATTTATAAGTTAGATCAGTGGTAGTCAACCTGGTCCCTACCACCCACTAGTGGGCATTCCAGTGGGCGGTAGGGGTTTTGTCCGACGCTGAAGCACTTTCTTTTTTTTTTAAATTTAATTGATTTTTAAAAAAATTTCATAGAGATTTATATGCCTTAGCTTGCTGTAACTCTGCTTTATAAATTTTATAAAGTAAAGTTACTTCCCTACTTTATAAATCACCATTACTGTGGAACCGGTGGGCGGTTAGAAAGTTTTACTACTAACAGAGATACAAAAGCGGGTGGTAGGTATAAAAAGGTTCACTACTCCTGAGTTAGATAGCAAAATAACAAAGGATATAAGCCAAATTTCTTAAGTCTAATAAATTAAAACTTTAAGACTACTATGGCAATGATAAAAAAAAATTTTAACAGTATTATCTTAAACTGTGAAGATTATTCTGATCAGATAGAGGTTATTAAAGATTAATATTCCAATTTAAGTATTTAATGTGAATCAAATAATTTTACTTCTACTGTATTTGAAATTAAAAATTGAAGAGAGTATTAATATTTAAGTAATAAATTGATAATTTGTAGCATGACTTTTTTTTAGTTTTCTAAAAATATATAAATGAAACAGTCTTTAAATTGCAGGTGAAGCCAGCGCTCCAAGTGACAATTAATTATACTCGTCAAGCTTGTCAGCTTTAAATAGTGATTTTTTTTAAAAGTAATTTTCTAACCTACTTTGCCTATATGGATTGGTTAACTAGATTGGCTGTGTGGGCCATTGCTATCTGAAGAAAAATCGTAATCTGTTTCCAATCTGAAAAACCATCCAAATCTTACCTACAACAAATTCAAACACCAATACGGAATTCATATTTTTCAACATAAATTAACTAACATAGGTATATTATTTACTTTCATGTAGACAAATCCTTAATGGATCACATTACATTTATGATTGGTATTCAATCCCTTGTGAATTGTTGGGAGTACTAGAATAATAACAGTATACTTAAAAAGACAATATCTTTATTATTTTAAAATGAGTTTATTTTACTTTATGCAATAAATAACATTTTATATAATCATTTAAATATGAATATATCAAATTTATTAAGCACAAGCAAATAACATTGTAATAACGTGAAAGGCTTAAACCTTTAAAACCTGTGCCTTAAACATGCTAACGTACAGCCAATCAGATGTAATAATAACTGCACGTGGACCTCTTAATTCTGAAACACAAGTCAGAATTATCAGGAAAAAATGGAACCCACTTTCTTCTGTGCCTCAATTTATATATAAATAAGCCAGACTCAAGCATATCGAACTATGAGTGTGAAACTTAAAATACCTTCACATTTAATTCACTAAATATTATATATAAATAAACCACTTAATAAATTTTATATATTTACATTTGTTACTATCATTTCATTAGATTTAAAAATTGCTGCGTAGTAAATCGAAAAATTTCATGTGGTTTATTTATATATAATATTTAGCGAATGAAATGTGAAGGTATTTTAAGTTTCACACTCGTAGTTCGAAATGCTTGAGTCTGGCTTATTTATATATAAATTGAGGCATAGAAGAAGGTGGGTCTCATCTTTTTCTTATAGTTCTAACTTGTGTTTCAGAATTAAGAGGTTCATGTGCAGTTATTATTACATCTGACTGACTGTGCATTAGCATGTTTAAGGTGCAGGTTTTGAAAGTTTAAGCCCTTCACGTTATTTTAATCATTTAAATAGTAAATTCTGTTATAATAAACAATATACACTAACACTTAGTATTCAAAAATACATATAACCAGAAAGTAATCCACTTTTCTTACCAAGTTCTCTTTGGTTATAAAGAAGTAAGGAAGTGGACCACTTTTTATATATATTATAGAATGCTAAATGGTAATAGTGTATGTCATTTCTTACAACAGTATTTACTATTTAAATGATTTGAACCCAGACTTTCAAGCTCCCTTCAGTATTCCTCTCCAACTTATATAACAGATAAACATGACCATGTGAAAAGGATAAATGATCTGATCACATGTATGTGGTTGAAAGTCTGGGTTCAAATCCCCTCTAATTACATCTATTTTAAAATATATACTATATTTCTATTAAAATATTATTTAAATGATTGTATAGAATATTATATATATTGTAACGATACATAAATATGTCGTTACATTAATTTAAAATAAAAACTTACAAGTTCGCAAATAAGAGTAAAAAACTAAACGCTAAAATTAAAAATGTTGTTATACGTATATACATTCGCACAGATGCTAAACTTTAAAAATATTTTTTTCATAAACAAAAAAAAAAAAGTATCTGAACGTATTTTTTTTAATAAAAAAAATGCCAGATTGAAATATAAAAATATTTTAATAAAAAAATAACGTAAGTTAAAGTAAAAACAGGTATTAATTAATTCCTGTAATCTGTAAATGGAAATGATTGTTTATTAATTATCTAAAAGCTGTGTAATTAAAAAGTCAGATGAAAAGTTAGATAAGAGAAGAAAGAAATTTTAGCTTGACCAATGGAAGCACTAAGCCTTGGCTCGGACCCTAACGAAAGTGATAGACTAGTGACGTTTTGTTCATTGAATCCTTGTGGATAATATAAAAAGGGAAATACAGTTTTTTTCGGACAGTTCCAGCATTGTGTGTTTGAGAGATGTGGTATGACGCACATACCACACTCTCTATAAAAAAAAAAAAATGAAAAGACTGTGATACCTTGAACCAGCTATTGCCATCTCCAGAACATTACCTTCCAACGGAGGCGTCGCGGGAATTGAAAGCAGAGGCCTGGACTCCTACCATAAGCTATATGAAATGAAAAATTATTAAAATCAATTAAGAACTTTCGTCAAGTTTTATAAATCGATAAACAAGCCAACTTAAATGTTAAAACGGACTCTTATCTGACTTTTGTAAGTTTTTAAATCAAATTAATAATGTTTAATTTTATATGTTTTCCGATTGATAAACATCATTTCCATTTTTTTTTTCCTTATTGTAAAGATTATTTAAATGTATGAAATTTAAGTTGTTTATAGACGCTTGCATGGATTCGGTTGCGGTTAATTATATTTTGGTTCTCATATTTGATCAAAATATATAGACATTCGATAAATAATGATACCTTACGGTGAGTATCTAAAATGTATTTATTCGGATGTCTTTTAAGTTATTGGTGACAACGCAAGTATCTTATGGTGAATACTATTGGGTTACTTATAAGTTTCCCTCTGCGATTGTCGGTATCAATAATTTTGTATTTTGATCGTTTATGTTTATTTTGAAATGTTTTTGACCATGGAATCTATGTAATCGATCTATACCCAACATTTTTAAACAAATCTGTGCGAACGTATTTAAATGTTAAAATTAAGTCGGGCGTGAATGGCTATATAGTTTTGTAAAGTTGTATTAAGGGAGGGTAATCTTAGGTTATTCATTTCGTAGTTGAATTGGTTCAATGGATTGGATATATTTGTGTAATTAGTAGATGTAGTATGAGGTCTGCTACAGGCAGGATTATAGATATACGCCACACACCCTCTGTTTGCCTATGGATGGGTTTGTAAGTCGGCAGAAGACCGCAGTCCATTCCTATGGAGTTTTTGTTTATTGTTCTACTTGCCAACAGATGTCACATTCCTGTTGGTGGAGAGTCAATGTCTTCTCTATTTCTACTTATTGTTCAGATGTACATTCCTGACAATATAGTATTTTGTGTTGTCGTATCATGCTACATTGAATACATGAATGTATCAGATGGATTGGCGCCAGTTTGGTTGCGAAATTTGTTGCCTAAGGTTAAATCAGGGAAGAATATTTTCTTTTCAAATGCAGATCTATGTAGTCTATTCATACTTGACTATCTAAATAATAATTAAACTCATTGAAACTTAGTTAAATGTAAAATTAAAAGTTAATATAAAAATCTAAAATGTTAAACTTATTCCTCAAAATTTAAATATTATTTTATATGTGCGTAAATAAATATTTTTATATGTTAATTTCTGGCAGTGGCTTTTACTCTTTGATATTTAAGATATAAATTAAAATATAGATTTTTATCTCTGCGTCTCCACTGAGCTAGTGACTTGGGCTAACGACCGGAATATTTAAATAAAGTGGAATCTTAACAGCGCGTATCTGCCTACTTTATAAATTTTTCTAGGCTCAAATGCCTAGATGGCGCCCTTGTAGTGCAGATATTGTTTTTGCGGTTAGATTCGATCTTCACTTTCATTCCGATTGGTACAATATAAACATGTTGTGATTTATTGTATTTATGCAATAAATGTATGCATAATAATAAAAAAAACCAATGGGTTTCAAAATTCAAACCAAATCATAATACATTCAATAAAATAAAGACAAAAAAGATGATTTTTCTTGCTTCTCTCTTAATGTGAACTACGTGATAATTATGAAGTAATGGATCCACATTTCACTTAGATCATGGTGGTACCTACGATTTTGTTTATCCTTAAGGTCATATTATAAACTTTAATATTTTTGTCAGATATTTTAAATCTTTAAGACTGTATTCAGAGAAATTATTGATCAATATAACAGAGTTGGTTTTGTTTTTTTCATATGTCATAGCATCCGCCGGTAGGCGAACCCGCAACAACCGTCTGCAACCGACTGCTTGCTTGCTTGCAAGACGGTTGCGCTGACGTCCTGGCTAACAACGATTGACTCAATATAACAGAGTTTGTTTTGGAAAATTGCTATAGCCAAAAAATCTATATTTTAAGTGTTGTTTTTCTTTTTTTAAATTCTAAAAACACAGATATGTAAAGTGTTCAGATATTCTGATTAGAAATCTCCTCATGCTTCATATAAAAGGTTATAAGATAAGAATAATAGAAGCTTTTTTCTTTTTTTTTTTGCAGACTAAATAAATACATAAAATGAAGAGTCGGCGCGCGCACACACAAGAGTAGAAAAAACTGATAAATATTAATGTACTTAATTTTTTTAGTATATTTTTTTGTGTGAAATACTAATAAAAAATATGTATATATTTGCGTTCTAAAAACAAATATTTACACATTTAACTAAAAGAATAAAAAAAAATTCTTAAACTAACTTACGTTTTAACTTTTCTTAAATATAATTTTAGCAACAAACATTTGTTACAATAATCTCTCTATGATTAATATATAGACAATCACTTTCACTAGGCTAAAAACTACTCGATTTTGAAGTGATTAAATATCAAATATACTTATAATTCTTTACATAATGTACGAAAATTATCTTTTGTCAATTGTTCATCTCTTTTTTTTCTTATGGGTAAGATATTATTTTTTTTAGAATTATGTGCTTTATATTTCAAACATGCAATTGTAAACATTGGAAATCGTAGCTAGTGGCTTAATAACCATTTTATTCTAATGATATCTCTTTATATGTATACACATTAGTCAAGTTTAAATTTTCTGGAGTGCCTTATTCATTAATAATGCAACTTTTCATTCAATATAAACCCAGATACTAAGCATTAGTGCCATATGCCGATTTTTGGTTGAATCAATAAAACATTCCAAGCCATTTTGTGTCAATAATTTGTTTTATTATTACAAATATTAATATTTAACACAAATGTATGTACAGTACAAATATTGTTAATAAAAAATATATACTTATTTATGAATTATTCACAAATAAACTACGTTGTAATTTTTATAGTGCCATATATGTTACATCAATCAAGTACGATACACTTGATTTATGTAATATATATGGCACTATTAATAAAAATAACAATGCAGTTAAAACAGGTAGAACATTTTATAATAAACTATCTCAAAATTCGAAATATAGGCATTCTTCATATATCTGGAGCTTAATTGTAAATATAAGGAATTTGAACACAGATTTTCAAGCACCGTTCAGCTATTCACACTATCGCATACAACTGATACACATAACCACATGTGTAGAAAAGATAAATAATCACCAATGTGCGTATTTCATGCTGAATCAGTATTCATCAGTTGGTCCAGATTATCATCCCTCACATATATATATATATCACTGCTCGGTTTATATTAAGATAGCAAATTTTCATACTTTAATGGACAGGCTTCAATCTACTCTAACCTCCATCTCTTCAGCCATCCATACCATTGAAAATCTGATAGAAAGCCCCAATCCTATATCTGATGCCAATATTATTGCCAATAAATATGTATGTATGTGGAAGGTGATAATCTGGACCAACTGATGAGTGCTGATTCAGCATGAAATACATATACTGGTGATTATCTTTTCTACATGTGTGGTCACGTGTATCAGTTGTATGAGATAGTGTGGAAGGGTGCTTGAAAGTCTGTGTTCAAATCCCCTATATTTATCTCAAAATTCTTATATATATTAATTAATGTCTTATAATTTATTTATAAATAAAATTATTGTTTTATTTATTAAGTTTGAGTTAATTGTCTTATTTGATTTGGTAAGTACATAATTTATAATAATAATTCAAAGTCTCTATGCAATCATAAATATTTAAAATGTAACTAACAAAATAATATATATTTTATTACTTTATTGGAATTTAGTAATTATCAAAGATGAACCTAATGTTTTCATAGATATCAATTAGTATTAATCAAACACAAAAGCTAGTCGATAAATTATTAAAACAAACTTTATATAAAATCATCAAGCTTAAATAATTATAAATTTTAGTACATAATAATAAAAGGGTTATTTTGTGAATTAATCCCCATATAAGCTATTATCTAATATACTTGTTATAAATTTTTAAATGAATTATTGTTTGTTTTGTGTATTATAATTTTGGCATCCAGTCGGGTTAATACTTGTTTAATAAACAAATATTATTAATAGATTTTGAACTTTATTCTATAGATTTTTGGTTTATTTTATTAGTAGGGCATAAATAAAACTATTGTTTAAATTTATTCCATTACAGATATGGCTTGCTCAATTTGTGTGGCACTATTAATTTCAATTGGCCTATTTACATTGATACAGATTTAGTATCCCCAAAAGTTTTGGGGCATAAGAACACTTCTACAAGTTATACTGCTACAGATATTGGCTTGCCCAAAAACATGGGGCTATGTAATAGAATTTTTAGAACATCAATAAGCAAACTCCAATTTGTACCATATATTGCTACCTGATAGTCATTCCAATATTATGAGTTTATTGCTAGTGATAATCAAAGAAGGCATTAAACTTCTGACGTGAACTTGGGACTATAAATATGATTGAGATCGTTGTAAAAAAAAAGTGACTAATTGAGGCATATATTCCCAAACTTAAGAGAATTGTGACTGTATATATAGAGTCTTTAAAATTAATGAATATTAGAAAAAATCGATGCAAGAATTACTATGATAAAACAAGCTGGGGAAAAATAGTAAATGTATTATCAGAGATTAAAAGATAAATATTAGATATTGTAAAAGCAGTATGAGAAAAGATGAAAGGATGTGAAAAAACAATAAAAAAGGGAGACCTTATGATGAAAATATCACTGTGAGTTTAGAGATGGGTGGAATAAATAATGAAGTTTATTGATATGCTATGAAGAAGAAAGGTTAGAGATCAGAGAAACTGGATTAAATTTGGAGAAACCTTCATGCACTTCCTGAATAATCTAATGGCTGTTCAGGTATATATGCAAAGTAATTGAATGACCATAATGATAAAGAGAGAAAGCAATTGGAAAAAAAAACAATTGTATAATAGAAATAGAATATTAGAATGACCTGATGGGATAATATAATACAATATTAAGTATTAGACATAAGAAATAATACAAGTAAAAGTGTAATTAATATTCGTAAAAAAAAAAAAACATGGTAATAATGAACAAATGATTTGAATATTATAGGATAACACAACTTATAAAAATAATTTCTGTTAAACTATTTGGTAAAAATAGAAACTATTCAGGACAGTTTCACAGCATTCAGGAAGATATCATATAATAAAATGAACTATCATTGTTTGGTGAAATATCTTGATTTGCAATCAGGGGTGAATAGTGGTATATCTTGCTTTGTTAACCTTTTATCAAGGAACAAAAACAAAATGAACTTCTTAAATAATGGATGTACAATCATGCAATGGCAAAAGTTTAGCAGTTCAGTATTGAAAATAAAACAGATTTAGATCATAGCAACAAAATTGAAATTGTTTTTTTAAAAGAATAAGAAAGGTTGAGAAAAAAGGAAATGGGTTATCGATAATTGAAAATAAATATGAAAGTAAAAAAAAAACAAACAAATATCATGGATATAAAAATAAGTGAAATCATAATAGATTGGTTAACTAAGAGAATTTAAATAAAAGAGAATTATTTAAGAAATATTTGAAAGAAGCTACAATAATATGAAAATAATAACTAAACTGAGAGTGAAAAACATAGAAATATATTACTTTTTTGTAAGATGGAGATAAGTAAAGTAATATATCCAAAAGATAAAGTTAGATGAGATTGGTTAGGAAAAAAAATGTAGTAGAGAGATAGAAGAATTACAAAGAAAGATGGGTTAACTTTAATATATAGTAGAATATACATATGAATGAAAAAATGCAAAAATAGAAAGAATATGTAAGTTTAAAGATTTAAAAAGCATCAAACCTTCATCTCAGTAACTAGTGAAAAACAAATATAGATATAAACAATAGGCTAGACAATAATAAAAACATAAAAGCTTTGAATAAACTGAAAACAAAAAAATTGTGACTATACAATTATTAGCTAATATTTTTAACATAATCAAGAATGCAAAAAATGAGATTAGAATTCTTTTTCAATGTTATAATTCAAATATAAAAAGATTAGCACATCAACATACGAAGGGTTATAATTTAATTTTATCTCGGATGGATCTTGAAGGTCTTCGTTATATGGATTTTCAATAGACCCCACATAGTTGTGCAAACTAAATTTTGATTTAGAAAAGAAAAAAAATAATATATGCAATATGAGGGTTTAAAAGGTAGCTTAAGGATTAATAGTTTGAGCATAATAAGTGCTAGAATTGGCAGTGATTTGAGGATCTTATATTTGACATTCTGACATTCCACCACTGCACTAAACCATACATGGTATAACTATTATGAAAATTGCATAGGAATCAGATCAAAAAGCCTTTTACTGAAGAAATAAATATAGAAAAAGGATAACGTTGATATTGTTTATTTTCTATTTGATTTAAAATATACTTTTAAGAATTATTAAATGAATGTTTTCTAATAAGAATGAAATTAGCATCTGGGCATATCAGTTGCATCAGATTTACTGACGTTATGACAACATTGATTTATAGTTAAGATATATATATATATCTAATGTGAGAAGTTATCTATTACCTAGAACAGTAAGTAGCTAATGAATATGAATGGTTCCAGAATCAGCCTGACAGTTCTACTTTAACTCTTGGCCTGGGGCAGTTGGCTTTCATTAGGTACTGTTCTAGGTAAAGTGCTTTCTAATTAAGTAATTGTAAATAGATAACTCCACACTTTAAATATTTCCATCTAAAACATCCATTCATTGAAAGTCAGTCGACACAGACAATCTCAATATCAATAACAATTTCAAACTGTTGTCAAGGCAACATCATTTTAACAATAAAGATGATTTTCCACCTTTATTTATGGTTCAATATATTCATATAGACACTAAGATTGCAACTTGACCATAATGCAGACTAATAAATAGTCAATTATAACATTACAAACTGCAATCATAATTTTCAAACTGCACCCAAAATATTACTTAAATGGTTAGTGTAATAATGCTCAAAGCTACATGAGTTACAAACCCATTTAACCTTGAACATTATTGCACTATTATTTCAAATATTATGTGTATATATATATATATTAAGTTATCTGTTTGAATGCATGTTGAATTAACATAGCGATAGAGCACTATTAACTAACAACATCTGATCATCATTGTTCATAGTTTACTATTGCATTCATCCTCTTAACATAATTTATAAAAACAGACAAAAACTCTCCATACAGTAGTGCCACCTAGTGACAACCAGAATAATCAATGGATCCCAGAAGGCTTGTGCATAAAATCCCCATCTAGTGCCTACTCATCCAATATCCCCAGACTATTTTCTGGCTTGTGGCCTTTGTCTGTAAGAAATGGTAATCATGTGATGTTTATTAACACAATTTATACTAATATCTTAATTTTAGAGCTATATAATAAATTTTAAAGACAGTTCAACAAAATGTTAAGCAGCTGGATAGATCATATATAAAGTTTAGCATAAATTGTAAATAAAATAATAAAAACAGATTGTAAAATGAAGATATTAAGAGTGAAAATTGGTCAAAAAGGTTAACATATTTAAATATCTGGTTAACTGAAAGACTAATAATAATGCTAAAACAATTAGAAAACTAATAATTAAATAGATTTCTTAATAAGGGTAAAGGAATTGTTAAATATTTTGACTAGGTATAATACAGATATGAACAATTAGAAAAATAGAAAATGTTAAAGATTTTGAAATGTGGATTTAGAGAAAAAATAATAGGTTAAAAAAATAAGATCAGCGATAAACTAATTGAATGATGTATTGCTAAGGAGTTTAAAAACAGTTTGAGCATCAGAAGTATTAGGGCTGGATTATGGCCCATGGATTTAAATTGCAGAATATACTCCATACCACTGCACCAAAGAGGTATGGCAGATTAGCTAATCATAAAATGTTAAAATGAAAAAAAAAAGTTTAATGCTGAAATTATGAGGGAAAAAATGAATTAGATTGAGAATGTTGAACTGGGAAAAAATGTGTATATAACATAAAATAAAAATATACGTCAAGCATTGTTAGCTGAGAGGTCAGCGCAGCCACCTTCCAAGCAAGCAGTTGGTTGCAGTTGGTTGTTGCAAGTTTGCCTCCTGACCGATGCTATGACATATGGTAAAAAATAAAAAATATATAAAAAATTGAAAGATGATTTTAATTAAGAAAAAGAATAAAAAGATTCAGGGAAGTGGTCTGCTTTTTTTAATGATGATGATGAACATATGATGTGTTAGTTTATTCCTAGATTAATGTATCACAGAAGGATGATCTCTAAAACATTTATGTCATTACTCATTGGTCCGAACTCTACTCATTGGTGGCAACGGTTTATTAACAGAGCTGGCTATTTCCAATTACTATGAATTTAACACTTCCATTTATTTGGATCTTATTATAACTGAGATGAGTCAATTTTTAATAATTTAGATCCCAATGCTGTGTTAATAATGATTCAAAAAAGATGACCTAGGCCAACTGTTCACCAGTGAATAAATTGCATTGTCTCTAAGCAAGATTCTTAAAGGTTTACCTCATTTCTGCTTTTTTCCCACGTATATAAAGACATATATACAGTGTCCTTTGAATGTTGAGGGCTTGGCCCCAATATGGAGTGGGCCCCCAATAAATAAAAAAATGATTAAATAAATAAAATCTTTAATTTTTAATATGAGAAAGAAACATATACATTTATTTTTATCTAAATAGTAATACTCAACTTACAGCACAATATTAATATGAAAGAAAAACGAAAGTAATATAACTTTTTTTTTGCTTTAATTTCAGCAAATTTATCTATTATCTCACTTAAATTTAAGTCTTCACATAATTTACTTTCTATGGAAAGCAATGTTAGGCTGGATGGTCTTTCGTGTGCCATTGTGAATCTTAAATAGTTTTTTATTATCTTAAACTTTAACAAACTACTTTCCGACTCAGCAGTGGTTATTGGAATTGTTAATAAAATTCTCAAGATTATATTTAATTAAATTGGTGAATGCATTTCCTGTTTGGTTATTTTTTTTAAGATACTAGGCCCCAGTGTTCCAGACATTCGCCCTGGTGGACCGACATTAGGAACGTGGACCGACCTTAGGAACGCTACTGCATACATAGATGAAGTAATGTCTCAACTGTGTTTTATTCTTTTTATTTATTTAAAAATTTGTTTATAATATTCTTTTCTTTTTTACAATTAAAGGTAAAGGTAGAAGTGCATTTATTTAGCCCACTGCAGGATGAACTCTTTTCCAATAAATACCCATAAAAGAATAGTGGAAAAAAGAAAGACAACTCATTAAGCCTACCATTTGCCTCATTATAAGGATTTTAGTATTTTTCAGTTTTTGTTTTAGTTTCTAATTACGAATACTTAAGTCCCATTTATTGTCCAATATTGAATGATTAGCTGGATGTTAAAACAAATCCTAAGCCTGATTTCAATCTATATAAGTTTTGAAATAGGCAAAACTCTCCATACAGTAGTGCCACTCAGTGCCAGCCAGAGCAATCAATGGATGCCAGAAGGCTTGTGCATAAAATCCCTATCTAGTGCCTACTCATCCAATATCCCCCCCCCCCATTTATTGTCCAATATTGAATGATTAGCTGGACGTTAAAACAAATCCTAAGCCTGATTTCAATCTATATAAGTTTTGAAATAGGCAAAACTCTCCATACAGTAGTGCCACTCAGTGCCAACCAGAGCAATCAATGGATGCCAGAAGGCTTGTGCATAAAATCCCTATCTAGTGCCTACTCATCCAATATCCCCAGACTAGTTTCTGGCTTGTGGCCTTCATCAGTGAGGAGCTTTGGATCTAGGTGCAGTGCTCTCAGATCCAAAGCTCCTCACTGATGAAGGCCACAAGCCAGAAATTAGTCTGGGGATATTGGATGAGTAGGCACTAGATAGGGATTTTATGCACAAGCCTTCTGGCATCCATTGATTACTCTGGTTGGCACTGAGTGGCACTACTGTATGGAGAGTTTTGCCTATTTTAATAACAGTAATGTGCTAGCATAAGAAATAGTGATCATGTGATATATAAGTTTTGGTTAGCCAGAATTCAAACACAGGTCATGTGCATTGGAAGCAGGTTATTTACACAAGGTCATTTTACAAGTATCAAATCTTCAGTACTCCCAACTTTGACGCACTTCTGATTTAATCACTAATCATTTATAAAACTAGAAATTATTCCTAACCCCAAATATAAACATTAGTAAAAAATTATTATATATGTATAAACACTTGGAATCATTCAATTTCATCTTCATCTACCTATTAGGAGAAAAATACTGAACATGAATTTTACCCTCTATAATCTACAATTAACCTAATGATAGAAAGTGGAAGATAAAAGATGCCTGGTTTATTGCCAAGTCTAATGTAATAATGTTATCAATCAAAGAAACACCAGTGACCCACTGAGCATGCACTGGAATATTATCCGGTCAATTTAGTTAAGTTGCCATGAATCTGGTACACAGTACTCAAAGTGCAGTCAGTTAAATATTACTAAATCATTGAATTGTTCCACTTGGTATGATACTTAAATATACGTGTGTATAATCTATATGTAATACATTTTTAAGATATATTTAAAAAAGTCCACCCCCCTCATATATTCTTAAAATATATTAATTAAGATATCTGAAAAATGACAAATGTATTTGTAATTATATGAATTTACAATTACACATACATATACAGTTTTATTGTCGAGTATTAACTATCTAACAGGAAAGGTTTTTTTATTTTATTTTATGTTCTTTTTATTATAAGGTATTTATTTATACAGCGCTACGTTAATAAATTGTAATTGTAAATAGCGATCAGGCTAATGCACATGCGCTCTACAGATTTTTTAACCTATACGTATTATCACATGAATTATTAAATTTTTGTATTTTGCTACTCACTCTAAAGATCACCAACTGATATATAACAGCTTTGATAATTTATTCTGAAAAAAATAAACTGTATCAAGGCTTTTTTTAATAGGCAAGGATATTACTACATGAGGTTTCAAACCCTTAATCTTTGGCTTATAAAGCAATGGAAGTCCACTATGCTACAGATTGTTAGGAAAGTAACTAACTGCAAGCTATCACTGATAAATGTTTTTAATACTCGATCGCAATATTTTCTACCAAAAGATTCTTGAAACCATAAAATCTACCTTAATTAGAACACAAACAAACACACACTCATATTTTATATGCAATTAAGTTGTTAAAATGTGATGTAAAATTAAAACATATTGAAAATCAATTATAAATTGTTACAAGAAAGTAATAACTTGAAATAAAAACAATTTAGTACGTTGATGGAAATGAAGAAATGCAGAATGTGTATTCTGCAGAACCCTAATATTAATTAATCAGAATTATGTCAGAGAAAATGGCGATAAAATTAATTAATGAAACCATGACATGGTAAAAACAGCGAGTGACTTGATTTTGCAGATTATCATAAATCAATTGGCTGTTGTTAACAGTTGTATCAAACATTAACCTTTAAGTTATTAATTTCATTCCTAATTACAAATGTTGCTAAATGAAATTAATTTATATTATTGAAGCAAACAAAAAAAAAAAACCACCCTAGCAGATTTTAAAGGACGGTAGGGAACAATCTAAAATAAGAAAATCTTTATAAACTTTAAGTTGATTATTTACTTGTCAAATATAACAAGGTATTATTGTTATTATTATTATATGTTTATGTAAACCTTATTACATACACATCTATTTATAAATGATTCCAACTTTAATCAATTCCTAGTACAATAGATAAGTCTTTAAATAGAGCTGCACATGACAAAGCTCTTCAGAGTTCCACTACCTCTAGAAAAAAAAAGTGAAAGAGACAGCCTTATACATTAGGCTTGCTAACTGCCTGATGATGAGGCTTTGTGACTTTTCTTACACTTTAGCTAAGAATAGCCTGGATACCCACTTGCCAACCAATATTGGTTAGTTAATTAGAATGCCAATAAATCAGTTATCTGAAATTTAAAATCTTAGGCCTGTTTTGGAACCACAAGTATTTTAGGTTCAGGGTTTGAATCCATATTATAGGCATGGCAACTGAATGAGTTGGAACCACAAGTATTTTAGGTTCAGAATTTGAATCCAGATTATAGACATGGCAACTGAATAAGCTATAATTATACCACGCCAAAATTATTTTGCTTTCTTCAACTGTATTTTAGCATTGACTAAGCAAACATAGATACATATCCCTTTATTTAAACTTATTTAATATAAAAAATGAAGCTAACATGGAACCCATGTTTTCCAATAGAAATGATTAAGTTTGTTATTTTTTTCTACAATGAGAGCGCTGCCATTCATCTAAATGATAATATCCCAGAATTCACCTCACCTCTCTGCTATGAATAGTTAGATATCTAATCATCAATTGCTACTCTAATATTAAATTAATTCGATAAAATATGGCTAGTTAAAAAGTCCCCAGTCTGAACTCAGGGAAACTTGAAATTTTTTTCAGACTACAAGCAGGCTTAAAATTTTTTCTTCCCGATTCCTGTTTATGGGTACTTTTGTTGATTATAAAAGTATCATTGCATTGGCTGCAAAACAAAACAAAAAAGATATATCCTTGTGGACATTAAGCTCACAACTTTGCCTTAAGTGATTGCAAATATTAAAAAAATAAATATGATTGATTTTTGGAATAATATATATAAATTTAAATCATCCAATCCAAATGTTATATTTCAGCAACACCCTCTGTGAATAAATATGAAGACTGAACCTCAAATGGCCAAACTCAAGAGAATCAGCCTTTATATTTATTCACAGAGGGCGATGCTGAAATATAACGTTTGGGATGGATGATTTAAATATTTTCTATCTCATTTTCAGCTAACGATATACAGTGGAATTTACATAAGTATTTAATGATCAGCCATTAAGCTAATGCATATGCATATTAGAAAATTCTAGAAAATTTCAAAGCATCATTCATTCAAGCATAGTAAAAGTAATTTAAAGTGATCGCTTAACATCTTCACGCTCTCATTTCCAAATGCTTAAGATTTGCCCATACATAAACATTTGGATCGAAAAGGTAGATGGATTCATTCTATCTTTTCACAAAGACTATCCTGTGTTTGGAAGTAAGAGTATTCAATTATAGTTAAAAATCCACAAAGCGCATGTGCATTAACTTAATGGCTAATTATTAATATTACAGTTCCTGTGTTTGGAAGTAAGAGTATTCAATTATAGTTAAAAATCCACAAAACGCATGTGCATTAACTTAATGGCTAATTATTAATATTACAGTTTATAAAAACATAGCACTATATCAAATAAATATTTCATTTACATAATATTTAATATAACATTTATTAAAGGGTAATCTGAATAAATATATATATAAGTATGAGAATTAAAAACAAAGAATAAGATTTAAAATTGAATATTAACAGTCTCTATAAGATAATTATTGAACTGTCAATATTCGATCTTATTAAAATAAAAACGTCGCGTCATTCATATATATTTAATATATATTGTATAAAAAAAACTCGTGTATATAAATTTAATATCTGTTCCTAAAAAAAAAAAAAAAAGATTCTAAAATAACAAATTCATGTACAAAGCAACGAAAGATGAAAATCATGTAAAAATATATTGACATAGGTAAATATGCACCTATATATTTGATTATGAACTGGCAGCTATAAAACCTTTCCAAATGGTTGTACTTTATTCCCAAATGCTGTTACGCATTATTATCATATTGTTAAGTGACATTTTATTATGATTGTGTTTGGGCAAAGTACAAAACTTTCAAAATAGAAAATGAAAATAAACAGTACATGACTTCAAAAAAAAATTGAATTTTTTTTTAAAAAAAAGTAAAAAATTATTCTCATTTAATAATAATTTATTAATGAAATAAAAGTTCAAAAAATTAAAACCAAGCTCTAATATGCGTAAAATATCAATAATTCAAATATCTATCATCCAAATACTTCTATTATACAAAGTAGACTTCTGAGATACACATATATGCAAACAAAAAGAAAGGAAAAAACATTCAATAAATGCCTATAAGTTAATAAGCCTATTATAATGAGATGTCTATCCCCCCCCCTCCCACCATTTTTGAAGAATTGGGGTTTAGAATGAAGATGTAAAATATCTATTCTTGCAATACAAAAAAAATCATGAATCCAAAACCCCTGGAGCCAGAGATTTCAGATTAATGATATTTTATCTATAACAAATAAATGTATGGAATTTAAGTTATATAATTTTAGTAAAATATTTGGTTATAAAGCAAAATAGCAAAAACAATTATAAATAATTATAGTTTTCAATTATATGAAGGTCATATAAAAAAACTGCCTATTCTTAAAATTTCAACATAGAATGTGAGCACAGTTTATGATAGCCTTCTGTAGGTTTGAAATGATAGTGACATGATTACTATTATCATAAACTTGTCAATCGAACAACTTGTTAGTAATATCACACAAATAGATAACACAGATTAGTGACACAGTGTTTCAAGTAGTAGTATTCTCCACTCTTCTCATTCTCAAAATTATCTTTAATATTACTACTATAATACAACTATTTGTAATAAGTTATTTAAAAAAAACAAGCTGAAATAGAATGATAGTAAATAAGAGAATCTTTATGAGACTAAAAGTTAGTACTAATAGTACATTAGATGTAACAATATGTTGGATGATTGCCATCATTTACCAATAAATGATGAATGTGTAGAAAATTTTAAATTTTATTTATCTTCAAATACAAATAACAGTCAGGAATAATGCACAAATATAGACAACGCAGGTTATAAATATTAATACTTGTTAAGCGCAATGTCAGCACATAATATTTATATAAGGCTATGACCTTAGTACATGCGCCTTGTGTGCTTAATTTTATTACAAGAGAGACCTCTACAAATCTTAATGCAAGATTGGACTTTATAAAGATAAGAGCGGCCATTCTTATCTTCAATCTATTTTTCTAATTATATAGGCAAGTCTAAAGCATTTTGATATGGGAGCATGAAGCTAATAAATTCTTCATTGATTAAGTCCATTATTTCTGTTACACATTAATATTCGTGAAATCTTTCGATTTACAAGTCAATATTCAGATTTTAAATTTAGAAATATTTTGAATCAATTTAAAGTTGTAAATATTAATACTTGTTAAGCAAAATGTCAGCATGTAATATTTATATAAGGTTATAACCTTAGTACATGCACCTTGTGTGCTTAATTTTATTACAAGAGAGACCTCTACAAATCTTAAAGCAAGATTCGACTTTATAAAGATAAGAGCGGCAACTCTTACCTTCAACCTATTTTTCTAATTATATAGGCAAATCTAAAGCATTTTGATTTGGGAGCGTGAAGCTAATAAATTCTTCACTGATTAGTAAATTATATATTTTGAGTGGTATTATGTTCAGTCTAGCAAGACCTGAAAAAGAGTGGGAAATGGTACTATTTTAAACATTGTGCAATGTACTAACTGTGTTGTCTATTGCAAGTTAAGTTTAAAATTTTCTAGACATTTAACATTTATTAGTAGAAGATAGAAGTAGTCCAACATATTAAATCTTTATAAAATATTGTTTGAGAATGAAAATTAAATTATATGTAGATTTCAATACAAGATGAAAGATATAAAAATATTACACCTAATTATGGCATGTGGTATCAAGTCAGTACTTACTAGTAGTGAGACCAAAACAACTTACCATATGTAAATATAAAAGTTAAACAATTATTTCATTATATATATTTAGACTACAATTAATTGTGATATTTGCTCAATATATATGGGGGAGAAAAAGTCCCATTCAAAAATTCTTTGGGGAAAAAAAAGGACATCAGTGGTAAAACATTCTATGAAAACAATCTTAATGCACTCAATTGATTCTGACCTAAAAATTATTGAAATGTTTTGCTTTGTATTTTATCTTAAAAAAGAAAACAAGGCTTAGTTTAAGTTTACCAATATTTCACTATCAGATAATTTAACAGCTGTGCAAATGCTATCCAGCAGTTAAAAAGTTATTATACTCTTTGAATATTGTAAACCCTTAGATTCCCATTCATTTCCATCTCACACAAGCAGAATTACATTTAAAAACAATCTGGATTGATTGAAAAAATAATAAAAAAGACAAATTTATTTTAAATGTTTAAGGAATCAAAGTTGATTAAAACTATCAATTAAAAAGCCACGAAATTCTTTAAATAAAAATAACCTTTAAATAGACCAAAGACATCTGCAGAATACATTAAAAAAGTCATTTCTCATCGAACTAACCCAGATGGGTGGGTGAGTATTCCAGGCGTTCTCCACTGTTTTACTTTCTAAATAAGAATTGTTAAACATCCAAATATTAACCAATATTTGATTATTAGCTGGTATGGATAATCCTAAACCTAAAATAAACTTGTTAAACATTACAAGTTTGTCAAGTGTTATTAGCCGAGAGGTCAGCACAGTCGCCTTGCAAGCAGACGATTGTGGGTTCGCCTCCCAGTCTATGCTATGACATATGAAAAGCATTACAAGTTTACCTAATCTAGATCCAGAGATGGATCACAGGCACTGCTAGTAAATACATTACTGTTGCATAATGAGGTTCTATTCCTGTACAGAGAGAAAATGTTAAATAAAAAACTAATATTAATAATTAACATTTAATATTACATTGATCAGGACATTAGTGATCTTAATTCATTGAAAAAAAAAAGAATATAAATGTGTCATCAAATTTAATTACAGATTCAGAGTTTTAATTATTTATATAGATAAAACAATCATTAAATATGCCATTACTGGTCAAAGATGTCTTCGAACAATCTCTCTTCTACTAATATGGTCGAACAGTAAAGATAGTACAATGCTCTTCACAATTGTCAATTGCTGAAAGTATGAGTATTTTTCTATTTATGTTTTACCTTCTAGTCAAGAATAGCTAAATACCCATTTAATGACAACTGAAGGTTGACTATATGTTGGCTATGGACAGCTATCTTGGGGAGTGGGAAGACTTAAATCTGATTGAAAACTAAAAATTATCAGGCTGAGAGTTGAAATATTAAAAGAAATAAACCAAAAAAAGGATTATTTCAATTATAAAACCTATTTCTTAAATATATCTTTAAATATCAGATGACATTACTTTATAAAGTAGTTCTAAACATTATATTTTATAACCTTTTTACAATATGCTGCTAAATATAAGATACAAGAAAAAATTGTGTTAAATGTGCAAAACCTGTACCAATAAAAACTTTAAATTTGATTGTAAAATGGTTTTGACAGAGGATTCTTCAGGAAGTAACCTACTTTGGCAGATTATTTCTACATAATATCAAACTAGTGCTTATGTCTGAAGTATGTTCCTATCTCTCAATACATAACATTAAAATCACATTAATCTTCTATTTGAGTCTCAAGAATTCTAAGCAATAAATTCATAGTTTTTCAATCATCCTGTTATCCACACTTCTTAAATCTTTGTAACTTAGAATCAGCTAATTCAACTTAGCTCATTCGTGTTACAAGTGAATTTTCATATTCACACCCAGATCACATCAAACAGGAACTAGTTTGTTTAATAGATTACAAAAATTAAATATAAAGATCGGTTAGTATATAAATAGTCAAAATAAGAGTCATAGATCACATGACCCTATTTTCTTAAGCTTGTAAGTTATAAACAACGAGGACTGCCAATTCCTCAACAAGCTTTGTGATAAATGCTTAGCCAGAGAAAGCATTTAAAATATCTCTGGCAAAGCTTGAGGAATTGGCAATCCTCATCGGTTAGTAGTCTCTTAACATTATTTAATATAGTCTATTTCTTTTTGTTGTTGAAAATATTTATCTCTTTGTGATATCCATATATCATAGCCCTTTGCATAATTATTGCATTTTATCATAGAATTTGTTTTCAATTTTTTTAATAGATACAATTATTGCTCTTCTAATCTATAAAAATAGCTTAACATGAAAATGCTTTAGAACTTTTTACATTTATTTTATCTATTTTGAAAAATAAATAATAGTATATACAAGCACTTTAACATGCTGGGTGAAGAAGCTGTTAATGGTAAGAAAAAACAACAAAGTAAATTAATGCAGGCCTAGTGCTTTCGAGATTTTGTCCCTCATATTCATGACCAAAACAGATTTTAAGTCATTGTTGTAATATTGATAAATGGTAATGTATGTAAATGCATATGTAAATTAACTTGAACATTTTCTGGAGATAGCGAAACATGTGTTGCGTCTATTGATGTTGTTATCGCTGATGATAAAATACATTTCTTTTATCTTCCTTTAGCAATCGTTAACCTCAGTGCACACTATTTTGGGGTTGGAGGATTTGAACATATAACCGGACTGCTTCTCATGTTCAAAAAATATTGAGATGATGTCGTTCTTTTTTGCTCTTCTGTATGTATACATGTGCTGAACAGCTCTGTTATTGATGGTGGACTTGGTCTCTCCATAATATGTGGTGCTGCATCCAGCCAAAATATTATCTACAAATATTCAATGTAATACTTACATTTTTTTCTGGTTATTATGTATTTTTCTATTTAACATGTGATAATATGTTGGACTATTTCCATCACCTATCATTAAATGTTGAATGTCTAGAAAATTTTAAACTTTATTTAAACTTTTCCAAATATAAACAACTGTTAGTAATAACACATATTAGTAGATGGCACAGGTTAGTAGACAACAGAGCTTAGTATGTTACACAATGTTTCAAGGGATATTATTCTCTGCTCTTCTTCAGGTGTTACTGGTCTGATTAGTGTCAATGCTAGCATAGGAATTGAATTTACACCTTTAGATTCTTAAATATCCATTTGCCAGATTTTCTTGCCCTACATAAAGCTAAACATCAGAAATAAAGCAATATCGGTGCACGTGCATGTGTGTATGGATTCTATATAATTCTCATTAAAATTACATAGACTGTGCCCCAAAATCATTTTCTATCAATTTTTGGCTAGTGCATACATGATACCAACATAGGCATATCAATTTTATCTGAATGTAGATCAAAAACATATTGAAAAATTAATCATTAAACATTCTGCTTTACAAAATTAGATTTAAAATATGGCAATTTGTAATAGTCAAAAAAGTAAGTAAATGGTTTATTTCTCAGAAATTCATAAGAATCTTAACAACTAGAAATGACAGAGTTGGGGATACAATCCATGGATCTTGAATGCCAGAATTTGCTACTCTAGCATTGTGCCATGCATGGCAACAATTTCTAATGGCATCATCAGATTGCTTTGATATTCAATATCCTACTATTTCTCCAACTATTAATTAGGAACATCTTTCTATAACTCATATTTATTATAAATCCAATAGATTATTATATAAAGGTCAGAGTAATTGTAATTAGTGGCATTGTTCCATACTGAAAGACTTTACCCCTATCTCATATTCTACAAACTAATTCCGTCATCTCAATCTTTCTATAATAATCTTACGCATACAAACCAAATATTTGTTTTGACTAAATCACTATAGGTCGCCCTCTAGTGGCAGCTTTTAGGCAAATTCTCCCTTGCATGGTAGCTACTTTGACTGTGACTTAGATGCTTCTATACCACTTATTGAGAAGAAATAACCACACAGGAAATATTGTAAGTATCTTCCCTTTATTATTTAAAAAAAAAAACATTTAAATCCATACATAATTGTTAATTATTACTAAGTTAAAACAATCACTATCAAAACAAACATGGCTCCCAAAAAAAAAAACTGCCACCTCAGCAAATTCAGCCATAGCCTCTAAAAGGGAAGAGGGACTACCTTTAAAAAGTGAAAACAACTCCAAAATCCCTAAATTCATATGTCAGGACAAACCAAAAGAAATAACTCTTGCTTTGACCGAAAAAAGGAAAAATCCTTCAAACAAAAAATCTACTGAGAAAACAAATAGAAAATGTGAACCAGAAACAGATTTTGAGGGGTCTGAAAATAATCTTTCAGATCAGTCCCAAACTTCTGACGACAATGATTTTATAGAGAATTTTTCTATCTTTAATCCAAAAAAAAATTAGATCTCCAGAGTCAAAAACAAAAAAGTTATGCCTCAAAAACTGAACAGGAATCTCGAAAATATAATACTTATAACGTAAATATCAACCGCAAATTTGCCGTTGGCGATGAACTCAAATATCCAAAGTTTGATGAAGCATTGCGTTATGATCCCGCACAGTCGAAAGAAAAAAGTTATATAAATACCATAGAGAATTTCGACAGCTATAACCTTGTCCCAAAACTAGACTTCCAACTTGAAAAACAAAAAAGTTATAGTCAAAAAACCAAACCGGAAGCCACACACGTTCACACTCACAACACGGAAAAAGACGCAAATTCCATCACTAGCGACAAATCCACACAGCTGAGTGATTCCGCAGAGTCGGAGACAGAAGGTTATACTACTATGACAGAGAATTCCACCTGCTATAATACCCGACAAAAATCAGACTCCCAGCACGAAAAACAAAAAAGTTACAAATCAAAAACTAAACCGGAAGCCACACTAGATCGCCCTCATAACACAAAAAATGACTTAAATTGTAACTCTAGCGATTTATTTACATATTCCAACTTAGGGGGGACACAATTAAATCACCCAGCGCAGTCGAATACACCACTTGATACCAATTCTCCAGTTAATTTAACTGCACATAAAGCCAGCTTGAACTCACCTTTCCAACCTCAAAAACAAACAAGTAGAGATGCAAAAACAAAGCTGAAAACTGCACTAACACTAAATAAAGATAAGAAAAAAGACCTAACCAATACTAATAGCAATGGAAAAACAAACCTAAACTTCAATCAAATAAAAACAAACATGCCAATCCAAAAGACAACACCAACTAACACCAACTTCCCAGGAAAATCAACAAGCAGCAACACCACAAATAAACCAAACTCCCAGAAACCAAAACAAACAATACAAAACGAAAATTCCAAACAGCAAAGAAAATCAATGTTCAACTTCAACAGTGAAGAAAATGACACAACATTGGAAAACAACAATGATTCTTTTCCAAAACTTCAACGCAGTTCTAGATTCACAACCCAAGACACCAACAGGCCCCCAGAACCAGCACAGCAAAACAATGCTAACAACTCAGAACAATACCATGCAATATCCTCGCAACTCCATCCCCAATTCTCATATGCTAATAGCCTTAGGATAACCACTAGGCAATCAACCCAAGCCAAAACTCAAGCAATCAACACGCAAACTACAGAAGACCCATACAATAAATTCATCCAATTAAGAGATGGGGAACAAGAACAAAATGAACATGCTGACTTGCAACAACCAGTTAACATAGACTACCATTCTTTAGTAACAGAACGCTTTAATAGAACCATACCAAATCTTCTCTTTCGCTCCTTCACAGAGTATACCAATGAATGTACTAGTATCCTAACAACAACAGATATCAACTGCTCCTTATACAAATTCCCAATACTCTCACTCTATGATCTACTCACTGACCACAAGTTCTGGTCACCAGTTTATAAAATACTGTTCCACACAAATAAAAGGTATATTGCAATTCAATTCAAAGACCTAGCAGGAAAGCAACTCTTTGAAACTAAATTCAAACAGTTAGACAACAAATACCTGGTCCACATTAACATGAACAAACCACAGATTCTTCAGGGCAGAGTGAGTAACTGTACTGTCAACTTTGAAGAGTCCCACTTACAACAGGCCCTTGCCAATTATGGTACAGTTGAAGGCTTTAAATACATCCAAGAATCAAGAGCAGAAACAATGGTATTTACCAACACTGCAGTCTTCCGTCTAGTCCTCAAGACAGGAATCCAGCCACTCACACTACCAGCAACAGTCAGCAACAACAAGGCTACAATCCTTATCAGCTTCTGGGATATACCCCCATTGTGCTTCAACTGTCGGAACAGAGGACACATAAGGTGTGTCCCCTCATTACAAGTGATGTAAGCAGTCAGGCATATCCAAAAAATCACAACAGCACCATCGAAGACCCCACTGATTCTACACACCCAATTAAAACCTACCCAAAACCACAAACAGAAACTGAAAACACACATCAGTCCATACCCACTCCAATGGGAACAAACCATAGCCACACAAGCATCCCAGATACTGGCAAATCCCTAATCCACCACAGACTGGCAGAGGACTCAAAGCTCACGAGATCGCGGTCATCATCAGAAACCATGATCGAATCAGAAGATGAGGGAACCACCAAAACATCTACTAAACCCTCCAAACCACGCAACCGCAAAAGATCAAGACATAATAATTCTAGCACACAAGAAAAATCAACTGATGACTCCAGTACCTCAGACCCAGCCCAAGCGGCCCTCAGAACAAAAACTACCAGATCACAGGAATCACGTAAACCATCAGACAAAAAACGATGAGAAATTCAATCAAGGGAAGATGAGATTCTACCAAAATTCAGACAATCTGGAAACCCTATGCTGACAACCACCAAAGATGGGACTCTACCAAAAGTCAGACCACCTGAAGACCCTATGCTGACAACCACAGAAGAAGAGACTCTACCAAATTTCAGACCAACTGAAGACCCCATGCCGACAACCACAGAAAATGAAATACTCCTTATCTCATTTCCTGAGTCAGAGAACAGCCCCTCAGAAAAACCCCTACCAGAAGACACCATCCCAGAAGATACCTTCACCTAAAATACTCACCACACCATGACTATTACAATCACAGCAGTAAATATCAGAGGCTTAAACTCCAAAGAAAGAGTTGAAGCACTGCACAGATGGTTTATTAAACATCAACCAGATATCCTCTGTCTCTCTGAAACAAAACTACACATACAGTCTGGCCCACACATCAAGAAACTAAACTCACTGGGCTATTTTCACTACTCCATAGCCCAAACACCAGGATCCGGAGTGGCCATACTAATTAACAAATTATCTCCCATAACCTTCTTCAAAATACTATACATAGACAACCACTGTCTCATAGCCATCCTTCAGTACAACAATTGTACCATCAACTTATGCAACATATACATGACAAAGGCTCCTGACAACATCCGCAGAATTATTCACACAATAAATGCGACACTTCGAACCAACCCATTTCCTTCCATCCTAATAGGAGACTTCAACCACTCCTATGAAACCTTCCAGTCTGATTACCTCCCATTGATCAGTCTAAAGCTAATGAGTGCACGAAACCTGCTCCCTGAGACAGCATTTTCATTCTACACAACTAAATATAAGTCCCTCATCGACTTAACCTTTTTTTCACCAAACTTACTGCCTACCACTCAAGCCAGACTCTGGCCAGTGGTTTTTTCAGACCACCTGTTACAAGAGATAAAACTCCAGTTTTCCTCCAGTTCCCCAGACCCAAACAACTACCAAAGAACAATAAGACTCATAACCAGGGAAACTACACCAGCCTGCCTGTTCTCAGAAGCTTACATACAATTCCATCGAACAAACATACTCTCCAGGCCAATCACAGAGGCATGGCCTCTATTCACAAAAACACTACAGAAGCTAATAACCACCTACTCCTTCCAAAGACCAGGACCCTTGAAACTTTTAAACAGCTTAGACAACATTGCAGATACCCTCAAGCACCTAACTCTGGAAGGACAAAACATAGAAACAATCTTACAACTAAAGGCTAAATATAGGACCACCCAAAAGATTCTAGCAGAACACATAGCAACAAAAAGGGCCCGGAGCTACCTGGTACATCAACACTGCTGGACCAGAGGATACATCAGATGGGCCTTGGGATCAGGAAAGAATAGAAAAGGCCCAAGTGACATCACCATTGATGGTAAACAATACATTGGCCCTGCAATGCTAGGTAAACTCCAAGAACATTTCAAAAAAAAGTTTCAAAACCACATCACACCCAGTGACAGAAGAACTTTCAAAATAAATCCAGACAACTGTCATGACATTACCCATGCTACAATCCAAAAAAAATTAAACGCAATGCCAGACAAAATACATCCTGGCCTACATGGCATCCCGAAGTTTATTCTACTCCACCTGAGCAAATACACCATCCCAATCATCAAGGAAATGATTGATCTACTCAGCAGTGGGACTTGCCATCTTGATTTTCTATACCCCATCGCAATGGTGCCACTACTTAAAAAGAGTGACGCCGCAACTGAACTACAAAACCTAAGGCCTATCTCAATGATCCCACTCATGATCAAGATAATTGAGTCTATAATCAAAGACAAAATGCAAGACAATGTCCTCAAGCACATCTCAAAATACCAGTTCGCCAAGAAGGGTGCAGCCACATCAGATGCAATAAGCCGCTTCCGTCTAGTAATAGACCAAGTGCGCACTAAAAGAAGGTCCAAGCCAGTTGCCATTCAACTCGACATCGCAGGGGCATTCGACTCGGTACGCATTGATGTGCTAATTAAAACACTTGAACAATACCAAGTACCTCAACCTCTTCTACAAATCATAGAGAACCTTTTAAACAACCGGGAAATTTTCCTCACGCTAGATGGACGTATAGCTCCGGGATTCAAACCAAGTTTATCCATCCCACAGGGATCCCCACTAAGCATGCTGTTATTCACAGCTTACATAAACCCTCTCCTACTCCAAATAGAAAACACACTTCCAGGCATCCAAGTAGAGTACATCAATGAAAACATAAAACACATTTCCTACATGGACGATGTTGTCGTCTTTCTTCCCTCCATCGATCACCTTAACAATCTAGTAAACATACTTGACAGTTACACAACAATGCATGGCCTCACATTCAACAGCGAGAAGTCAGCAATATGGTCATTACTCACAGGAAAACAAATTCCAGCAATGTTCAATGCCCAACCACAGAAGTTCTTGGGATTCCCTGTAGCAAAGTCCTACTCACTCATGAGACAGGAAATCCAAAACTCACTTCTGAAAAAAACACAAACCACAATAGCATCAATATCAAAAATTTACTTGTCCCTCTTTGGAAAGGTCGCATTACTAAATGCCATCCTGCTTCCCAAAATAACATACTACCTTACTGGATTCAACCCCACCAAAGGATTCATAAATAAAATAAACTCTGCATGCACCAAACTTTGCTGGGGAGGAAAAATCGCAGCCATCAGTATCAAGACAATGCATCACCCCAGGAGAGAGAATGGTCTCTCACTCCACTCCATTGAAACAATCAACCTACAAAGAACCCACAATGTGCTTCACAGACTTTTTAAGGACAATGATGCCATTGAATGCCCACTACCTGTCGAGCCCACAGATAGGCCACCACCCTCTAAACAAAACAACTGGCTTCGACAATCAGTGACTCTAATCCTGAACCAACTTTCAGCCAATGCAAGCCTATTCACATGCAAACTCACATATTGGGAGATCTTCAATATTACACACCACAAGAGTTCCACTATCCCTGCCTACCTCCATATTTCCAACCAAAGACTCATCAAACTAACAAAACACTGGCACCTTCCCCCAAAGTATGTTGACTTCCTCATTAAAGTAAATCTGGAAGCCCTTCCCACAAATGCCTTTCTCTACTATAAGAGAGGCTTCAAAAATCTAGCAAGCACATGCGCACTCTGCCAGAGAGAAGATGAAACCACCAACCACATGCTAACAAACTGCCCATGTCTACAAAAGCTCCAATCAGCATTACAGAACTGATTCAAGAACCAAACCCACAACTCTTTGTCTTTGACCAATGTGATAGATCAAGGAACTTAAGCACAGCTTAGACTGGCAACATTTGTGAACTTTACAATCTGGTCTCTTAGATGTAAGCTGGTCATAAGCAAGTTTGAATACCCGAACATTGAGACAGCCTTATATCGAATGCTGAATAAAATTCGCAAAACAGACTTTTCCACAGCCTATCTTAACATTGCAGAAAACACATGGGCCCTAGTTGATCTACCCAGTGAAGAAGTGCTCTAAGATTACTCCTGAACCCAACACCACAGAACTTTATAACACATGCATATAAATCATTGTAATAACCTGTATAATCCATAGTAACAATATGTAAAACCAATGTAACCATTGTATATTTCCTCAATAAAGTTGAAAGAACTAAATCGCTATATGCAATTATAATTGTTCAAAATATAATCCAGCATGAAATCATGATATTTCTATAAAGTAAAAAAAACTCTGCTGCTTGGTGCCAATAGGAGTATGCTACCCAACAAACAATAATGGCTGTCATATTAAACAAGGCAAAATTATCCATACAGTAGTGCCACCCATGCCAGACAGGGTAATCAATGGATGCAAGAAGGCTTGTGCATAAAATCCCAATCTCATGCCTACTCATCCAATATCCCCAGACTAGTTTCTGGCTTGTGGCCTTCGACAGTGAGGAACCTTGGATCTGAAAACACTGCACCTAGATCTTAGAATGGGTAGGCACTAGATAGTGATTTTATGCACAAGACTTCTGGCAGCCATTGATTACTCTGGTTGACACAGGGTGGTACTACTGTATGGAGAGTTTTGCCTTGTTTAATAACAATTATGTGCTAGTATAAGAGATAGAGATCATGTGACGCTATGTCATATTACAATCTTTTTTTTTTTAAATTTTTGGTCAGTCCATCAATACTTACCTGACACTCATTCATCAATCAATACCTTATGGTTAACTAGTTTGAACATTCTAGTTTATAAAAAATTCAAGTCTGCCTCTGTTCTGAAAAACTTCAAAAGTTACCAGTCCACTTTTGAAATTCAAGTGGTGGGGATACCAAATTGAAATGCTAATTCATGAGATATGTCATATTATCACTGTAATGAATGATATAATTTTATAAAGAAGAAAAATACAGTGTATTAAATAACAGAATGAAGTCCTCTATTACAGTCAATGGTAAATCACCATTTCTAAAAACTGTTATGCTCCCAAGCTGAATACTGCAATTCATAAATGCAAAAACAAACAAAGAAGTCAAGGGTTGTTAGCTGAGACATCAGAACAATGGCCTTGCAACAGTTGCTTGCAGACAGTTGTTGCAGGTTCGCTTCCTGGCCGATGCTATGACGTATGGAAAGAAAACAAAAGACACAATTCATTTATTTTATAGTAAAATGGTTTACAAATGATTTATATAATAGTTGGCATGTAATTACAACATTTGTTTTATGTATACACACTTTGAAACTAAAATCTAACAAGTGAGTACTTTCAGTCTATATAATATTTAAAGCTTACATTAATTTTGGTCAGTAAAGAATAAAAGAGATTTAGCATTTGTAGAATACTCTGCTAGTCCCTCTTTATAGAATGAATAAGTATTAACCTATATGCCCAAAGAAAAAGGTTTAAGGGTGCAGCCGCAACAAGTCATACCACTACCAAGTATTCAAGTCAATAACATAAAAAAACATTTCAGATAAATGATAAATTTTCAAATACATTTACCATTTTTTATAGGGATTAATTTTTAGATAGAGCAATACACAGTTCAGTATTGATCAGAAATTAGAATTTAGCTATTTATAGTTAGCAAATAAAGTAGTAAAAAGAAAACCTATCTCACTACCTTAAATATCAGTTGATCTTAGCACTGGAGAGATGCTACTTGCAATGGGATAATTAATGTATTTATTCTCCTATTAAGAATAATTATTCTGTAATCAAAAACTAAGAAGAGGTAATATTTTTAAATGATTTGACAATATAATTTACTTTTTGTTAGAAAATAAGTCTATTATATTAATTTAATTAGAAAATATTTGCTAAGCTATATATACATATTACGTGTCACAGCATCGGCCGGGACGCGAACCCGCAACCCGGGCAACTGCCTGCAAGTGCAAGGCTGTCGCGCTGACCTCTCGACCACCAATGCAAGACAGCTAAGCTATATTTAATTTAGTAAATTAATTATTTTTACACTTATTTTTTTTGCAATGTTCAAATTTTATAAATTAATCTGATGTTTGAATTAGCCAATAATCTTTTTCATGAATCTGAATAATATGTATATGTGTTGATAGTGTTTTTGTTGTATTTGTTGTTTGGACTATTTCCATCATCTAATATGAGTATTGAATGTCTTTAGAAAAAATTAACTTTATTTAAATATTCCAAATACAATCAAATGTTAGTAATAGCACATCAAACAAGTTGGTATATGCACAACGTTTAGAGATGTGTTATTTCCCCCTCTTCTTGTGTTGCTGGCCTGACTAGCATGGGAATCAAACCTGGATCCTTAGATTCTTGAGGATTGAATTTTAAGTTAACACTTTAACCAACTGAGCCATTCTGCCAAAGGCAACAGTCAGTAGAAATTTCCTATACTTATCTACTAGGTTCTTCCTGATTTCTCCACTTTTTCTGCTTAAGAGCAAAGTTAATTAGTGGTTTCCATACATTATGTATAGTCACACTAGATTGACTTATGGGATTGTTTGCCATTGCCATGTGAGCAGCTTCTTTAAATTTTCTTCTTTATCCAATATTTTTGTGTTTTCCCAATTGAACATATGTTTATTGGTACAGACATTCAATACTCATATTAGATGATGGAAATAGGCCAAACAATAAATACAAAATATATATGTATGTGTCATTTATACAACATTAATTATTTTTACATTTTATTTAAATTTAGCCGTATATATCTATATAGAGTATTATTTACTAAATACCGAATAAAATACAATGCTAACTGAGAGTTCCATTGATATTTAAGTGCATAAAATATTAATGACATTTATTTCTTATAATAAAAAATGTGACTTCTACCAGAAACCTGAAGCAAAAAAAAAAATTATTAAGAATCATTAAACGTTCATCTAAATTCACATTATCGATGTGATGCGTCTTGTTCCGAATTCTTCAGAGAACAAAAAAAATAATATCTTTAAAAATATACTATTGAAAAAAAAATGTGTATGTTAATATATATATTAAATAAATGCATTCATTTTTAAATAAATATATAATTGTTAACTATTCTATATTGATTTTAAAATATTAAACCATCAAATATCTCATGGTCACCATTCTTTATGCTTACACAAACTGTTTTCACAGAGGCAAAACTCTCAATACAGTAGCGCCACTCAGTGTAAGCCAGAGTAATCAATGGATGCAGGAAGGTTTGTGCATAAAATCCCTATCCAATGCCTATTCATCCAATATCCACAGACTAGTTTCTAGCTTGTTGGTTTCAGATCCAAGGCTCCTCACTGATGAAAGCCACAAGCTGGAAACTAGTCTGGGGATATTGGATGAATGTGCACTGGATAGGGATTTTATGCATAAGCCTTCCTGCATCCATTGATTATTCTGGCTTGCACTGAGTGTTGCTAATGTATGGAGTTTTGCCTCTGCGAATTTTAAAATAATCTTAAACTAAGATGTTACATTTTTTAAAACTTCATATATACTGATATTATTTTTTTTATGTAGGTTCTTGGTAATCTGCATCTTTTTTAAATTAACACATCTTTGTGTTTATGTATTATGATCTTATATTTGTAGAATTTATAATTATATTTCATTTTAACATTCAAAATATGACTGCATGTTTTTTTTATGTCCAAAGTAATATGTTTTCAATGCAAAAGTAGGCATTAAATATAATTTTTAGAAATATATCATTAATGGAAAAGATGCCCAAGGGGTTAAAAGATCTAATACTATTACCTATCAATATAAAAGTATATAGTCTCATCTTGAAATACCAATTGTATATAATGGAAGAAATTTATGAGAGAAGCCAAAAGATGAATAACAGAAATCTGAGAACCAATATTGCATATATATATATAGTCATATTCTGGCAGTGCCAACTATATAATAAAAGAATGTCTGTTGGTAAATAAATAGTTCCTTATTGGTGCTTCAGCTATGTAGTGATGAAAAATCCAGTTATATACTAGCCCAAACAATTATTACAGTTAATTAAATAAAACATGGCCCATCTGTATTAATGATGATCGCAATTATAATGGAACATCAAATTAGATACCAGGAAGTGATTTCCATAAAAAAAAAATAAGTACCAACCCAAATCTCAATCACTATCTATAAATATCTTAATCCATTAAATAATAACCTGATTATTTATTTACTTTAATTAGTATTCCCCTAAAATCAGTTTGATTTCTTAATGATATATCATATAAGCCAGTAATTGTTGGAATGTTTTAACTGAAAAATAAAGTTTGTAGCTAGTTTAAGCAAATAATAATAATAATAATAATAATAATAATAATAATAATAATAATAATAATAATAATAATAATAATAATAATAATAATAATAATAATAATAATAATAATAATAATAATAATAATAATAATAATAATAATAATAATAATAATAATAATAATAATAATAATAATAATAATAATAATAATAATAATAATAATAATAATAATAATAATAATAATAATAATAATAATAATAATAATAATAATAATAATAATAATAATAATAATAATAATAATAATAATAATAATAATAATAATAATAATAATAATAATAATAATAATAATAATAATAATAATAATAATAATAATAATAATAATAATAATAATAATAATAATAATAATAATAATAATAATAATAATAATAATAATAATAATAATAATAATAATAATAATAATAATAATAATAATAATAATAATAATAATAATAATAATAATAATAATAATAATAATAATAATAATAATAATAATAATAATAATAATAATAATAATAATAATAATAATAATAATAATAATAATAATAATAATAATAATAATAATAATAATAATAATAATAATAATAATAATAATAATAATAATAATAATAATAATAATAATAATAATAATAATAATAATAATAATAATAATAATAATAATAATAATAATAATAATAATAATAATAATAATAATAATAATAATATATAATAATAATAATAATAATAATAAAAAAAAACTTTTTCAATAGCTTTTCAGATTTTTAATTATATGCATACAAGCTATAAACAGCAAAAAGATCAAAAAAGCAACTTATACATCAACTATTATGATTTTTTTAAGGACTCATTCAAGTCACAAAAGTTCAAACAACTCAAGAAGCCATAAATTGAACTATATCATTCAAATATTCATTTTTTATGTAACAGAATAAATCAATGTATATACCAAAATTATGTAAACCACTTTTAATGTAACCTTTTATAGAATCAATAAAATGCCTTTTTGAAAGCTAATAATAATAATAATAATAATAATAATAATAATAATAATTCAATTCATTTATTTAAGTGCTAAACAACAGCATAAAGTAATAATAATAATAATAATAATAATAATTCAATTCATTTATTTAAGTGCTAAACAACAGCATAAAGTAGTAATAATAATAATAATAATAATAATAATAATAACAACAACAACAACAATAATAATAATTGATTTATAATATACAGATAATATATATAAACACATGTCAATATAGAAATAATATAATCAAATCCATTATATACTTTCATGAAGTGAAGATTTAACTAAAGGTGAATTTTTTATTTACTTTAAAAAAGAGAGATACTTAAATTTATAATTAAAAAAAGATTATTATAAACATGGCAAATATATATATCTTTAAATAAAGAATACTGAAAAACTGTCAGTTAACAAACATACAATAAAAAATATGTACAAAACAAACAAAAATTACAATTGTTATTTATAAAAAGATCTGAAAAATATTTACATAGCTCTTTGAATTAGTAAATTTAAAATGGAATGTAGATTGTGATAGTAAGATAGTTGAAGCACATTGAAAAGAGCAAAAATTAACATTTGCCAAAAAGACCTTTTATGTGTATGATTATTATATATATATTAGTGCTGTTATACAAATATATTTTGTGTTATATTATATCGAATGATTTATTTAAATTTGAACCGTATATTTACTTTTCTAATCTAATATTAATATTATTTATATTCTTTATTACTTTTTACAATGCTTTTTATAACCCACTAGATATTTTCGATTGCCCCAACAATCTTCTCCGGAACTTCTACTTATTTGAAGATATAAGTAAGAGTTCTGAAGAACATTATTGGGGCAATCAAAACTGTCTAGTATATTTTGAAAATACAAGTAAAAGTTCTGAAGAAGACTGCTGGACAATTGAAACCATCTAGTGAGTTGTAAAAAGCATTGTAAAAAGTAATATAGAATAAAAATGATATTAATACTATATGGATTTGGCAATGCAATAAGAAAGAAAGTTATATGTTTACATTTAATTAATAAGTGAAATAATGCTTAAAGCTAAATGGGATATGAAACCATTAGAAACCAGTAACTACCTAAACATACCAATATAGATAGTAATTAATATTTCTCACTGTTGTCAAGGCAATCTCTCTCCTTTTAATAATAAGAGCGGAAAATCCACTCTTACTAATGGTCCAATGAATATATATGGACACTTAAAGATTGCAACTTGACCACAGAAATTGAAATATTGATACAATGAAGTTTAAATAAACGTCTTTAAACATGAAATAAACATCTCTATGTAATGAAAACTAATAAATAGTCAATTATAACACTACAAGCTGCAACCTCCTTTTAACAATAAAGGTGGAAATACACCTTCATTTATGATCTAATAAGTTTATATAGATATTAAAGATTGCAACTTCACAACAGAGAGTCAAATTATTGATAGGAAGAAGTTTAAATAAACATTAAACAGGTAAATATAACTTATTCTGAAAGCAGACTAACAAATAGTCAATTATAACACTAAACCTGCAATTATAACTTTCAAACGGGATAGAGTGGAGAGTGGTGAGTCATGTAAAAGTCTGTGCTCATATACCCTATATATTACATATATAGACACAGGTATATAATAAGCCTGTGTTTCAGTTATTGCATAGTGGAGGTGTTTGCCTATCCTTTGTATATGTATTAAATGGATTATGTCCTGTACATGAGCGGTCAGATTGACTTTAGATCAACATGGGTGTGACAAGAATCTTGGTCTCAGGATGACCTTTGACCATTCCATCATCAGATTTTCAATTGGATGGATAGTTAAAGAGTTGGAGTGTAGAGTAGATTGAAGCTTGTCCATTAAAGTATGAAGAGTGGCTATCTTAATGTATATCTGAGCACTTACAGCATATATGTGTAAAGATAATAATCTGGACCAACTGATGATTGCTGGTTTAGCATGAAATACGTATATTGGTGATTATTTATCTTTTCGACATATATGTGTTCAAGTGTATCAGTATTACGGGATAGAGTGGAGAGTGGTGGACGTGTGAAAGTCTGTGCTCATATACCCTATATATTAAATAATAAAGCTAATAATGCTTAAAGTTAGATAGGTTTATAAATGTATATATATATAATATTCAAATATATGTATATTGTCTATACTAAACTTTATGTAATTAGAAGGGACTTGACCTCAAACTTTCATGCTTTCTACAGCTATGCACTCTATCTTATACAACTGATACACATGACCACATACATGTGAAAAAGATAAATGATCAATATATATATTTCACGCTGAACCAACACTCATCAGTTGGCTTTGATAATCAGATTTTCAATGATACAGATGGTTGAACAGTTGAAGGATGGAGAAGATTGAAGGTTATCCATTAAAGTTTGAAGATTTGCTATCTTAATATAAACTGAGCACTGATTGTATATATGTGTAGGAGATGGTGATCTTGACCAACTGATGAGTGCTGGTTCAGTATATTGGAGTTAAAAGCAAATCAGATTTTCAATGATACAGATGGCTGAACAGTTGAAGGATGGAGAAAATTGAAGCTTATCCATTAAAGTTTGAAGATTTGCTATCTTAATATAAACTGAGCATGATTGTATATATGTGTAAGAGATAGTGATCTTGACCAACTGATGAGTGCTGGTTCAGTATATTGGAGATAATTTATTTTCTTCACGTGTATGTGGTCATGTATATCAGTTGTATAATATGGAGTGCCTAGTTATAGGAAGCTTGAAGGCCTGAGTTCAAATCCCTTCTAAATATATATACCGAGATATGGTTTTACAAACTTACTTAAAATAAAACTTTTATTTGGATAACTAACTTTAATATGCATGAGAAAAAGAATCACAAAACTAATACATGAATATTATATCTCTGTATTGACCAACTTAACTTCTAAAGACTTCCATAGCGAAGATTTGCATGTATGGGCACACTAAAAGCATTATTAATATTTATGTTGAATTTAATGTGTTTGTACCAAGATGCTAAGTTAAATTATTATACACTTAAACATGTATAAATTGAAATATAACTAAATATACTTCTCTTTAATAAAATGTATTTTTAAAACAGTTAACAATATCTGAATCGCATTATTTCATCAACCAACTCCGATCTATTTTAAAAACGTACTATTTATAAAATGTATATTGATCATGCTTTATTTATTAGATAAAATAATTTAATTAAAAGATAAACCCAATATTTATCAACACATACTCTTGTCTTCTATCAAAATAACTTTAAAGAAAACAATAATTAGCATTATGAATATTTAAACATAATCGTTTAAAGGCTATACATAATTCAAAACAACATGAAAATTGACTATTAATTCTAAATTTAAAAGTAAATTATATCCTTATATAAAGGAAATGATTAGCAATCTATGAATAACCAATAAATATAGTCTTTAGAGATCTAATTAGGTTATTTACGAAAACAAACTGAAAATGTTTTTCCATAAAATGTGCATAAGATTTCTCAGAATATTTTTAACATTTTATATTGTATATGAATTAAAAAACTGCATGTAAGGGAAAGATTTTCAATATGATTATCATACGTTACCCACCACACATTCCATATATTAAAATATCTTTTAAACCACTAAACGTCACATGATCATCATTTCTACATTTACGTAAACTGTTAAAACCTTGCATCCATTGATTACTATGGCTTGCACTGGATGGCTGTACAGTATGGAGACTTAGCTACTATTTTAAAATATCTTTTCTAATAATCATTTAATAACAATCTATTGATGATGTAAATGTTGATTCATATCTTCAGAAAAACCAGATTATGTGAGAAAATAACAAATGTTCCCAATATTTGATTTAAACCCAAAAGAGTATTAAATCAGGTGAAAAAAAAGTATATTATAAAAATAACTGGTCCATATCTCAGTTATGCTCTATCTAATGTTGTAGCAATAGATTATTCAACAAATTCCATACAGAGATCAAACTTGGTAACTTTATATTTATACAAGGCAACTGTAAAATACGACAAGGTTAGCCATACCAGACGAAATGTATCCAACAAACTATATCCTTAATGAGAACAAGAATGCAAAATTCATATCAAATTGATCCCTTTCTATCTTTTTTTTCATGTGTCAAAGCATCGGCAGGGAAGCGAACCCGGGACAACTGCTTGTAATGCAGCTGTGCTAACCACTTGGCCACTAACGCTTGACTCCCTTTCCCTTTCTATCTTGCGTGATAGTTTTTAAGCAGTATGTCAAAACAAAGACAATCAAATTTAGTTTACAATATTACCATTCCTGAATAGAACATGATATTAAGAAGAGAAAGGTGGCAGGTGAAAAAATAGGGGGATCACAACAACAGTATAGATTGCAATTCCACAATCCTAAATTCTAAATAAATCTGTCTTAAATTTTAGTCCCGCAATCCAAAATAGTACAACCTCAAGATCTGGTGACTGAATACAGTTTTTATTACCCTTAACTTATCACATTTAGTACTACTTCCCTATAATAATAAAAAACACCAGAATGCCTAATAAGTAATGCAATTTCAGTCTTATGTATAAAATAAATACAGAAATTGTAAAATAATATATATAAATGCTTCATGTTGTAAACTATTTCACTGGTATCTATTTGTAATTCTAATATTAAAAATATTATAAGTGCCCAGTCAAAATAATTTTCAAAATTGCTATTTGACCTCCAGAATAATACAAGTAAATTACCAGTTTATCATATTTATTATTTTATACAAATTCTGTACAAAAATTGAATAATTAACAAGAATAATAATTGTATAGCAATATGCATAGAATATATGATACAAAAGAAAAGTCATAGTCAAGTGTTTGTGGCCTAGTGGTTAGCATAGCTGTCTTCCAAGCAGCTTGGCCAGAGTTCGCTTCCCGGTCAACGCTTTGACATATAAGGAAAAAAAAAGTCATAAATAATCTCGTTACAATTTCCACTTGTATGCACTTTTCACAGTATTTTATTTAATTATCAACAGTTCCGACTATCTATCAGTCTTCTTCAGAGTTATAAAAAGGTAAATGCATTACACTAGTTTTACATAAATATATAACAGCCTTATCTTAGTACATCTATAACACATACACATAAGTGTATTATGGTTATTTATACAACAGTTTTAATTATAATTTTTAATTAAGTTTATGTAAAAAATTATACAATACAATAACTCTGAAAAAGATAAGTAGACAATGAAAAGTGAGATGTAGGAATGGAATTTGCAGAAAGATTTTTATAATAACCAATACAAGATTAGAAAAGTATCGACCATCTTGGATAAAAAAAATATAAATGCTTAAATAAATAATTGCATGACTTTACTGATTGGAAATTCACAGGAAGTTCAAGTGATGAAAAAGACAGAGCTGTGTAATGACCCATAGATCTTGATCTCAAAAACTCGCCATTCTAACACTGAACCAAAACACACAGAATAGTAAATGCTTTAAATAATTTTATTTTATGATTCATAATTTAGGTTTTTCTGCTAATATTTTAGTTAAAAACTATTTGTCAAGCATTGGTGGTCGAGAGGTCAGCACAGCTGCCTTACAAGCAGTTGTCCCGGGTTAGCGGGTTCGCATCCTGGCCGATGCTATGACCCATGAAAAAAAAAGACTATTTAGTATGCTTATTTAAATAGACCTGAACAGTTTAGATCGGTAGAAATAGCTGTGGACTCAAAAACTAAACGTACCTGGGCAGATTCCACATGAAGTTTAAACAAATTTCAGTATATTTTAAAATTAAAAAAATTATAATATTACTTTTATCATTAGTTATCATCTAAACAATATTTTAAACCATACTATTTTTTCTGGTGCCTTCCTAAATATCGTCAGTGAGCTTTTTTCTTGTAACATTTTCCTCATCATCATTACACAGTCTTAAATAGTTCTTTCAACTCTAATGATTGATCTAATTCACCATAATTCTTCAAAAAATAAGATTTGTTCTTCATTTATTCTTTTCAATACTGTTCCATTATGAATCTTATCTTTCCAACTACCTCATTTTCCTTCCATGGCTGGATTTCCAAATACTGTTTTTTCCTCTTCACTTTTCAAATAACTTTTTAAATTTTGTTTATTTTACTATCTTTATCATTGCACAATGAATTAGCCAATTTTGTAAATATTTAACAGCGCTAAATTATTTTATAACTTAATTATCCAACACTTTTCTTTTAGCTTCATCTATTTGTAATGCTTTAATTTTAATTACATTCGTTTAATGCCAAACTTTATGGTTAAATGACTACTAATTTGTTAACAAATGATTCATTAATATTTTAAATAATAAAATAAATTATTTTACAATTTTATTTTCTCTCTCTCTTTTGTTTTATTGTTGTAAATTCTTATATATATTTTTTAACATTGCAATAATAATGTGTGTGTTCTCTATCTTGGTTACAGGCTCAGAATCATTTTTTAAGGTTTAATAAGAATAACTTTGCTGGAAATATTTCTGAAAATGTTACACCAATCTTGATGCTACAGGTTACTATAAAAATATTTATACAGATCCAATATAAATATAGATCTAAAAAAAGAAATAATGAAAAATGTAAAATAATTAAAGTACAATTTAAACATTTATATTTAGTGATGAAGATAATTGTGAACTTAAGTATTTGAACAAGTGTAACACCTCTCCCATCAGTAGTGAAGACCATAAATTATTTTTCCAGATAGTGTAATGATATATATATAATCAATGCAGATTATTTTGAATATTTAACATCAAGCTAAGAATCATTACGCTAACTAATTATCCTATGGCTGTCCACCTAAAAAAAAAATCTTAACTCAAGTTTGTCTGTAATAAAAAATATCAAGGTGTACCTAGCCTAGATGTATCTTCAAACTATAAAGATTCTTATATAACAGCAAAATCTGAAAGTCATTATAACTATAATAATATGACAATCCTCCAAAGATGAAGAGTGAAAAAAAATACATTAATTACTAAGCTAATTAAAATATAATTGTCCTTCATTATTTTTTTTTTTAGCTAAAAATTTATAGATACTTCCTGACTAATAATTGAATTTGTTATTGAGTTGACTGTGAACCAGATATGTGGAAAAGTATGCTAAGTCTATTTGGCTTGGCCTAAACAACTTTCTAAACTTACCTTGCCTGTATTTGAATAACATATTATGACAAACAAGTGGATGTAAAAACACTGTATATATGTAATCAATCAAATCTTATGGTTTTACATCATACTCCTCATTATATTTAAACATCTTAGATCATAACTAATCCTTCAGCACAAAAACACAGAAGATCTTTGCACCTAATTTCTACTCTAAAATAACCATATTTGTGTTACCATAAATTGTTTGTGAATAAATTAACTGTCAACCAAATATATATATATATATATATATATATATATATATATATATATATATATATATATATTGTATTTAAATTATTAATGATACAGTAAGCAAACATAGCATGTAGTAGAGAAAATTTCATGTCATTTTTATAACCAATACTAAATAGGTACATTCTCCAGTGCAACATATACATATATTATATCACATGATCATCATCTCTTATATTAGCACATAATTGTTTATAAACAAGGCAAAACTCTCCATACAGTAGTGCCACCCTGTGTAGTGATCTCAGATCCAAAGTTCCTCATTGACGAAGACCACAAGCCAGAAACTAGTCTGGCGATATTGGATGAGTAGGCATTAGATAAAGATTTTATGCACAACCCTTCTGGCATTTCATTGATTACTCTGGTTGGCACAGGGTGGCACTACTGTATGGAGAGTTTTGTCTTGTTTATATATATTATAACAATCAATCATGAATTAATCAAAATTCAAACAAAATAGTATTGTAATTCACCATAAGTAATATTATCGCACAGTCACTAAATGAGATGTATATGGCTATGCTGCTTGTGGGTGCACTTTATCTTATTGGAACAACATGAAATGAGGATCCCTCTACTCTAAACAGTAAGAAAACTGACCTTAGTAATGTAGCCACTCATATTTACAAGTCTTTTGGGATAGAATTACTATTAAGAATGTGACTAGCATAATGACTAATAAAAAGCAAAGTGAGAATGCTCTCTTTGATAGTCATGAGGGTTGAATGCAGATTTCCTCTAGAATCAGATTATACACATTCACCTTAAGTGAGGTATAATATTCTTAAACTTGACTGATACTTATGGACTCATTTCTTTCTCTAATTAGTATATGGAATCAGAAACATTTAAAAATATGAATATTTAAACAAATATATGTGTTAAATTCAATTTAATATATTTAAGTTTTTAACATATAAATAATAACAATAATATTACTTCTGCTCAGGTGTCAGCAAATAAAATTTGCAAAATAATGATTCTAAGTCTTCCCTAGTTACAAACTGACCTTGGTGCACTCAATAAAATTATGAATAGGATGCAATTGGGATATAATACTAAATGTTTTGAATCATAAAATTCAGGAAGCATTTTTATGAAACAAATACACAATAAAAAGAAAACGAGAAACATCAAGCACAATCTATTTTCATACAAAAATTATTTTAATGAACAAATAATTCAATTGATAAAAAGCAAATAATATACCATTAAACATATGATCACCAGCGCTATGCTTACACAAGCCGTTAAAACAGAGGTAAAACTCTGCACGCAGTAGTACCACCCAGTGAAAACCGGAGCAATCAATAGATACAAGAAGCTTTTTTGGTGAGTAGGCACAAGGTGAAGATTTTATGCACGAACTTTCTTGCATCCATTGATTACTCTGGCGTGCACTGTGTGACAAATACTGTATGAAGAGTTTTGCCTTTGTTTTAACAAATAATATATAGATGACAAAAATGATTACGTAACTCTTATTTTTCAGATATAGAGCTTTACATAACATTAATTAACTATTAAATGAAAAAAACCAATGCCAATAAGAAATTCTAATCTGATAGAAATTAGTTTATTCCTAGGTATAAATAAGTATAACAAAAAAAAATTATAAATTATTACTAATTATTATTAATCAAAATATTAATCAAATTAATAATAGAATATCATATATGCACATATATTCCAACAATTAGATTCTTGTATTCAATCTTTTCCCCTTCAAACTCCTTCTTCCATATATACAAATAATAAAGAAGTATCATTAGTCAAGCATTGGTAGCCGAGTGGTCAGCACAGCTGCCTTATAAGCAGTTGTCCCGGGTTCACGGGTTTGCTTCCTGGCTGATGCTTTGACACATGAAGAAAAAAAAGTATCATTAGAAATACTTCCCCCAATTCATTGCACTACTAATTTCTATTGCATGCAAACATAAATGCAACTGTACATTAAATTACAGAATTATTATATAAAAATATAATACTTAAACATATGATACTTAATGTTACACAGCTTTTGTGATACATCTTTAACCCATTCAGTTGCAATTTATTTTATTGGCCAAGTGAGGTAAAACTCTAAACTTTTGATTGGTCAATTACAGAATAAGCAGTAAAATATATTCATTTTAGTTTCATTTGTAAAAAGCAAATTAATAATTTGTCAGAATATGAAAGTGAACGAAAGTTTTTTCAAAAATAAATTTCTGTTTATAATTATAAAAATATTTTATAGCGGCAAATTTAAAAAGAACGTTAGTAACCTATTAAAAAATGTTGCTTATGTCAATGATTTTCTTTCTCAATTTATGTTTGTGTAAAAGTAAATAATTTTTACTAAAATCTTACTATTTTCCTAAAATAATTTATATTTTCAGCATATTTTATTAAAATACATTATAATATGTAAATAAATGCCAGCAAAATATTCTAAAACATTGAATTTTATTTGAAAATCAAATAGAGAGCTTGGGGCAATGTAAACTGTTGACAGGTGTGAAAATTGTTGCTAGCGCTTGTTTCTTTTACAATTTACGTTCCTGTAAAAGTATACAATTTTTTACTAAATTCATACTGTTTTTTCTAAAATAATTATGTTTTCAGTATATTTTATGAAAATAATTTATAATATATCAAAAAATACTTTTAAAATGGTCTAAAACATTCGTTTATCATTTTCAAAATGAAACAAAGAAGTTGGAGTGGTAAAAATTATTGACAGACAGTCTTCTTTGTTCAATATGGTCAACAGCCAATCAGCATGAAGCAAGGACCGCTTTCTTCCACTGTTAAAACTAAAATTTGAATAGTATTGATTTTTTACATGTAAAATAATTCAAGAGAGGGCAGCATCTTATGGTACTTTTTTAAAACTTTAAAATGACCGTAAATTCTTTACCATACCGTTAAAAATGATGGAATTCGAGTGACTTGAAGCCATGATCATTTTTAACCAGACAAGGAAGAGAAATCAATTAACGTCTTCCCAATTGTATATTTAATTGGACTGAAAGATTTTAAATGTAAGCAAATATTACTGAAACATTTCACTGAAAGGTCTTTTATATTTATACTATTTCAATTTATTACTAGCACATTCCAGTATAAGTTTTTTTGGCTTATATCATCTTTACTTTAATGAAGGCAGGTATAAAACAAGTTTGAATAATTGAGAAACATATATTTTGGCCTTTAAAATAAATGCAACACCATGTTAAGCAAATGTTACTGGTATTCTTCCTTTCATTAAAAGGGTTATAACAGAGCTTATTATCTAACTGGAACTTGTTGGCTGTTTGTATATCTTTCCTTTAGGATAATTTTGGTTTTAAGAGAAATATCCATTCCACAAATGACAATTTTTATATGTATCATTTTTTCTAGAACAAAAAAATTGTAGGTTACTTTTTATATGAGAGAAAATTTCTTTTCTGGCTTTTTTTCTAGACTAATAATACATTTTTATTAGTGGTAGTACTATTAGTAAAATAGTATAACATCAGATTTCCAAAAACAAAAATTTCTAAAACAAAAGTTGCGGTAATACATTGTCTGTTAATCCACACTGTGTGATGGTGCTGTTTCTATGCTAAAGCACAGAAATATTCTGTTTACAAGGCTGCTCATAGATATTACGGCCTGTAAACTGTTCAAACACTAGGATGTGTTACGCCAACATCTCTAGCATGTTGAACATTATTAGTGATGAATATACGACACTCTCTATAGACATTACTCTTGACTATTGTACAGTGTAAGATATGAAGGTTTCTGTAGTTGTAATGACGAAAAGTATATTAGAATGGATTTTTTTTTTGGGGGGGTTAAATGTATTGTAATTGATATGAGTTAGTAAAAATTGTAACGAATTCTCAAATGCCCCTACTTTCATTGTCAGGGGTCACAATTCACTAAATGAGGAGTGGAAAGCACGATTCGGCAAAGTTCACGATCAAGTCGCGCACTTTCCGATACTTTTTCAAGATCAAAACAGTTCAATGGCAGACGATCGTTCTGCATTGTAGTTTTGAGATTTATCTGCTACAGAAGCAGATGCGGTGGCCTTCCTTCAACCCAAAAAAAATATTTTACCCACCCAGAAAAACTGTCTTTGTGGTGGTTTAATAAAATTAAGGCGTTGCCAAACATCTGAAATGGAATGTCAATCGCGTCAATGTCGACGAAGGTGTTCCATTCACTCATAGAATGGGATTTTTGAGGGCTGCCGAATCGCTTTTTTGCAAGTGGTATGGCTAATTTATCATTGAAGCCGGGATCAGCTTACAGTGAAGCGTATTAGAGCTGAGTTGGAAATGTGTCAAAACGCCGTAAGAAATATGACAACAGTCTTAGAGAGGAGGTCTGTCGAAAAAAAAAAGTTTCTTAAAAAAAAAAAGACCGGAAAAAAGAAATGTTTATTTTTTTTTTTTTTAAAAAAAAAAAAAAAAGACAGAATATTTTAAAAAGGCAAAAAAAAAAAAACATTTTTTTTAAAGACCTGACATTTTCTTATTCACCAAATGTATATATTTTCTTTATAGAAAATTACTGACATTAACACATCTTAACCTGTTTTCTTCCGCTAATTTTGAAAGCAAAATTTAAATTTAAAATAAATATTTGACAAAAAAATAAATAAATAAGGAAGCATTTTCTTTAAATAACTGATTTTTATAAGACTATTGAATTAAAAATATATAGATTATTATTTCTTTTGCATTTTTATAAAATAATCAGACTTATAATTAATTACAACATTGTGAATGATATATATCTTCACCTCACACACACACATACACACACATATGCGCATAAACCATCATCCACATTATTAGATAGTTATAGATCAAGAAATGTAGACTATATATTAGAAACGTAAAAAAGTTACTCGATTTTGATTAATTAATAATTATTGATTAATATGAGGCATTAATATGATAGTATATTTCACACAACTTTGACTACTCTTATAAATATATATTTCCTCATTTTAATAAATATATATATAAATATATATACACCTGGGTCTCGTTTTATGCGAATTATTTTAATGCGATTTTGAAGTTATGCGATTCATGTTTCTTCTTAATATCTTTCATATTTCACTATATTTATTAGATATCAAGAAATTTAAATTACACCTGGGTCTCGTTTTATGCGGATTATTTTAATGCGATTTTGAAGTTATGCGATTCATGTTTCTTCTTAATATCTTTCATATTTCACTATATTTATTAGATATCAAGAAATTTAAACTACACCTGGGTCTCATTTTATGCGGATTATTTTAATGTGATTTTGAAGTTATGCGATTCATGTCTCTTCTTAATATCTTTCATATTTCACTATTGTAACGGTATACTATATGGTATTACATTAATTTAAAATTAAAATAAAAAAATCATAAGTAAAAATTGATTTATTAAAAAGAAAAAAAAACTTAACTTAAAAACTGAAAATTAAAAGTTGTTTAATGTATATATATATATATAGCACAGATGGGAAACTTTAAAAACTATTTTAAAAATAAAAGCATTTGAAAGTATTTTTTTGTAAAAAAAAAAAAAAAAGTAAAGATGTAAAGATTTAATATTTTTGAAAGTAGAAATAGTGTTGATTCCTATAATTTTAAAAAATGGAAATGATTGTTTTATTAATTAAATGGTCAGATAAGAGAATAAAAAGAAATTAAATGACCAATGCAAGCACGAAATGACAGCACGGACCGTAAATAAAACATGAGAGGATTAGTGACGTCTTGCTCGTTGAATCCAAAGATTTGCTGATAAGAGGCTAATAAAAATATAAAAGCCAAAGGGATTATTATTATTATTATTGTTGTCGGAGAGCTGACTTTGAATCTACATATAAACTATAGCTGTATTGCAGGCTTCACTATGTAGAAGTCTGCAATAGATTTAATTTCTTGACAACTAGCTGAGACCTCCCTATGACAGTTATGGACCAAAAGGAATGGCAAATAGCGGCTTCATTTTTTTTAAAGGGAAACAAACAATCTATGTAAGTGATCATGAAGATGGACCTCTAAATCTGCAGAATCCGTAAAGTATAAACTTTTACCGATTGAACTTTTTTTTAAAATAATTACAGTATAACTTCAATAAGTAATCAATCCAAAAAAAAAAAAAAAGAAATATAAATAAATGGACTCTTATCTGACCAAGAATAGAATTCTAAATCAATTATAAATATTTATTTTTATATAAGTTTGCTATTTCAATTATTTCCATTTTTTTTTTATTGTTTATATTTGTATTTAACTAAGTTATTTATTTCTATCTGTTAACTAAAATGTATTAAATTTAAGTTGGGTGTGGATAGTTATATAGATTCGTTAAGTTTATGTTAGTTTAAGGGGTTTTAATTTTGGGCTATTTGTTATGTAGTTAGGTCAATGCTGGTGGAGGGATATATGGGTGTTTATATCAATGTAATGTGAAGCATGTTTAGCATACAGGGCAATGTGCCCAACTGAATGCATGACCCCAAAGAGGCAGTCATATCGTTGCAATGGACGCAGATGTATTTCCTGTGCCATTGACCCCTTCTAGCTCTATGGACAAGGATAAGCTGGCAGATAGACCTCTCTCCCCCATATGTAGCACTATTCTTTAATTAATTTATATACATGATTCCTACGCCAGACAGATGCACATTCCTGTACTGGACGAGGATCATGTCCCGCAAATAATATCACACTATCAGATGCACATTCCTGTCAGTGTGATTTTATGCTAGAATCTTCACATTGCATTGGTTGTGACTATATATCTGGAAGCAGGCATTGGTTTGGCTACAAACTTTTAGTCTGAGATTGAATGATTTGTTTTGAAAAGTTATTAACTTTGGAATCTATGTAGCCTACCTATACTCAACATGTTAAAGTAAAATATTATTAAAATGTCCATCTGTGCGGTCTATTTAAAATTGTAATTTAAATTTAAAAATTAATGTTAAAATCTAAATATAAATTTTATTCCTCAATCTTAAATATATGATTTAATAAAATCTGTTGTGTTATTAGTACTGGCAGTGATCTGGTTTATTTTTTATTCTTTATTAAAATATATATATATATATTAATAAATATAGTTTAAAACCTCTGCTACTCCATGAGCTAGTGGCAAGGGCAAACAGTCAATAAAATAAAAGTTGGATTTTTAACAGCGCGTATCTGCCTATTCTATAAATTTTATAGGTTCAAATGTCCTAGTGGCACACTGTAGTGCAGATACAATAAGAATCAATTGATCACCCACTTCCTGACCATTATACTATATTTATTAGATATCAAGAAATTTAAATTATTAATAACTTATTTTGACTTGAAATACTTTTTTTTCTCAAAAATATAACGTTATATTAGCAGATAACATGAATATGGCCTGAAGCTGTATTGAGAATCTTAGCTTCGATGTAAATAACCTATTTATACTAATGAGTAAATAATAATAATAGATTTATACTTACATATAAAAATATCGCTATAAATATTCAAAAAATTTAAACTTTTAAAACGTATTTTGCTATATATAATAGAAATAAATAATCTTTTAGATTTTTAAAATTAAAAAATCAAGATTTTATAAACTGAAAATAATCTTTCTAATGATAATGTATAATATTTTTTTGTTTTGTTTGTGATCTCATTTTTTTAATATAGAAACTTAAATTGAGAGAATCCACTCTTTTCTTATTAAATTCCCTGTCCCAGTGCTTAAGATCTGATTGGTTACTAATAGTCACTAGCGCTTGAGAAACTTGCACTCTCTCAATTTAATTTTCAATACCGTCTGCATTTTATAAAAATATTATTTAATATAGAAACAAAAAACCATTAACACAGCATAAGACTAAAAGTGGCGCGAGTTGTACATTACATCACGAATAAAAATAAAGTGGCTAACAGGTTTCTCTGGGCATAATTGCTGAGAGATTCTTGACTTCATTTAAGGAGAAGCCACAATACATCACATCACATCAAATCTGATTTCTTACCAGTTTACAAATGAACACTAGTCATAATGATTAAAATATGTATGGAAAGTGCAAAATTAAATACTGTAGTTAATAAAAAAAGTAAAAAAAGTTTGTCTTGTATTAATTTTTTTCAAATATTTAAAAAAATTTATTAGCCATATTTGCTTATTTTTTTAATGCGAATTTTAAAGTAATTTTTCCTTGTTGCTTTGCTTTTATGCAAATTCTGAAAATTACAAAACCTATCCCCCATTTTTCAATGTAAGTTAAATCTATTTTTGTGCGATTTTTTTTAATGCGGGTTTTCTGTGGAACCTATCTACCGCATAATACGAGACCCAGGTGTATATGTCATTAAATTAACAAGATGCACCATGTTTAATATACAATTAGTACTGTACAAGAGATTTATGATGAAAAAACATGATCTTGATTTTTGTACTGGATGATAATTTATAATCTAATGAACACTGCTCTATAAAACCATAAATTGTATTCATAGATATATGTACTGAGATTATTTCAACAATATAATTGGTCACATATTGGTATGCCAACTTATGTGATATAAGTTTGACCTAAGTACACATATGTTTTGACAAATAGTAGTGATCTGACACCTAAGTCTCAATACTTTTATGGGACATGCTTAAGAATGCCATATGTTTGGGAGTACTAGATTTATATATGTGTAAACAAAAAATTACACAGAAGTAAAACTTTCCATACAGTAGCGCCACTCAGTGCAAGCCAGGGTAATCAATGGATGCAGGAAGGTTTGTACATAAAATCCCTATCTAATGCCTACTCATCCAATATCCCCAAAGTGGTTTCTAGCTTGTGGCTTTCATCAGTGAGGAGCCTTGAATTGGAGAGCACTGCAGTGAATGGCGCTATTATATGGAGAGATTTACTTCTGTGTAAACAGCTTGTGTAAGCATAAAGAATGGTGATCATGTGATGTTTAGTGGTTTAAACAAAAAACTGTATGATTAAATCCAGTTTTTATTTAATCACTGCATAAGACCATTATTATTTCTTAGATGAGATGTTTTCATTATTCCTTGCTATTCTTCCAACATCTACCATTGCTCACATTTCCTGATTATCTATGCCAGTACTTAGAGCATAACTCTATGATTATGATGAGCCAGACAAATACTTCCATTTAAAAACTATATGATGTAATATAAAAAATATTTTAGAAAATAAAGATTGTTACATTTTCATTTACCATTGTCAAACTCCCTCCACTCACAACCCTGACGTCATCCACCTCAGATAAATACACCAATGATTATTACTAATCATTTTCGAAACTAGAGACTATCTCTAGCACAGATATAAATTTTAAACCTCGGTTAAAGATTAATATATCTGATTTTTTTAAATTTACACACACAGAGTTATTCACCTTGTGTGTAAATTTAAAAAATCAGATATATTAATCTTTAACTGATGTTTAAAGTTTATATCTGTGCTAAAGATAGTCTCTACTTTCGAAAATGATTAGTAATAATCATTGGTGTATTTATCTGAGGTGGATGGCGTCAGGGTTGTGAATGGAGGGAGTTTGACAATGGTAAATGAAAATGTAACAATTTACTCTAGATAAATACTTTGCATATAATAAAGATAGATATGAAAGATAGTGACCTGGGCCAACTGATGAGTGCTGGTTTAGCATGAAATGCATCTTGGGGGTCATTTGTCTTTTATTATATCTTTATTTATATGAATTTAAAAAGAATGGGGAAGTATGGAGGTCTTTATTGTATCTATAAAAATAAAGATTATATCTGACTAAGAACTTTAATTTAGTAAAAATGTATTATACAATAGATAAATTAACAATATAACATAAGATTTATCAACATATATATCATTCTCCCCACAAACTTCTAGAACAAATAAAAAATAGTTGAATGTGTTCTTGAATTTGACACTTCTATGTAACCACATTTAAACTTGTGCTTCTCTAGAGCAGCTTATTTGTAAGCTGTTTTAAGCATTATAACTATTTACCCTGGCATTTTCCCTAACAGAAAACAGAATTTCACATATTCCAACTTTTCAGCCATTACAAAAATCAACCAATAAGTAAAACACTAACAAATAGATTTACTAAGCACGATAACTTTACTCATTGATAACAGTTAGCAGACTGATGCAGGGCATCCCTGAAGAATCATCTACTGACAGAAGCATGTACTACTATGTGCTCATCCTACAAATAATGATTCCAGTTATTTATCAGTGTCCTTCATACTTATTGCAGAGTTAAATGGCTTGGAGAAAAACAGCAGATCAAAAGAAAGTGCCCTAAATGTATACATTGATATATTTTCAACATCATTAATTGATATCATAATTTTAGAAATATGACAAATTGTAATAATGTTTACAAATTTTATGTGCTATAGCTATTAGCTAACTTATCAGCAATTTCAGTTGCAATTTGGCAAATGCTGTGAATTATTCTCCCTTTTTTCTCTGATTTTTATTTATAAGTTTTCAATAATGCAAATTAATCCATTAAGCTGTTTGATTAAGCCAATAAACATTACGTGAACACCATTTCTTATGCTTGCTTATAACTGTTGTTAAAACAAGCGAAACTCTCTCTATACGTATTGCCACTCAATGCAAGCCAGAGTAATCAATGGATGCCAGAAGGCTTGTGCATAAAATCCCCCTCTAGTGCCTACTCAACCAATATCCCCAGACTAGTTTCTGGCTTGTGGCCTTTGTTTTAACAAGTTATAAGCAAGCATAAGAAATAGTGATCATGTGATGTTTATTGGCTTTAAACCAATCCTACCTAATAGGATAGTGGTGGCTATGGTCATTAAAGAACCAAAGACACCAAAATGTATAGGTACTGAACTGAGTTCAGACCCATATGACTATATAAGCTAATGAGCTTGGATTGAAAATATTATACTGTTTTCAATTTAAGACTCATAGCTTTGTAGCTAAGTGGAGATAAAAGGTGGATGCTGGAGGGTTGCATTAGATCCTAAGATCTAGGTGCAGTGCTCTCAGATCCAAAGCTCCTCACTGACAAAGGCCATAAGCCAGAAACTAGTCTAAGGATATTGGATGAGTAGGCACTAGATGGGGATTTTACATACAAGCCTTCTGACATCCATTGATTACTCTGGCTTGCATTGAGTGGCAATATGTATAGAGAGAGTTTTGCCTGTTTGATTAATATTTGTTTTTTCCCGTAGTAAATTAGAGATAAGCACATTAATTACCATGTTTATAATTAATTTATATATTTAATTTATATAAATCCAAATGTTTTGATTTAAGTTTGCAAATTTAATTTACAAACAATTTTAATTTATATTCAACCTTAATAAATTTTATTCTGATTACAAATATGATTATGAAGTCATATTTATTTTACACTTCTAGATTTTTGAGACTGTAAAAACTAATATTTGAAGACAGAATGCAGAACAGTTTTTTCTCAATTCCGTTTTATTTATTTTAATCAAAACAATTACTTCAATAATAATAAATATTATTTAATTATTTTAATTTTATACAATTGTTTTAAATTTATTCTCTTTCATATTTCCATATTTTCTACAAAATCGTAATTTTACACACACTTACTTTACGACTTGCAATTTTTGATAATATAAAGTAATAGTGAATCTTATAATAATTTAATCTTTTATTTCTTTATATTTTGTCATACCATTAAATACATATCAGCCATATTAAAGTCTGATTTAAACACCAATATGGCTAATATATTATTTACTATTATTATAAAAAAACATTTTCATCTCAATCTATATATTATGCATTACTTGATTTTAAAGACATGTTACAATTTATGATATAGATTTAAAATTCAGATACTGTATTTTTATTTCATTTTAAATAAGCATTCATTTATAATTACCCTCTTTATTTCCTTGCCTGATTATCTAATAACCTATCTAGTTCTTACATGATTTACTTATCTATCTAGCTTTTTATCTAATTATCTACTTATCTAATTGTATGGCCATTTGCTAATTAGCTACTTATACACTTTCCTACACACTTCATTATTATATATATATGTAAGACATTCCCACATGTATATCTAGCTATGCTTTAAGATATAAATAATAATTAAAATAAACAATGCTTTCCTGTTTTTGTTGAGCTTAATGTGTTTTCGATGTTGAGAACCATAATCATAATTATTCTCATTGAAGATTGGGTTATTATTATAGACAATGCCCAGATTTACATATTCCTTATAATTTGAAAGTTGGATCTTGTTTACTCTTTTGTTAGCGATGTTATTATTGTTTACAATATACAATGTGCCTTTGATTTTTGTTTTTCTGTAATCTCTTTCTATACAAATCAGTTTAATCCTTTGTGGATCAAAACAGTGTACACGTTTCTTTTCTTAATCTAAAAGTACAGACATGTTTGCTTACCCTTTTATATAAGTATTTATGCTACTTTATTCTTGCTATTATACTGGTTTCAAATTCACCTTAGTATACAGCAGTACATCCTAGATCGCAGTGCATTGGACAGCAGACATTATATGTGGAAATGTCTTCTTTCTCAATTGTGTATTTGTAATTGTTCATTAATCTATTTAGATTATTTAGTATTATACATATATAAGTTCTATATAATAATTGAAAATTGAAAATATTGGGGATAATTTATTAATAAAATGCTGATCCAATAATATAAATTAAGTTCATTGATTTTGTAATCAGATTAAATCATGAAGCTTTGCCCACCAATTGGTTTCTTGTATATAAAATGGGTTTCAAAAAAACTTGACCCTATATGCCAATTGTGTGGGCGACGAGAAGATGAAACAAATGAACACCTAATTGGAGCATGTACACAATTTGAAAAAGTCAGGAAATTTATCCATGACCACTCCCAAATGGGAATGAATTGTATCACCTCAATACAAGACTGTATAAATTACAAAATTTTTGGACTGATCAGAATGGCAATCTTCACCGCATTCTCATTATGGAAAACCAGATGTAAGATAGTTATTGGAAAATCAGAATCCGTTCAATAGTTTTGAAACAGCTTGAAGAAAATCAAGAAAAGGGACAAAGGTTATTCATCGAAAAAAATGATCGAAGACACATGGCCATACTTGAACACTGCACTCTTGGACTAATATACTCTGGCCTTCATTGATTGTCTTATTCATAATTACAACTCTCAGTAGACTGAGCTGCGCTAGACCTTGTTTAATTATTGATTATATGTAAAAGTTTTCATTATAAATAAATATATATTAAAGTAAATTAAATTGTAAAAATGCAAAAGCTAGTGTTTCTACCATACTAAATAACAAATAAAATGTAAATTTCCAGAAAATATGTAAAATCTCATTTTCCATGTCACTTTTTATATAATAACAATTTAACTATGAATAATGTCCAAGTTTCAAAATATATTTAATTTCACTCAGTTCAACTACTTGTTTTAAACATATTATAAAAAATTAAAATGTTCCTTGTTATTTAGAAAGATAGAAATCTGGAGGTAGGATTATTATAAGTTAATATACGTTATTGAAACAGAATTTTATTAGTATTTATTCTTGATGATTCCCTATTTTTAATTATATATATATATATAATTATAAAGGACTTGAAGTCAAACTTTCAAACTCCCTACATCTATCCAATCTATCTTATATAACTGATACACATAACCACATACATATGAAAAAGATAAATAATATCCAATATATGTATTTAAGAGAACAAACAGGTATTACTAGCCTTATTGAAAAAATTAAAAGATTGAAGTGGAGTTGGGCTGGACATATTGCTAGAAGAGATGATAGTAGATGGACAATTGAAATCTTAAACTGGATTCCAAGAGATTGTAAAAGACCCAGAAAGAGACCACATGTGAGATGGATGGATGGATGAAATAAGAAAGTGGGCAGGGGTGATGTGGAGAAGAGAAGCTAAAGATTGGAGAAGATGGATTGAACTTGGAGACCTTCATCCTGCAGTGGATTGATAATGGTTGATGATGATGATGATATATTTCACGCTAAACCAGCACTCATCAGTTGGTCCAGATCACCATCTCCCACACCTATATACAATCAGTGCTCAGTTTATATTAAGATAATAATTCTTCAAACTTTAATGAACAGGCTTCAATCTTCTCCACACTCCAACTCTTCAGCCATCCATATCATCAAAAATTGATGATGGAAGTTTAGTATAGACAATATACATATATTTAAATATTATAGGTGTGTGCATTAGAATTAGCCTGTATGGTTTAGTTCAATGGTAGAAAGTCAGACTAGTGAATGTGGGGTCTAGGATTGATTACAGAACTGGTACTTCAGATGTTTGAACTTCTTATGAACTCTCAGGTAATGAAGTCATTTTTTTATTATTCTGTTAGCATTTATCTCTAACCAGAAGCAAACCATTCAAAAAAATCTTCAAAAATATATTTGGGTAGTCACGTATTTACCTTGCTATGATGTTATGATGGTCAGCATTGTTTCTACGTGCTGAATTTTATAATTGAGCATGTATTGGCCTATCCTCTGGACAGACAAAAACATCGGAGATCCCCACCCCCCACCCATTCCAGCGCCACACACTGACTTTTCTAATTTTCAGTCAAAAAATGAGACACATTGTAAACATAAAATTCAGCGTGTAGAAACAATGTTGACCATCATGATGTCATAGCAAGGTAAATACGTGCATTAGTCTTAAGACCAGGTGGCTCAGCGATAATGGCACATTTCCATAAGAGCAAATATGCTTTTATCTATTACAGACTACAATTCCACCAAGCAAAAAGAATTCAGAACAAAAGGTGTTGCCCTAGAAAAAGACAATAATAAACAATTTGCATGGAATGATCAAAGAAAAATCCAAAGATAATAATTATTAAAATCAGAAACTTACCACCACCAATTTTTTATATATATATTGGCGAATTTTATCATATAATTATTGAAACCTTGCATTAATTGACTACTTTTTACATATGTGCTTTAAAAAAATCAATAAAGTAATGAAACTAATTTGGTTTCTCTCTTTTGGATAATAGGGCTTGTAGTTTTATTGTAAACCAAATCATTTAGCTACTCAAATATTTTATTTACACTTGTCAAGCGTTGGTGGTCGAGAGATCAGCACAGCTGCCTTACAAGCAATTGTCCTGGGTTAGCGGGTTCGCTTTCCGGCCGATACTATGACACATGAAAAAAAACATTTTATTTATATTTAAAACATTTTTTTTTAATTAAGGTTTCCGTAAATGTTTTCTGAATGATTCATTCTAAACTCTGAACTAGGCTGATTTAAGTTTATTTATCAATGTCAATGGAGTCCTGATCTCAGGCTAGCATTTCCCCGATTGTTGACTGTGACTGATTTAAACTCATTTACTAACGTGAATGATTTAAATAATCCTGATCTCATGCTAGCAATCCCCTTATTCTTGACTAGCATTACAAATTTGAAATAATCTTCCAGTACTACTTTAAAACAATTATCTATATAGGTCAACCATTGGTAGAAAAATAATATCATTTTATCCATTCTGTTGGCTAAACTTGGGAGAAGAGAAGGAATGATATTATTACAGATATGACTAATATCACAGAATTTATTTTTAATACATTATTGATTGGTAGAGTAATATAATAATAATAATATGATAAAATAATTATATGCCAATTATATACATGTTGAAAATAAATTTAAATATTTAAATAAAGATCATATGCACTTCTGGGATTCAAACAAACAATGAAAACATTTCCTCAAAATATTCGTTCAAAATTGTCCAATAGAACTGATAGAAAATTTCAATGCCAAAACACATTAGCTTCTTAGTTGTGAGGTAAACATTCAAAATATTCTTCCCTATAATACTAGAGAATAATTAGGGCACTGAAAAAAATAATATTTTAATGTTGTTGTTTTTTAATCTTCATCATTGTTAATTAACATTTTAATATCTAACATTTAAGAAGGCATTAATAAATTATAAATATAATCCTTTTTCTCTCTCTCTCTTTTATAATGGTTATCACATTTATTGCCAAAAAAGATCAACAAAATATTTAAAGAGTTCACATAGCATACTTTTCCCAAAGTCAGCTAGATGAATTAGAAAATTAAGTGCTACAACATTTGCCTGAAAGATTGTGATGATGATATTTTAGACATTATAATGTGTTGGACTATTTCCCATCATCTGTCATTAAATATTGAATGACTAGAAAATTTTACATTTTTTTTAAACTTTCCCAAGTACAAACAATTGTTAGTAATAGCACAAATAGAGTGTTGACTTAAAATTTGATATTCAAGCATCTAAATGTGTGAGTATGACTACTGTCACTAGTAAAGCCATCAACATCTCTCCCCTATGCCAGCTCTATAAAACTGATAATAAAACCCTCCAGCAAATGTCCCTTTTTGCTTGGATTGAGACGTGTCATCAACTCCTGCCTTTCCTTGCACAGGAACACCATCTTCAATTTCTGAGGATCCATCAAAGCAGGGGTCTTTGCAACTATCAGACTATCAATTTTCCTCATCTATGCACTCTGGCTACTCTGATGTGCTATCATTTTTGACCAGAAAGTACACTCAGCGAATCAAGAACTATTAGACCTAACTTGCTCTCTCAAAACCAGACATACCAAACTAGCTCCACCTCCGCTGCTCACAGATACCTGGGCAATCCTCCAACTCCCATCCCCTCAGCTTTTGTCACAGGACTCATCCAATTAAATGTTTGTGACCCATGCGATCGCTCACTCAATGATGACGTGCATCTCGGACTTGCAACCAAAGACTTTTCTTAGCCTGGACTGCACACCCTTTCCACATCCCTTTCCCTTTTCATATGTATCCTTTCCTTTTCACCATGTGGTTCCTGAATCTCACTTTATCATGTAATCATTTCTTTGTAAACCTTTTTTAACTGTATTTGTATCTGTTTTCTTTTGATGAATAAACTTTCATCACTGAAAAAAATAATAATAATAATACCAATCAAAATGTTGTGTAGTTTACTAACCTGTATTGTGTACTTGAGTTCTATTACTAACAATTGTTTGTATTTGAAAAGTTTAAACAAAGTTTAAAATTATAACATTTAAGTACTACAACCAATCAAAACAGGCTGACGAATTTTGGCTCAGCAGCAAGCTTTAAAAACTGAACCTTTACAATGATTATAAAGACTATTAATGAATGGATGCAATATGAAAAAAATTATATTAAATAAAAAGAAATATATGTATTAAAAAACACAAAAAATAAAAATATACTACAATTTAAAAAACAAATAAAAAACATGAGCAATACTTATAGAGAGTTTTGCCTATTTGAAAACAGTTATGAGCAAGCATAGGAAATGGTGATCATGTGATGTTTATTGGCTTAAAACCAATCCTTCCTAATAGGATAATGGTGGCTATGGTTATTAAAGAACCAAAGACACCAAAATGTATGGGTACTGAACTGAGTTCAGACCTATATGACTATATAATCTGATGAGCTTGGATTAAAAATATTAGTGTTTTCAATTTAAGACTCATAGTTTTGTAGTCAAATAGAGATAAAAGATGGCTGCTGGAGGGTTGCATTAGATCTTAAGATTTAGGTGCAGTGCTCTCAGATCCAAGGCCCCTCACTGATGAAGGCCACAAGCCATAAACTAGTCTGGGGATATTGGATGAGTAGGCACTAGATGGGGATTTTATGCACAAGCCTTCTGGCATCCATTGATTATTCTGGCTTGCACTGAGTGGCAATACGTATAGAGAGTTTTGCTTGTTTGAAATTAAAATATAACATCACACAATAAAAAACCTCACATAAAAAAAAAATCACAAATCATTCTTTAGGTTTTTGTTAATAAATAACTTGATGGCACCTGTATTTTTTTTTTTTTTTAGATATACTCTTTTCTATAAAAATTATTGCTAAATCATTTAATCAATAATGAATAATGTTATTCATATATATATTACATTTTCAGATTAACACAATCGTTTTCTTAAAGAATTATCCAGAGAATTTTTAGAATGGATGAAAATACGATTTTGCTACTGACTTAATAAAATCTACTTTCTTGACAATACTGTTTATTTTGGTACTTATTTCAAGTTGGTTAATAAAGTAGTGCTTCATTGCTTCATCTAAAGGACTGTCCTACCAATCAATAATATTTATTCAGAATCATGACAAATTGCCACGATTAACCACCTTATATAGATAATATATTCAAGCATGCATTATGAATACATTACCAATCAATCTTAACTATTTAAATGAGTTATCAGGTGATCTTCCACTTTCATACCTAATTGGTTCCTGAAACATGTATTACCAATCAATCTTAACTATTTAAATGAGTTATCAGGTGATCTTCCACTTTCAAACCTAAATGGTTCCTGAAACATGTACAAAAGTTGAAATATACAAAATAGAACAACATAAAAAAAAAAAAACCATCAAAAAGTGTTTTTAAAATATTTATTTCTTAATGAGGTGTATTGGCATAAATATAGATAACACTTTATTAATTAGTATCTGGTGTTTTCTTTATAAATTTATCAAGAGATAATTGAATTGTATTCTTCTTTTTCTTTTTTCTTGATAAAAAGTTCCATAACACACTGCGCCTTTTTTTTATGTGTCAAAGCGTTGGCCGGAAAGCGAACCCCGGGACAACTGCTTGTAAGGCAGCAGTGCTAACCGCTCGGCCACCAATGCTTGTGCCTTTTTCTATAGTACAAATTAGCGAATTATATGAAAGTAAAAAGTATGAAAGTTGAGGACTGCCTGGATTAAAGATTAGAGTATCCAGTGGGTCTGCAAATATTTACATATAGATAAACTATTTTACACCTATGGCAATTCTTTAATGTTTTCAACAATAGTTATTAGCAAATTTAAAGTATTTTTTTTTTCTGAAATGAATTTCAAAGGGCCATAAATATTGACAAGTTGCTTCTTGTCACTTTCAACATTCAAATTGTTATAGTAGCCAGCTCTCCATGCATGGGAAATAGTGACCATATGATGTGATAGTGGAACAATCAAGTTGCTATCATGTCTTCTAGATAAATTGGAATTACACTTTGATAATTACAATGATGAATATTACCTATCTTGGCAATAGTAATAAAATATATAGAGCTTTCAACTCAATTATTATTTATACAATTTCCACAAACTTCAAACACTTTTTAGCAAACTCTTTATTTGTACATACACCTACGTTTCGACTGACCTGCAGTCTTCTTCAGAGCTATTATATAATGAACAAAATAAAATAAATTTTGTTCATTATATAATAGCTCTGAAGAAGACTGCAGGTCAGTCGAAACGTAGGTGTATGTACAAATAAAGAGTTTGCTAAAAAGTGTTTGAAGTTTGTGGAAATTGTATTTATATGACATTACAGCAAACATAAAGAAAAAGTGTGATTTTGGTCAATTATTATTTGTGTTTTCCTGAAGATTTGTGATGGTATTTTAGTTGTATTTATATATTGGACTATTTCCATCATCTAATATAAGTATTAAATGTCTTTAGAAAACTTTAACTTTATTTAAATATTCCAAATACATTCAACTGTTAGTAATGGCACATCAAACAGTTTAGTATATGCACAATGTTTCAAAAGGTATTATTCTTCCCTCTTCTTCAGGTGTTGCTGGCCTGACCAGTGACAGTACTAGCATGGGAAACGAACTTAGATCCTTACATTTTTTTAATACTGAATTTTAAGGTAACACTAACTAACTGAGCCATCCTGAAAATGGTTACTTATATTAGATAATGGAAATATTCAATATATAAATACAATTACTATATGTGTTTAATAAGAAAATTTGTAATTTTTTTATACTGTTATTTATTTTAAAATTTTCCAAATAATAATCAAGTTATAAAAAATCTATCCATCATTTCATTATATAAATGATGATGGGAAGATTTTTATAAGTTGATTATTATCTGTCTATCATTTCAACGTGGGATATCTACTTATAATCTGGTTTATATAAAGAGAATAGTCCTGTCGATTGAAATTAACTCTAAAAATGATTTACATCAATAATGACAATAAGTTTGAGTTAACAGTAAAGATTTTGCTTCCAAAGATGAAAAAAAATTATAAATTTGCTTCAGATGGTTATTTTTAAAAATGTTTAGAAATGGATTTTTAAATGTCTACCTTTATCCGTCAGTCATCCCCCCACATGACCACATACATGTGAAAAAGATAAATCATCTCCAATAAACGTATTTAATGCTGAACCAACATTCATCAGTTGGTCCGGAATATCATCTCCCATATATATAGTCAGTGCTCGGTTTAAGGAAATGAATAGATTTCAGAGGTAGATATAAAGATACATCAAAGATCAATTATATACCCCTTTTAGGGTAAGTAATAAAAGATGTTAGCGTTATATACTATAAAATAGGATAATTTAAGCTTATTCTTTATATTGAAAGGCTTTATAATAATAAATAAACTCGCACAATATCATTGTTATATTAATAATTATTTACCTTTTGGGATGCATACACACATATAAGAGTTTAAGTACAAACTTATTAACACTCGGATACAGAAGTGATCGTGCCTATTCATATATACAAACAGTCACATATATACAGTATATAAACATACATGCATAAACACGATTAAAACGTATTTATGAAAACTCTTTACATCGTCTGATTCTAATTATACAATTACTCAAAAAATAAAAATAATAAAGAAATTATCTTTTAATTAATAGAAAAGTAAAAATTATCTAATAACTATAAGAGGAAAATAAATTGTTTTCTCAAATTAGGACAAAAACAAAGATATAAAATTAAAAATCTAATTTTTCAGCAATACAGAAAAAATCGTATAATTAAAAAAAAAAGGCCTACATTTAGCATAAAAATATTATTTCGTAAAACAATTATCTAAAGATGAATGGAATATTTTAGTATAAAAGAAAAATATTTGAATGATGAAAAAGGAAATCCCATTAGCTATACCTTTGAATTTTTGATCTCTTGAGCAGACAAACATTTATCTGCACATAACAAAAATCCACACAGTCGTAACATCGTTTATGTAATCCAGCAAAAGATTGTGCCAAAATTTTATTACAATCATAATTGCAGTGTTTATATAGGAAAATAATAATGTATGATTTATAAAAAATAAAAAAAAACAATTCAACATCCAATGATGAGGCTCTCTCTTTGGAATTTCCCAGTGAAACACAGATCTCATAAACTGCTGACATATACACAGACTTTGTGATGTCATCAAAATGTAACCACAATGTCCAACTGCCAGATTGGAAGCAAGGTTAAATCACAAAATAGAAGTATGTAAACTCGAAAGAAAATTTTGCCAAAATTAATTAAGTTAATGCAATTATTCAAATGACATTTTATTTTAAACGTCAATTAAATGGCTAGAGTAAAACCTCTGACGTGTTCAATGGCTCATATTATGACGAATCTATAGAAACTTTTCACACTAGAGGTTTATAACATTTCTATTAAAATGACTAATGCGGGAAATGTTTCATTTTGCTTAAAAATTGTTCTAAAATACGTAAATTAAGCAGAAGGGTTAAAATTAAAAAGATTAATAAAAATATTAATTTTTCGCATTTAAAATTAAAAAAATTTGATATGCGGATTAAAATGATTTATTAATTTTTAAGATAGTAATTAATCATAGTCAATCATAATTAATGAACGCGGTATTGAAGTAAAATATATATAATTTTATTTTTATGATTATTAGAGATATTTACTTGTCATATAAAAGAGATCAAAGGTGAGCTGAAAAAAAAAAAACTATTGGTCACCGCAGAAATTCTTTCCTACAATCTTGATTATATATATCACCATAAAAGTACGGTTTGCATTTCTGTTACTTGTACAATTATTTTGTTTTATGCAAAAACATGTATATAGAAATATGCAATAAGAATTTTGGGAAAGAATACTAGGAGGAGGGGGGTGGTACTCGCCAGACTAGTTGTTGTCAGATAAAATATTTCCTTCTTGTTTTATTCCAACATCGTCTCAAGAACTACCATTGTGAAGGAATTGACTTTTTTTTCACTATTCCTTCAAATAAATGCATAATGTGAGTCTATGATTTTGTGAAACATTGAGTTGCTTAATAAAAGAAAAAACAATTAGTAATGACCATGAGAAGTAATAATACATAAATAAAAATTACCTTCTGAAGATTTTTCAAAAATAACAGCAGATATAGAATATCCAATAATACACAAAACTATTGTAATCCGGCAAAAGAGAAATATCTTCGAGTAAAATAAAGCATTTTAGAATCTTTTTTTAAATAATAATGTGAGCGCATTAGGTCCATCTTCAGATAATAGTTATTTTCCCCAAACACTAGAATGATCTATTTTGCTCAAGAGAGACATTTTGCTCAACAATATCAATTTTTCCCTTTAAATAATCTAAATTTACTACTTCTAATCAAAATTAATTATTAGACAGAAAGGCTATAGAGCAGTTGTCCCCCCCCCCAAATCCTAAGCCCACTTATAACTTGAAACAAATTGTATGCACCTAGATTCAAACTCCACCACGAAATTATTTTAAAATAAATGTAGACGTCAACAAATTGAGCATTCTTAAATATTATTTATAGTCTTTATTATTAATATTCACTGCTACATTTTAAATAGTATACTGTATTTATATCTGAAAGTGTTAAAAAGTTTATTATTAATATTCATGGCTACATTTTATCTGCTGATTTCATAATATATATATATATAATATTTGTCTAAATCGAATGTTGTTTTATGTGAAAGACTAGCAACCTTTCAATTTATTACTAATATATATATATGTAAACTAGATACTGTAAAAATAAGATCTGGTTTACTAATAAAATAATTTTAAATTGAATCAACAAAAAAGGGGCCAGGGGTTAATTATTAAAAACAACAGATAGATTATCAAAATTGCAAGGAAAATTGCAAATGTAGTTATAATATGAAATAAATAACGTCTAACTATAGTTAAGCCTTTTGAAAGTTTGAAAAATTTTATAACAGATTGAATGTTCTTTTTTAAATACATATGCAATATTTAATTTGCATAACATAATTAAATTTCCATAGCGTAAGCTTGTGGTTAAAACACCTGTAGAGGTCCCTACTATCGCATTTTTACACGCATATTATCGAGGTTATAGCCTCAGTAAATATTAAACTTATGAGTATATAAAGTAATGTTCTAATGAGATTTCTATTTAGGTATAAATGATCTTAGTAAGTTTCTTTTAGATGTTACACAATAGTGGTCACATATTAGAATTATTGGTGGAGATAATTTAATTAACTACCAGTATTACATTACATCTCCCTAATAAATGATTGTACATAAATATCTCCTAAATTTGGTGTAAAGGATAAAGTGAATCAAAACTAATTTGCAGATACTTCATGTATATATTTAAATGTTTGTTTAATAAAGTTTATTACTTAAAATAAAATAAAAAAATATCCCCAATAAATGGTAGGTTATAATCCACATTTATATAAACAAAATATTGGAATTAACTCTAAACACTTTTTATTATACCAACATATAGATCAATAAATAACAGCTTACTGCAGACTAACATCTCCAATAGTATTTAAATCTAAATATTGCTGGAGATGGCAGCCATATTGTAAAGTAGATATATTTATTATTTATTCGTTTATAATATATTGGTAAATGAAAAATAATTCCAGTTTTTTCTTTTATTATATATTATAGTATATAAATTACAAATACATGTACAGAAAAGAAAAGAGACATCTTCCAATTTATTGACCAACAAAGTCTTTAATAATAAATACTTATAAATAATAAAAGATCTTTTTTATCACTATGAAGGTGTGACTCAAAAATGAATTTGTTCAACAGTTAAACAAGGTTATATTATGTATTTATACCAATATATATATTATTACAATTAATTTTTTAATTAATGGACATTTTATATGTATTACAATATATATAATGTACATGTAATTTATATAACATTAATATGTGAATATACACATTACATAAAAGTGGGAATTTTATTCAGTACTATTTAACCATTATTAATAATCTTTTTATAAAAACATGCCCCTCCCCAAAATCATAATTCAACATTCTTGGCTTTTTTTCAGGAACCATTTAACCGAAACCAATAGGAAAGTTTTAAAAAGTAAAACTAGAAATTCCAAAAAATTAATCTATATATGTAGTTATTCAATTTGCAGCTTAAGTCCAAATGCTGAGATAATTTTGTTAAGGACTGGTTTGAGTCCGCTTGATTTTTTTTTTTCAGATCTCAACAGGATTGGAATTTTTCTTTCAAATAAATGGCCATAGGCAATCGAATAATCACCCAACAATGGTTAGCAAAAGATTTAGATAGAAAATAAACATCTCAAGATTAATATGGAGTGGTAGGTTGAACGTCATTACCATGATAAATGTAAAAAAAAAAAATATATATGACTTTGGTGTTAAGTTCTTGAATTATTTGATACACATTCATGCTCACAAAACATGATATTTATTTGCAATATCAATAGAAAACTGCTTAAAGTTGACCAAAAAGATTTTTTTTAAAGAATTAATATATTATGTATCAACATTGATATTCTCAAAACTATGTCAACAGTGATAACTATTTTTTAAATATATATATAATAAAGATATCGCCATTTTCAATTATTATCGATTCTTTACAGGATGATCTCTCCAAGTTTAATCCATTTTTTCTGATACATATAGCCTTTATTGTCAACAGCACACCAGAAAATATCCTTATTGCACTCACCCATGCCACAAGTGGCCTTGTTTTAGGTTTTTTACAATATTTTGTAATTCAGTTTAGGATACAATTAGCCATCTGTTATCATCCTTTCTATCATTATGTCCATCTCATTTTCATTTCAGTCTCTTGTTCTGTTTCTGTTCAACCCCACCATACTTTGTTGAGTGGTATAAAATATCTCTATTGCTCTTTTGCTATATGACCACGTTTCTCATCCATAACAACTAAAGAATGACAAGTTAACATATAAAGAAATTTTATATAGACTTGTTTGATGATATTATGGTAATTAAAAAAATGAATAACTCAAAATTATAGTTAGATTTGAATAATTCTAGAGAATTAATTAGAGCATGTAATTTACAGCACTTCAAAAAAAAAATGCAAAATAATTCTGAAGAATATTCCAGATTGGATGATGTTTCCTAAGATATTGAAGGGTGTTATAAACTGCATAGATTTAAAAATAATCACCTATATTTGAAATCTAAGGCAGGATGATATGAAATTTCAATTTGAATGTTGTCTACATATTACTCAACTGCTTTTTATAGCTAAAGATATTTTTTAAAGTAGTAATAATCCTTAAAACTATTACAAAAGGTGATATCCAACAGAAATAAAAACAATAGGAGGGATAGCCAAACACCACATCAACCAGTATGATTACAGCCATAATAGATGCAATCACATCTTATATTGTTTTTTTTGTAAGGCAATATATGTGTGTGTGTTCTTTCTAGAAATTATAGTCTATTAAAATTAGTAATATATAATGTTTATATTAAATCTCATTAAATTATATGTAACAAAATTGTGCCTATATGTGTGTATATGCTTTTCCAAATATATGAGTTTTAAATAAGCATTTCCACTGATTGGGTGAGCTTAATAAATTTTTGGTGCCAAGCACCAGAATAATAACTATTTTTGCTAAATCTGAAAGCAGCTATATAATTGCTGTTTTGAATATGCAAAATGCCCTGTTTTGCATATCCAATCGTTTGAAAATTAGATGCTGTTTGATCTTTTCATTAATGACATCTTTGCGATAACGTATACCCCTTTGATTTTTCTTTTCTTGTCATCTCTCTCCATGCAGATCAAATTAACCCTTTGTGGGTTAAAACTGTGTCTGTGTTCCCTCTCACATTATAACAAATGTAGATAAAGATTTTCTAAGCATGTGGTAATAAATGTTAAATTTAAGCTCTAAAGTATTTAATGGATTTCTGGTTTTGTTTTATTCTGAAGTAAGTCCTGGGAAACGTATAACTTGCTGGAAAGCAATGAAATGGAACACGGCCCAAAATTTCCAGAAGTTTTGGAATCTTACATTCATTTCATCTTGAAGGCAATAAATAAAGTGAATGAGACAATTGAAACCAATTTTCTCATTTGGACTTCCATTAAAACATGCATGAACCTATGGGAAATTATAAGGAATTATAATTTGAAATTTTTTGTATATATTTTATTTTTTTCTTCAAATGTTTTTTAATAAAATCATTTTTGTAGCAACTTTATCTCCTTGTACTCAAATTTAGAAATTAATTATTTCACTAACATATGTAAGAAATATTATTTTTAACAACTATCACTCGAAATGGATTTAAAATAGGAAATTTTTTTGTTGAATTACTCAATATTGAAGTTTCTTGAACATATTTAAAATGTTGATTTTATAAGAATAATCATGGAGTAGAGATTATGACAAGATTTTCAGTACACTTTCAAATATACCCTCTTGGGTATCTCAAATTTCTACATTTCCTAGAATTAATATGACTGGCATAGACAGAACATATAAGTTTCTAACAAGTAGCAGAATATATAAATGCTAAAAGCTATTATTAACATGAAAGTCAGAAATCATACATGTGTAATAAATACAGACAGACAAGTCTGTTACAAATGTCAATAGCAGTTCGACATTTCAACTGATATCCCAAAGCTAAACTAAACATGGATCTTCATAAGAAAACTAGGGTTTGATGACTACATATGTATGATTGTTGCACCAATTCTAGTTTTATTTATTTTTGGGAGGAAGGATCATGCAGGCAAATTAGCTCCACAACCTTCCTTAATGTCATTTATTTATATTCTGTAAGATCTTCTTTTGTTTATGCCTTGATACTATATAGATAAGAATTACAATTCTGTGATCAAATAACTATTAACTTAAATAAATCAAGGGCAGCATTCATGATTCTTTTATGTGAGTGGAAATGGTATCTAATGATAAAATTGCCTAATTCAATAATAGCTACAGTCTATCATGATGAGATAAATTTCAAGGATATAAACTGACTAGAAATTTTCATCAAAGCAAACACAATTATGTATATATATAATCATTAAAATCAGTCAACTCTAACACAATTATGTATATATATATATATAATCATTAAAATCAGTCAACACTAAAATAATCCCAATATCAATAACAATCAACAATTTCAACCTGTTGTCAAGGCAACCTCCTTTTAATCATAAACATGAACAGATATATGTAATTATTTAAGGATATCCCTATGCTCCCCAGAAAGAAAGATTGCAGCAGCATCATCATCAACCATTGCAGGATGAATGTCTCTCCAAGTTCAGTCCATCCTCTCCAATCTCTAGTCTCTCTTCTTAACATCACCCTTACACACTTTCTTATTTCATCCATCCATCTCACATGTGGTCTCTTTCTGGGTCTTTTACAATCTCTTGGAATCCAGATTAATATTTAAATTGTCCTTCTATTATCATATCTTCTATTAATATGTCCAGCCCAACTCGACTTCACACTTTTAATCCTTTAAATGATGTCAGTAACACCTATTTGTTTTCTTACTTATGAATTGCATTTTCAATTACTCCTAACATACATCTCTCCATATTTCTTTGAGTGGTCTGAAGTCTCTGTATGGCTCTTCTATTAAGTGTCCAAGTCTCAGATCCATAAGTAAGAACTGGTAAAACATATTCATTAAAAACCTTCATTTTCAAACACATAGGCATAGTTCTTTTTAATATTAAATTATTTCTACCAAAAGCTCTCCAACTAAGTTTAAGTCTATGATTAATTTCATCCATTATGTTTCTATCTGTAGTAATAATATGACCAAAGTATTTGTAGTTATTAACTTCTTCTAACTCATCATGATCCAATCTTTATTTTTATTTTTTGAGAAAATCCATTGAACATTACTTTAGTCTTTTTAACATTTACCCTTGCTACTACTTTTTTTACTTTCATATGATAATTCTTGCAACATTTCCTGAAGTTCTGAAGCATTATTTGGAAAAACAACTACATCCTCTGCAAAATCTAAATGACTTAAATAATCTCCATTTACTTTTATTCCTTTAACTTCCCATTTTAATTCACAAAATGCTTCTTGCAGCACTTGCTATAAAAAGTTAAAGAAATATGAAGTCAGTCTGTCTTACACCTTTCTCAATGTTAAACTTCCTACTATCATTATGCAATCTAATTGTTGCTGTTACATTTTTATAAATATTCTTCAGAATGACAATATCCTGGGTCTATACCTTGAGGAGCCAATGCTTTAAACACTTAAGAAATGCTTATACAATCAAATGTCTTTTCATAATCTACAAATCCAAAGCATAATAGTAACATCATTATCTGGAACTTTTCCTTTCTTCATAAATTTAATTGCATTTCTCACTTCTTCATTTAAAATCCTGTACAATTCAGAAGATGTAATAGTTGAAGGAAATACTTGTTCTTTATTACTATAAAATTCTTGTTAAAACTCTTCTACCCATTTCATGATATCATCTCTCTTTTTAGTAATAGTTCCATCTTTTTTTCTTATTGCAGATATATGTTTCCTACCAATACACTCTTGAGACTTTTATTCTCTTCTATAGATTTCCTTGATAGTTCACAATTATACTTTCTTATATCATTATCAACTCTGTTTCACCCCATTTTACAAATATTCGAGATATTCAATCCTTCTTAATGCATCATTTTTATATTTTTTCATATTCCTTCTTTTCTTCATAAATTCTCATTCTCAGTGGAAATTTTATTGGTCAATTGCTGCTTTTTTCTACCAGCTACCTTTGTTGCAGTTTTTAAAAGTGTATCAGTTATTTTCCTATTAATTTCATTCAAATCTAAATCATGTTCAAAATCTAATATTTGAAAACAATTTGCAAGTTCTAATTTAAATTCATTAGAATGTTTCTGAATATTAGGAAAATCAACTGTAAATATTGTTTTTCTTAATAATTTTTGTCTCTAGTTTTGCATTAACATGCATCTTACATCTTACTAATTGATGATCACTTCCTGCATTGAATTTATTAAGAATTATTACAATCTTGAAATATGTATTTTCTGTTAGTTAAAATATAATCCAATTCTGCTGTATCTTCAGTTGAATGCTTCCATGTCCATTTCCTTTTAACATTTTTCTCAAAAAAGAATTCATAATATAAAGGTTTTTTTTTCCTGCAAACTTCACAAGTCTATGTCCTCTCTCACTTCTATTACCATAACCATATTTATCTACAGCACTTTCATCTTTAATTTATTTACCAATTCTATAATTAAAGTCTCCATAACAATTTTAAAATGTTGTTTGGTCTGATCAAAAGCCTTTTGTACATACACATAAAAATCCTCTATTACTTAATCACTTGGGGCATAAACCTGAATTATCTGCTTTTAAGTTGAATAACTAATTTTGCCACTCTGTTCAATACACCAACAATCTGCACAATGTTGTTCTTCCACTTTTTATTTATAATAAATTCTACTTCACTTGTACTTTTAAAAAATTTGCCCACTTTTAAATCAATTGTCTCTTCACTTTTTCTTCTAACTTCACAAAGTCCAATAATGTTTCACATAATATGAGACAGTTCTTCCAATTTTTGCAATCTTCCTTCACTTGAAAGAGATCTGCAGTTGTAAGTAGCTAAATAAAAGATCATCATCAAATGGTAGCCTGGATCACAATTAGGGGATTCTTAGCACTCTCTGCCTTCAGCTACCAATTACTGCCTTGGCTAATGACTTTACAGCCTCCTATAAATAAGGATCATGATTGTAAATATCTTCATTCACACATACACATTCATTCTGTCATATCAGGCAAATGAGAAGAAAAACCATGGTGTTTCTTGATCTTAAACTCAGAAGTAAAATGTCAATAAACACATCATGCTGGCTAATGCATGTTGGTGAGTAGCCCATACAAATTCATATACTATATGAATAATCATTTAGTAATAACAGCTGCAATGATAAGAAGCTATGGAGTAGATGTTTAGGAATTTGCCCTGCTCAGTTCCCTTAAGGCCTCCAAGAGGAATCAAAGGCGCTCCTTTCAGTCAACAGAAAATTCCTTTCTGCAGCAAAGCATGATTTAAATTGCTAAATATTATTGAAAGTAAAAACAAATCCACCTCTTATGATCTAATATTATGACTCTGATGATTATGTTTCACGTAATAATTGCAGTTTGGATAATAGCATGTATCATCGATGCTATTCTAATGTGATTACAGTTTTCAAATCTCCAGCATCCTTGATGAGGACATATATTAACAAAAATAGTTACATAGTGATAGAAATTGGTTGTTTTACATTGAATAGCATTATAAGTTTAAGTAATGCCTTCAAAAGAGCACTGAAATTTACAGATACATATATTTATGTGTGTGTGTGATTATTAATTACATATTTAGTACATGCATTCATAATGTTTGACAAGATATGTGAGGTAACAAATAGGATAGTCTCTTTGTGAAACTGGCTGGCATATGATATTTAATTATGATCATGTGTTTTATAATATTCACAGTATAAAATATTAACAGATAAACATCTAATAAGACAGATATTATATTGCTATTCTAGTCTGGTTATAAGTGTTCAAACCTATAGCACACCTGAATTTATAATTATGTACTGTAAAAAAGTGGATTGTTTTTATATTTAATAACTTTCGACAATTTAAATTTTTGCTTGTAGGAAAGCATTAAGATTTCTTCAAATAAATATAAAGTATATATGTTTGCATATATATATGTCAAAATATAAAAAAAGATTTCTCAGTAAGGATTTCATACGTATGATTCACAATAAAGTAAATTCACATGACCCACCACTCTCCACTCTATCTAATAACACTGATACACTCAATCACATATATGCTGAAAAGACCTTCGAGCATTCCATCATCAGATTTTCAATTGGATGGACGGTTGAAGAGTTGGAGTGTGTAGTAGATTGGAGCCAGTCCATTAAAGTATGAAGATTGTCTATCTTAATATATATCTGAGCACTATATATGTGTGGGAGATGATAATCTGGACCAACTGATGATTGCTGGTTTAGCATGAAATACATATATTGGTGATTATTTATCTTTTCAGCATATATGTGCTTGAGTGTATCAGTGTTATTAGATAGAGTGGAGAGTGGTGGGTCATGTGAAAGTCTGTGCTCATATATCCTATATTACATATATAGACACATGGTATATACTAAGCCTGTGTTTCAGTTAATAAAGTAAATTATGTATATCTGAAGATATCTTTAGTTTCTGTTTCTGCTTTCAATAAAATTCCTATTAATGCAAAAATCATAGTCTATTTAATTTTTAACTTGAAATTCAGTACCTGGCTAAAATGCAATGGTATCTTTCGTATAATTATTTTGTTCGAAATCATTATAGTCTTTATCATTCTAATGTAGATGAACTAATCTGCTTCATATAAAGTTGAAGATTGAAATTTTGTGTAACTTTGAACAAATATTTTTTGTGACCTCCTGTTGACAAAAATAGACCTTTATATATATGGGTTCTATTTATTTATTTTATATAATCGAATCTTATTTATGATTACAAACAATTAAAGTTGTTGTTTTTTTCTTAAATATCCTTCAGTATATTTCATCTGCTTTTTCCTTTATCTAATGTATAGTTTGTTCTTTATCATTTTGTTTATGAAGTGTTCTTGTGTGTGTGTGTGCGCTAAACTATAAATTTTTGATAGAGACTATTTATATCCAGATAGATATATTTTCTTCAATACCATATCTTGACCATTCCAAATAAAAATATTTTAAATATATATAAAAAAAATAAGCTTATATTATTTTCTTATTTTTCGAGTTACAACAACAATGAAATACTCTTGAAATATTTTTCAAAATACTTTATGTTCAGAATGCAAATTAGTTTTCCAAATTGTGATGAATATAATTTACTTTAACAGAAGTCAAATAAAAAACAACAACAATACGATTCAGTTTCAGTTATTTAAAAAAGTTTAAAATTATTGATAGATAAAATGACCATACAATAACTAGTGAAAATAAAGCCCAATATTCGGTAACATATTAGACACATGACCAAAAGAATGAAAAAAAAGCTATGATTTGTCATTTATGAATCACATCTTATGAACACATTAATTTATATACCAAAAAGAACTATATCTCAAATTGTATATATTTTTCTTATAATAACTTCTTTCATATACACTTCAACGCAAACAAATTTTCTTAAACCACTCTTTATTTTCCTTATACTTTCGACTGTCCAGCAGTCTTCATCAGAGTTTTATCAAACCTCTTTTTTTTAAAGCAGAGGAGATTTGATAAAACTCTGATGAAGACTATTAAATAGTCGAAACTGTAAGGAAAATAAAGAAGTGGTTTAAGAAAATTTGTTTGCATTGAAGTGTATATGAAAGAAGTTATTATAAGAAAATTATTTTCGTTATATGTCTTACATTATTTAAAATAAAAACTTAAAGTTCGCAAAAAAAGTAAAAACTAACGCTAAATAAATTTGTTAACGTATATAATTGCACAGAGGCCAAACTTAAAATTTTTTAAAAAAAACAAATATTTGACGCTTTTTAAAAAGTCAAGTTTAAAAAAAACAGGTTTAATTATGTAATCTGTAAATGGAAATGATTGTTTATGAATTATCGAAAACCAAACGCCTTGGGCTCTTGTATAATTAAAGATCTGATGAAAGTAGATAAGAAATAAGAGAAATTGCTTGACCAATGGAAGCACTAGCCTTGGCTCGGACCCTAACGAAAGTGATGGATTAGTGAAGTTTTGTTGATTGAATCGTGTGGATAATATAAAAAGGAAATACAGTTTTTCTGACAGTTCCAGGTTTGTGTTTGAGAGTGTGGTAGGACCACCCACTCTCTATTTAAAAAAAAATGAAAAGCGTGATACCTTGAACCAGCTATTGCCATCTCCAGAACATTATCTTCCAATGGAGGCTCGGGGAATTAAAGCAGAACCTGGACTCTTCTACCGTGAGCTATGAACTTTACAAATTAACAACAACAAAAAAAGTAATTAAGAACTTTCGTCATTGTTTTTTTTAAAGATTCAACTAATTTAAATTTTAAAATGAACCTTATTTGATTTTCAAATTAATAATTGTTGTTTAAATTTATATAGTTAAGTTTTGCTAAAATCTTTCCATTTTATTATTTTTATTTGTAGTAATATTTATTGTAGAAATTATTAAATGCATTACATTTAAGTTGGGTTAGCGTTGCATAGATTGTTAGCGTTGATTATGTTGTGTTTTCAGTCATTAGATATATAAGTCAATGATGTCACTGCGGTGTCTTATGATGAACACCAAAGGGTCTCCTGTATTCCCTCAGCAATTGACGTTATCGATTGACTTTGTATTTTGATCAGTTGTGTTTAATTTGGAATGTTTTTGACCGTGGAATCTGTGCAGCCAATCTATACTCGACATTATAAAACAAATTGTATAAAAATAATCTGTGCGAACGTATTTAAATGTTAAATTTAAGTCGGGCGTGAATGGCTATATAGTTTTGTAAAGTTATATTAAGGGAGGGTAATCTTAGGTTATTCATTTCGTAATTGAATTGGTTCAATGGATTGGATTATTTGTGTAATTGTAGATGTAGTATGAGATCCGTTATGGGCAGGATTATATATATACGCCACACACCTTCTGTTTGCCTATGGATGGGTTTGTAAGCGGCAAAGGACCAGTCCATTCCTATGGAGTTTTATGTTTATTGTTCTACTCGCCAACAGATGTAGCATTCCTGGTTGGTAGAGAGACAATTTTTTTCTCTAATTCTACTTGCTGTTCAGATGTACATTCCTGACAGTATAGTATTTTGTGTTGTCGTATTTTCATGCTACATCGAATACATAAATGTATCAGATGGATTGGCACCGGTTTGATTGCGAAATTTGTTGCCTAAGGTTAAATCAGGGAAGAATATTTTCTTTTCAAATGAAGATCTATGTAGTCTATTCATACTCAACTCACTAAATAAATATTAAACTCATGGTTGTAATTTACTTAAATGTAAAACTAAAGATTAATAGAAAAATCTAAAATGTTGAATTTATTCCTCAAAATTTAAATGTTATTTTATATGTGCGTAAATAAATATTTTTATGTGTTAATTTCTGGCAGTGGCTTTTATTCTTTTATATTTAAGATATAAAATTTATATTTTATTATCTCTGCTACTCACTGAGCTAGTGACAATGGGCTAATGACCAAAATATAAAATAAAGTGGAATCTTAACAGCACGTATCTGCCTACTGTATAAATTTTTCTAGGTTCAAATGCCTAGATGGCGCCCTGGTAGTTGCAGATACGTAGATTTCTGTCTCCACTATTGTTTTGGATCATTATAATATATATATATGAATATATGAAGATATGAAAAGAAAGTAAAAGAGAAGAATAAGTGTATATCTCAAAATATTTAGCGAATCAGCATTTCGTGCATTATAATTGAAATACTACATGTTAGAATATGAAATAGCTAACTTAAGTAATGATTATTGTTATAAAGAAAGTAAAACATCTCATCATAATAAAAAATAAACAGATTTGATTATTCAAAGCAAAAGAGGGGTGGTGGTGAAAAAGTCTAATCCAGATAATATCATTAACAAAGCATTTTTCTAAATAGTTTGTTCAAACTTGTGATTTAAACTAGAAGTAAAAAAAAATCTCATCTTGAAATAATGTCAATGACTGTAGTCTATTTACAGTGAATTAATAGAAAAACTTAAATGTAATCTGACCAAAAAAAGGCCCATCTCTTATATAAAATCCCTATTTTGCCTGTTATCTGAATTTTGACCACAACAATGTTAATTTTTAATCCACTAGAGGGAACCAAGGTCTCCATTAACACTGTTTCTGGCTCCCTGTTTCATTCCCTTTTTCCTAGTTTAGGGAATTAAATTTCTCTAAAACTATCCGTATTAAAAAGAGGAGTTTCTTAGCTCTCTTTTCATATACAAGCTATATCAACAATGTAATCACAAGTAAGAATAATTTCAACTTTTATAAAAACGCTATGTAAATATATGGCAGCCACTGAAATTACAAAAGATTTCTACAGAGATTTTACCTTTTAATGAAAATTTTCATTTCATTTAATTTTGTTGAATGAATGAGAGAGTCCAGTTGTTGGGAGGACCCCCAAGGGCCTAAATCATAGTTCTTTTGAGAGAGGGGGCTTGGGTGAGGGCACTGTGGTTATTGTTACCAATGCTGGTTTTTCTCATTCACAAGATAGAAAAAATAATATTATTTATGGCGATTTTTTAATGTTATCGTCATGAATGATTTTATCCATATATTATTGCAAAATAAGTTGCAGTTTGGCCTCATGATTCTAATTGCAAGTGATTCACCTTATTTAATTTTATTACTTCCAATGTTGTTATTGATAGGGCTGGCCTTTTGCTGTTCATGTGATTTTCATGATGGATTAGAATGGTTTTCAGCAGAGACATTTTGAAGCTTGGATTTTTTTTTCTTGTTCTCCATAGTTTTTTCATATTTTTTCCAAAGTATTCAGGATTGCTCTCTTGTGAAGATATTCGAGGCCATTTGGAAGAACTGAACAGTAGATTGATTTAGTCTGTATTTTATGTTATCTCCAAGTGTTTTCCTATTTCTCAACTTATCTACTGCAAATTGGATTTCCCAATATTGTACTCATAAAACACTATTCATATTTGATTTCTAGACTTTACAAATAATTCCTAATTGTACCTTTTAATTAAAATTTTCATTACAATCAACTTTGCTGATTGAATGAGAGTCTGGATGTTTGGGGGGGGGGCAGAGACCTAAATCCTGGTTCTTTTGAGGGGAGGGCTAGGATGAGAGTGCTGTGGGGACTGTTGCCAAAGTGGATTTTCTCATTCACAAGAAGAAAAAAATGCTATTCATAGTGGTTTTAGCGTTATTGCTATAAACAATTTTATCCAAGTATTATTGTAAAGTAAACCACAGTTTGGCCTAATGATTTTAATAGCAAATGATTCACCCTATTTAAATTTATTATTTCCAATGTTGTTATCTCCAAGTGTTTTCCTATTCTCAACTTATCCATCGCAAATTGGATTTCTCAATATTGTGCTCCTAAAATGCTACTCATATTTAAATTCTAGACTTTACAAATAATTCCTAATTGTAACATTCATTTGTCTTTAATGGTTAATACTCACCCTTTCCACATCCCTTTCTCTTTTCATATGTATCCTTCCCCTTTCACCATGTTGCTCCTGAATTTCATTTTTACCATTCTTTGTAAACCTCTTATTTAACTGTATTTGTACCTTTTTTTTATGAATAAACTTTCATCACTGAGAAAAAAAACAATGTTTAATTGGCTGCTTTAACAAATTACTTCTTTTTAATTGGTTGCTTTAACAAATTACTGCTTTTTAATTGGTTGATTTAACAAATTACAAAAATGACAAAATTGACAGTGTGGAAAAAATAAAATAAAATAACTATACCCAACTAAACCATAATTTATATTATGAGCATTTTATGCAAAGAAAGTAATTCTATCCTTTATATTTAATAATCATTTTTATTATGAACCGTACTTTATCTGAAGGAAGTGATTCCACCATTAATAAAACATGCTCAGAAAAAAATCTGTGTATGTGCTTTTAATTACAGTACAGAACTGAATAGGTATAATATTTAAATCATGAAGAAAAAGGAACTTACAGTACATAAATTCATGTTTGAAATGTAATATTTAGTGAGGGGGGGAGGTGCTATAGTACCATATTTACATTTAGTTTTGGTTAGTGTATAATTGGAGTTATGTAGTTAATTAATGATATCACCTGATCACCATTTCTTATGCTTGCTTATAGGTGCAGTGCTCTCAGATCTAAGGTTCCTCACTGATGAAGGCCACAAGCCAGAAACCAGTCTGGGGATATTGGATGAGTAGGCATTAGATGGGGTTTTTATGCATGAGCCTTCTGGCAACCATTGATTACTCTAGCTTGCAGTGAGTGGCAATACGTATAGTGAGTTTTGCCTGTTTTATAATAGTTTAGTAATGTATAGTTCATGCTAATTTCATCATTAATAGACACATTTATTTCTATACTATTAAAATTTTTTGTTTAATTTACATTAAATCTTAAAAAAAATTGTTAAAGCATAAGATGGCCTATGCATAGGCCAGGTACATCTTGTTTTTCTATATAATGACAAAACAATTCAACCAAAGATTATATATTTTTGCAGAAATTTTTTTCCCCTATATTTGTTTACTAAACTCACTAATAATCACTTAAATGAAAGAATATGTTTCATAGCTGACTCTTCAAACAATAGGTTTTTGAAATTCTAAGTTTTGACCAACATTAAGGTGTAATAAAACAATGACTACAATTAAATAATATAATCTATCGTAGGAAAGAAATGTGAGACTCTAATAGAAGCAAAGAAAACTAATTACATAATAGCCACAACATAATTAAAAAATAATTAAATGAATAGTTGATAAGAATGTTACATGACATTAAAGCATAAACATCATTCATTCAGCAATCAATAGTTTTCAAATATATCATTTTATCGCTCAAAGCATATGTAAGAACTTCCTTACCATAATACCCTAAGAATAATCTCATAGCTATATTATTCCAGTCACCCTCCCCCTTTACATGAAGAAAGCTTGAGGAAAATCATTTCCATTGTAGTGCTACAATTCAAGCTTTCTTTATTTAAAGGGGGAGTGTTGCTAAAATAATATAGCTATGATGCATACTCCCTCTTTAAATAAAGAAGGCTTGGAGGAAATCATTTTCAGTGTAGTGCTACAATTCAAGCTTTCTTTATTTAAAGTGGGAGTGTTGCTGGAATAGTGTAGCTATGATGCATACTCCCCCTTTAAATAAAGAAGGCTTGAATTGATGCACTACACTGAAAATGATTTTCTTTTCAGTGTAATGCTAAAATGTGAGCTTTATTTATTTAAAGGGGAAGTATGGCTGAAATAATATAGCTGTGGGCTGTTTCAAATATTTTATATAAATTTCAGCTAGCGGTATGCATTCTTTCTATTTTTTAAGAATAGTATGTATATCTGACATAAATAATTCAACACAAATATAAATATATAATTGGTAAAGTTGTACTTGGAATCTAAATTGAGGTTGTGGAGCAAACTATGTTAATTTTACTTTTTAAACTCTCTCTAATTGTCAATCGTAAATATGAATGAATTATAACATGGTTGGTGCATCTAAACATTTTGAGTAAGATCCTAATTGCATCATCACTTTTGCTCTACGCAACACTTTTATTAACTTTGACTTGTTTCATTTATATCATGGAGTCCGTCTACTTGTATGCAGGATTCGAACACAGACTTTCACACAACCCTCAACTATCCATGCCATCTCATATTGCTGACTCACCTGATCACACACATGTAGAAAAGATAAATAATCACCTATATATTTCATGTTAAACCAGCACTCATCAGTTGGACCAGACTACCATCTTCATACATATATACAATCAGTGCTCAGCTTTATGTTAAGATAGCCAATCATCACACTTTAACGGAAAGGCTTCAAACTAGTCCAAACCACAATTCTTCAGCCTTCCATTTCATTGAAAATCTGATGATGGAACGTTCAAAACCCACTAGTGCCAAGATTGTCATCCTACCCATGTTGACAATTAGTCACTCTGACCCCTCATGTACAGGGAAATAATCAATTTTTACATATATGTGAGGGATGGGCAGACCTTTGATGCACTATGTTCCAATATGATGTAAATTAATACACTATACAGGCTTAAACCTGCATATATATATATATGTAATTTATGCAGGATTCGAACTAAGACTTTCACACAACTCTCAACTCTCCATGCCATCTTATATTGATAACCCACCTGATCACACACATGTTGAAAAGATAAATAATCACCAATACATATTTCGTGCTAAACCAGCACTCATCAGTTGGCCCAGATTGAGATGGCAAGAAGAATTGAGGGTTGTGTGAAAGTCTGAGTTCGAATCCCTCATATATTACACACACATATATATATGCAGGTTTCAGTCTGTATAGTGTATTAATTTAAATAAATTCAATAATTTTTGTTATGGATATATCAATAAATTAATAACATATTGATGACTTGATTAATAACTTTTAGTCTTTGCAATTTTTTTCAGAAGATTACATGTAATATTTGTAATAGATGTGAGTAAAGATGTTTACAAAAACAACTTAATAACCAAACATTTTTATTCAAAATATATTTTATTTTCATTAACAATGTAACAGTATTGGAACATTTCCTTTATATTGGACATTTTCACACCCACTATTTTGAAAAAAATTGTAAAAAATAAAATGAATGTTTTTTTAAGTTCCTAGTGCAATCATTGACTGATGAGAAAATGTTTACATAAGCTAATATTCATAATAATACATAAAAATTGAAATACAAAAAAAAAAAACTAAAAAGTTATTAATGTTTTCCTGAAACTTTGTGACGATGGTATTTTAGTTCCATCATCTAATATTAAGTAACAGTCAGTAGAAATTTCAGATACTTATTTACAAGATTCCTCCTAATTTCTCCACTTTTTGTAGCAAAGTTGATTAGTAGTTTCCATATATTATGTATAGTCACATTATTCACCATTGTCATTTTCTTCCTTGTACCTTTTTCTCTCTATCCAATATTTTTGTATTTCCCCATGTTCTACTACATACACATCAGTTTTCTCTCTTTTAATAATTAGTTTGTGCTCTTGTAATCGCTTTTCAATAGGACGACTGGTCTCATCAATATAGATTCTTCCAATTTTTCTAAAGACGTTCAATAATATTAGACGATGGAAATAGTCCAATATATAAATACAACTAAAAAGTTATTAAATTATTTAAACATTTTGGCTTATTCGGGAAAAAAATCAATAGAATTATAAAGTTTTAATGTAAGATAATAACAAAATAAAATTAGGAGAGTGTGAAGCGCTGGAGAGAGAAGCTATAAAGAGTACAAATTATAACACTAAAATAATCAGCAGCTTAGCGCTTTCGAGGCGAGGCACCTCATAAAGTACTCTTCATGGTTCTATGTAGTCCATAGGATGACAGCATCAGAAACACAAGATCCATAGGTTGTGGCCCAGCACCATCATTTCTGTGTTCAAACTTCTTAAAAGGACTCCTGATCTATGAACCAATTGATTATAACATTAGAATAATATGCTGCTTGACAATAAGTCAAATTTTCCAATTAGAAAGGTTCGATGTTACTGTTGGAAATATGGTTTCTAAGGAATCGAATTACTTTGTTATTTATATTAATTATAGTAATACAATAACTTATGTTTTCTATTTCATCACAAGGAAAAATTTATAGTTTTTGATTTTAAAAGCAAAAAGGAAGAATGATTTTTGGCCTATAGTTATTCCTATTTGTTCTTTGATTTTACCTTTTAACATTACCTCCACCCCTCGATTTCATTTGCTTTTTAAATTAAAAGATATACTATTATCTCCACCAGACAGTGGACTTTTTCTTTTGATTTATTTCAAAAAGAAGGTACCCCCCTCCCACCCACCACCACCCAACATATGTGGTAGCCCAGTAAAGCAATTACTTTCTGGAAAAATAAAATAAAATTATTCTACGGCATATACCATTAGAAATAATAATAATAAATTTATTATAATTATGTAAAATAAGATAGGGTGTGTTATATATATATATATATATATATATATAATAATAATAATAATAATAATAATAATAATAATAATAATAAAAAAAAAACAGATGGCTAAGTATTTTTATAACTTTATCGATCAAAAAATAATAATGAAAGCCATGATTGCATGAGCATAATCTCAAATTATACACAAACCCAATTGAATTTTAAATACTATCATCACAATTTTCAATGATCATCGATTCAATGCTGGATGAAGATCTCTCCAAGTTCAATCTATCTTCTTCGATTTCTAGCATCTCTTTTCCACATCACTCCACCACACTTCCTTATTTCATCCATCCATGTCACATGCGATCTCTTTCTAAATCTTTTACAATCTTCTTGAATTCTGTTTAAAATTTCAACTCTCCATCTATTGTAAATTTCTTCAAGCAAAATGTCCAGCCCAACTCGACCTGTCTCTTAATTAAATGATATCAGTAACATCTGTATGTTCTCTCACCTATGTATTCCATTTTTCGATTTCTTCTTGTTACTCCTAACATACATCTCTCCATACTTCTTTAAGTAGTCTGAAATCTCTATATTGCTCTTCAGTTAAATATCCACATAGACATCTTTCTTTTTAATAGTAAGTTATTTCTACCAAATTTTAAACATAAACCTTATTTACATGTGACAAAAAAATCTTTTGATCAACTTTTGCTGCTTAGATCTAAATGACTTCATTGTAGAAACTATCTTACATCGTATAATTATCTTAGCAGGTCTTATTTTAACATACAAAAAGTAGTATCTATAGAAAGTATAACTAAAATATAGAAATTTTATGTGATTAATTTCCTGAATTTAACTTGTAATGAAATAAAAGGACAATCTAATCTCAGGTAATATAGCGGTATGGTTATGAAATACTTGTGCATAGCGACAAAAGAAGGGATAATTTTATTATTTAAAATGTTACTTATGATTTATCTACTTTTTGTTACATTTTTGTTGACATCTTTTGCTTTTGTCGATGTATTTTTTTTAAAATACAATTATATTATAGATACATATATAGTATATATGTGATTAAACAGTGTGGTGATATTATGTCAATAACACGTAATGTATAGGTTTTAAACCATTAAATATCATGTAAACAGTATTTTCTATGCTCACATAAGCTGCTAAAACAAAGGCAAATCTCTCCATACAGTAGTGTCACCCAATGCTAGCCTTAGAAATCAATGGATGCAAGAAGGTTTGTGCATAAAATTCCTATCTAGTGGCTACTCATCCAACATTCCTAGAATAGTTTCTAATTAGTGGCTTTCATCAGTGAGGAGCCTTGGATTTGAGAGTACTGCATCTAGATTTTAGGAACTAATGCAACCCTCCAACAGTCACCTATTACTTTTACAGTTAACTATAAAGCTGTGAGTTCAATATAAAACATGATGATGTTTTCAATCCAAACTCATTAGCTTGTGTAGTCATATAAATCTGATCCCAGTTCAATATGTATAAATTTTGGTGTCTTGGGTTCTTTAATAACCACAATCATCATCATCCTATTGGACAGGATTGCTCTTAACCTACTAAACATCACATGATCACCATTTCCTATGCTTACACAAGCTGTTAAAAGATGTTGAAGAGTTGCATTCATTTCTAAAAGCTAGGTGCCATACTTTTGGAAACTAATGAAAGCCACAAGCTAGAAACTAATCTGAGGATGTTGGATAAAGTAGGTACTAAACAGGGATTTTATGTTCAAACCTTCTTGCATCCAATGATTACTCTGGCTAGTGCTAGGTGGCACTACTGTATGGAGATTATATAGGTTTGCTATTGTTCATAAATTTTGATAAAATTAAATGTCATAGATATGAGTCAACATTTATGTATATAAATAATTTCTGTGGCAATTCCATAAAATATACTATGTAGTGGCAATCAATGTAAGCTTAAAACAAGAGCTATTAACTAAATGCAATATTTTAGCAATTGCCTATAAAATATAGATCAAGATAGTATCAACCTTCTACATATATAATTGAAAATATATATATAAATAAATATATGTAAACTTAAATAATACCAGATGGTATAATCAAATCTCCATCTCCAGATTGGTTTCTGGTTTTTGTCTTCATCAGTGAAGACTGTTACTCAAGGCTGAAACTAATTCCATTTAAACATTTAATAGACACTTATACTTCTTTATACTATTCAAGCTAATATCCTGAAATATATATATATTTAAAAAATCTGGTTCCAAAATTTTAGTGTTTTTTTTTTTTTTCTAAAAATTTCAGGATATTGACTTCAATAGCTACTTTTGAATCCTAATCTCTATTGACAAAAGCAAATGCCAAACACCAGTTTGTAGAGATCTTATAGCACTGTGGCATCTGATGCCCATTGATTGCTCATGAGTACAAGTAGATGGCTTTAGAGTAGAATGGAAAAAAAAAACCCTCCTGCCCATTGAAGTGATGTTTTATTATTATTGGTATTAATTAACCTTTCCAGTGAAAGAGTAAAAGGGCTCTAAATTGTCATAAAAACTATAAATATATAAAAACTGACCTGATATCTGATCTATGTGACTATGCAAGCAAGATAGCTTAGGTTCAAACTTTCGGAGGTTGTTTGAATATTATGATTTATTAATATAAAAGAGTAAAAGGCAGCTTCTAGGTGCATGAATGCAATAGTTTTAAGATTTGAATCTTTATGCTCACTAACAATGGCAAAATTCAGTAACCAGTCTGGATAAGAGAATTTTATAGTATTAAGAGTATGGTGAACACTGATTTTTCAAGTTCACAGTAGATGGCGCTAGAGTAAGATGAAGATAGCATTACATATAACAAGCTTAATTGATTGTTGTGCCCTATGACGATTAGCAAATAGTAGGTGATGGACCCAAGAATTAAACATATCTGAATTGAAACTCAAACAATTACTGCTGGTGGTTAAATGTCACATGATCTTCCGAGCTATTAATTTGTTTGATTATTTTTAATGAACCTTTTAACATGTTGAAAATTTAATCATTTGATTCAGATTCAACTAGGCATTATTTTTAATACCTAAATCTGAGATTAGAATATATATTATAATTAACAGGATATTTGCCAATGGAGATGATATCCAGTGGTATGTGATTTCATAATAGTTCAAAGTACAATACTTCATAATGGGAAAATGCTAATCTTTATTGTTTTAAAATTACTTTTGTCAATATTAGATACTTTCTAACAAAATAAATAAGAAGGTCCTTTTTTAGACATCATATGGACAAGGCACTTTTATTCCATTTCCTAACCTGAAAAATCAATCTAATTTTAGATATGCATTTAATATCTTAAAAAAAGGAAGGGGCGGGGGAATAATGAAAGAATAAAAATGCATATTACACAGATAAATCTGTTTAAATACTATATTTGGTATTACATTAAAAAAAAAAGGACGCAAAAAAAAATTAAAATAAAATATCAATAATTATATACAGCCAAAAATTATTTTAAATAAAAATTGCTTGATCATTTAACCATCATCCAATTTATTCATCATCCATATAGTTCAGATATGGCATTTAGAATATAATCTTTTCATGCATTCTAAAAAATTTAAGACATTTGAAGATGCATAAGAATTGTGATGGAATGAATTTGATAATAGAAGTTAAAAAGAGTTTTATGCTGAAAGCACTTAAAAATACATCTTATGCTAATAATAAGCACTTAAATATTAATAATAATTAAGCAGGAAAAATAATTGTAATGCAAGCAAAAGATAAAATAAATTGATGATTAATCGTAATGATTTTGTAATAGGCAAGATTACTCAAATATTACATTATTTGGTCTTGTTATTGCTATTATAAAGGATAATACAATATAGTGACATTGATACATAGTTATATGGATCACTGTATTACAACTATCATACTTGATGCCAACTCCTGATGCTTTTAAACACTGCATCTAAACAGTAATACACACAAACGAATCTAAAACATATTAAAAATAGTCCAAATATTTCATTTAAAAATATACATCAAACATAAACTACAACAATGAAAACATTTTTTCCTACAAAAACAATGCTCTTTCAATAATTTCCTTATATAAAAAAACAACCATGAAAAAAATCTCAAAAACTGTTCAGTATGTAGTAGTAGTTATTTAAATAAATCACCAGCATGCCCATTAAATAATAAAAAAATTGTGATGTGATGCTATGCATTGTGGTTTCTTCATTATTGGAGTCAGGAATCTCTCAGCCACTATATCCAAAGAAACCTGTTAGCCACCTTATCTTCCTTTTCCATTCACCACCTTAAGTTTTTCCATATTCTTCTCTATCCTGCTCCATCCCACTACCACAACATTATCTTTGTCCATTCTATGGCCTTTAAATCTCGACACCTTTTATCTTTTTTTTTTATTTTTCTATGATACTCAGCATAAAAACCAAAAACTCACTTCTGTATAATCACTTTGTTTATATTTATTTTCCCACAACTTCATTATTTGTACCCTTTCTGCTTGTAAGCATTTAAATTCAATTAACAGATGCCTAACATTTTCCATGCCTTCCTTACATAACTTGCAGACTAAACCACCCACATTTCTAAATTTGTGTATATTCCCTTGTTTCTAATGATCCCGTTTGAACCTTAAACAATAAATTATTTTCTTGCTATTAGCATAAATTAACTTGCACCCATTATTCTCTTTACTTCTATATATATTTAAATTCTTTTTACTCTTCATACAAGTTCTCCATCTCTCCAACTTCCTATTTTTTAATAATGCATCTATTCTTCTCTCCCATTCTTTGCCATTATAACACTAAACAATTATCCTAACACAATCATCTCATCTTTTGTACAAGTATAATAACATAAAAATCTTTATCCAAATCTTCTGCATACCATACTACCTTTCTCACCCATCCTGTTGCCTGTTCTGCTGGTAACTCAATTAAATACTATTTTGGCTATTCTCTTATTTTCCATAAATTGCAATGTACTGAACATTTTCATTTTGCATTTTTGCATCTCTCATATAAAAACTTGACCATCCCATTTCTCCTTGAAGTACCTCCTTTGCCACCCACACATCTGCATTTAATACATGTCTTCCTATTTCTCTTTGTACTTTTTCTAAATAATCTAACACCCCTTTACTAACACATCATTACCATAAGTTAACCCTGCTACTGTCACTCCCTTCAATACAATTCTTGCTACATCATATTTATTATATGAAAATACTGTTAATTTCTTTATCAATTCCTTTCTTTTCTTTGCTTCAAGTAATTAAGACAATTCCCAAATAGTTATACCTGTTCACCACATCTAACTTTATAATCCCCAATAAAAATAATTTCTCTTCTCTTTCCCCAGGATTTATCATCATTATTTTTTATTTTTCTTCACTAAATTTAATCTCAATCTCTTCACCTACCTTGCGCACATCTTCAGCATAACTTCTATATCTTCTCTACTTTCTGTGCACAAGAAGATATCATCAGCAAATAAAAGTCCTGATAATATATACACTCCTTTGCCTTTTATTAATGGTATCTCTATTCTTCTTTCTAGTCTTTCTATTGCTCTCTCCATTTCTCTCAAATATAAAAACAAAATAAGTGACATAGGGCATCTTTGCCTTAGTCCCATCCCATTTAACTCTAAATGATTCTATATTTCCTAATTGATATGTATAGTAATTATTTTCATACAATCTCTTAATAAGATCCACCAAAGCTCCATTCATTCCCACTTTATTAAACTTACCCATAATTTATTTCATTTTATTCTATCATATGCCTTCTCTATATCTATAAAGACCATATATAACTGTATTCCTACTTATATCTATAAGTTGTATGACTACAAGTAAACTATCTCCTAAAGGCCTATCCAATCGAAAATCTCCTTGTATTTCTCCCACCATATTATTTTCTTCCATCCATTTTGCCACTCTTCCACCCACCGTATATGCAAAAACATTATATAACACTGACATTACCACTATCAGTCTACAATACGTGCAAGTGAGACCTCTGGTGATATTTTTTTTAATAAATGTTATACTAAAATTTAATTGTAAAGACAAACAAATCTAGACATCATGCATCAGTTTGCAACATTCAAATTTCTCTTTTTAGAAGCTCCTTAAAGATATATAAGTTACTAAAGAACTGTTAAACATATTTTGGTCTTATTTTTTTTGCACTCCTTTTATGTTTATTATTACCATTTTTATTATCATTTTGTTTAAATAATCTAACTTCCAATTCTGTATTTTTCATATTTCTAAACGAAACACAAAAGAAAAAAAATTTAAATAATTGCAGTGCTCTTAAGTGAAAAATAATATCATACTATGATACTTTTAGCACTACAAACTGAATCTTAAATCTGTATTATATACCTAAATATTTTCTCAAGTAAATTATCAGATAATTATAGAATTAGGTACAATTACAAATAGAGGAAACTTCCTCAAGAAATTATCTAGCAATTACTTGTATAAAGTTATAATAAAACAATAAATAATAAATGAAATAAGATATATAATAAATGATTTTTTTCTTTAAAAATTCATAATTTTCTGAAATTTTAATAAGAATACTGATCTTATTCATAGAATAAAATAGACACACATCATCCTGGATATATATCTCTTAATTTCATCCAGGATCATTCATCTTAAAATACTTTGTCTTAGCAGGCTTAATTTTTTATTAATCACCATCATCACTTTGCAACCATTATCAATCCACTGCAGGATGAAGATCTCTTCAAGTTCAATCCATATTCTTCAATCTCTAGCCTCTCTTCTCCACATCATATCAACCAGCATACTTCAAATTATTTCATCCATCCATCTCACATGTGGTCTCTTTCCGGATCTTTTACAATCTCTTGGAATCCAGTTTAAAATTTCAACTGTCTGTCTATTACCATCTCTTCTAGAAATATATTTTACTTTCATGGAATATACACTATAATAAGAATATAATGTGCACAAAAATAAATACAGTTTTTTTTAATAACTTTTAAAAATAAATCAAACATTTTTGATCTACACTGTATATTTATTCCAAAAAAAATTGATATTGGGTAATATAATATTCAAGATTTTCTAGTTTAAAATATAGAATCTTGTGTTTGCACTGTTTATATATGTGTTTGTTTTCTTTCCATAAAAGGTGAATTTTTTTTAAATCACAAATCAAATTAAGGAAATCATATAACAAGTAACTTTCTATATTAAACCACTAAAATACCACAAGACTACCATATCATGTGCTTACACAATCTGCTAAACAGTAGCAATTTTCTTTACAAAATAGCGCCATCTAGTAAAAACCAGAGAGTAAACAATGAATGCTATCATCTTTTGATTACTATGGCTTGCACTAGATGGCATTATTGCATGAAGAAAGTTGTTATTGTTTTAACTTATTATGTTATGATTAACGCTTTCATTAATCTTTGCTAATTACTGTTGGTGTTGCTAGGAAATCATTTGTAATATTTTTTTGTTTATGTCTTAAATCTCATAGTACTTTTGTATTTTTTTCCACAGTCACAACTCTGAACCTAAAGATTTATAATGCATAAGACTGCAATCCATAACATTACTTAAAATAGTAAAGTTTTGGTTTTGTCCAAATTAGGAATTATTGTTGGTAAGCAATTTCAAAAAAGTATTCTATCCATAATAGGCATTAGTTTTATTTTGACACAAAGGTGCTTCTGTTCTAGACATTGTTAGCTTTGCTGTTGTTCCGTTTTTCAGATCCGAATAATCAATACTAATTTGAGTGTTAATGTTATTCCTAAATATATACTCATTGGTAAATGCAATATTTTCATCTTTATATATTTATAGCAGTGGTTCCCAACCTAAAATTTTTGGCCATGCTTTAACAAGTATCTAAAATCCTGATACCCCCCCCCCCATGACATATAGTTCTTATTATTCAAAAACTGAATTCCTATTCACATGGAGGAAACTAAAAGGTCTTTAATGAAAAGACAGTTGAAGTACAATGGTGTTTTAAGTCACTTAACTTGCTCCAAGAAACAACTGAGAGGTAAGGAGTAATGTTATCTAAACAGAAAAGACACTGAGAAGAAGGTAGCATGGAAAGAGATAAATTTAAAAAAACATTCTTAATTTATGAATATATAAGAAGAATTAGTGGGCTTTCAAATTCTTTATTAACAAGTCAAAAAAAAATCCAAACAATCCATTGTTAAAAACTCATTTTCAAATTGCCCTTCTGTGGGATGTGTGCTACATGTTGGAACCACTGATTTATATGATGATATCCCATTTTTAACCACTATTTCAAATTGCCCTTCTGTGGGATGTGTGCCCCATGTTGGAACCAGTGATTTATATGATGATATCCCATTTTTAACCACTATTTCAAATTGCCCTTCTGTGGGATGTGTGCCCCATGTTGAAACCAGTGATTTATATGATGATATCCCATTTTTAACCACTATTTCAAATTGCCCTTCTATGGGATTTGTGACCCATATTGGAACCACTGATTTATACGATGATATCCCCTTTTTAACCACTATTTCTTAATTTTATTAATTCTGTTGTGAGAAATTTGTATCATCTTAATAATCTAATCATTTCTCTTAATTAATAAAACTGTTTCAGGTCTTCTCTATTTTAATCTCAAAAGCTTTTATTTATGAAAAATAATGTTTACATGCTTATAATAGACAGAAAAAATTATGTTTTACACATCTTCAACAGTCGGGGACCATTTGTATATTGATTATCTTCTGATAAATAATAGTAAACTAATGTAGTTTTACCATTCACCTGTCATCATTGATGCAAATTGAATCTATTATTCATCTTTTGCTTAGCTACCACTGATTCGATGGATCCGGTACATCAATTAACTTCCACGTTTCATTATACAAGAATTTTGATGCAATGATAAAATCTCTGCTTTTTACTTTCCTAATAGTGTTCATGAAAAGACTGACTGGATCAGGGACAGGCACTGTGAACAATAGCCTACATCTAACATTCCATATAGCATGAACAATAAAGATGGAATATAATCTATTCACTTATTTGAAAAAAAAAATACAATATTAGAACCTGATTTCAACAAATCAAAATGTGAAAATTGATTAAAGTGCCCAGCAATAAGAACTTTAAGTTATTATATTCAAACTGAGCATGCTCATGCCACTGAATACATAGAACTAGGGCAAAACATTATGTGTGATCACAATGCGATTGAGGTATATAAAAAAAAGATCTACCAAAAATATACAGACAATTAATTCGTGGATCACCCCAGACATACAGTAAAGACACCAACATAAATATATTATTCAAACTGGGTATTGATTAATACTGCTTAGGGAATGTTATAGTACATCTCTTGTCATAATAGACATCAACAGATATATACAGTTTCAAACTTTAAGATTACTTGAATTTAAAAATTTTATAATTATTTTTATATATATATCTAAAATTTATGTTTAATGAAAAAAAAAAATATTATTATTTTTTTGCATGTGTCAAAGCATCGGCCGGGAAGCGAACCCACAAACTGTGGACAAATCCTTGTAAGGCAGCTGTGCTGACCACTCGACCACCAACACTTGACAAAAAAATTTAAAAAAATTAATCTAATCTATCAAAAAGCATTTTAAAGTTGTATATGAAACACAAAATGTCTTGTGTGTGTGTGTGTGTGTGCACTATTATTGAACCTAGTACTTCTGTAGAGCACACATCCCTCAAAAACATGCTTTGTTTCAGTGGTTATAGATCTAGTTCATCGATAGTTTTTATTTTTATAATGAGTTTTAAAGTTGTGAAAGAGTTTAAAGTAACAATTATATTTCTATGTACGTATCAAGACAATTTATGTTTCCCCTTTTATGATTTAGTTTTATCATTCCAAAAGATATGGATTATTCAGACAAAAATTATAATTTCTGTCTACATCCGGGTGATAATAGTTTCCATATTCTTAAAAAGTTCACAGTATATTTCATTTATGCCCTACTGTTTTATTATTGGGTGATTCTATAATTGCTTGATAGATTTTGTTGGGAAGACTAAAGCCAAAAGTAGAAATTAGTATGATGGTTAGGCAAATAATAAAGAACTGTTGTTTTCAAATAACTTTGAAAGCAGAAGGAATGTATTTTATGTTTATGACATAAATTTCATGAATTTGTTCTTGATTACACTAATCTGTTTTTTTTTCATACTGTTATACTTACCTTTAACTATATCATTTTTGTACATAGTTCCTATGCCTTTGTTTGTAAAGTACTTTGGTTCAGTATCGCACTAGAGTTTATGAATATTTCTCATGTGTGTAAAAGTCTGCAATCAATTATATATTTATCACATGTATCACTTCATCAATGGATTCTTCATCTAAAGACATGGTTCCTAATGTTTTCTTGGCCATACTCTATCTAAGCATCTATAAAGTTTTGATGCCTCCCCTCATGACATATAATTCTTACTATTCAAACAGTGATCACCTATTCATGTGAAAGAAGCCTAAAAAGCCATTAATAAAAGAACAGTTGAAGTACAATGGAGTTTTAAGCCACTTAACTTGCTCCAAGTAACAATGGAAAGGTAAGAAATAACATTTACCTAACCAAAACAAAACACTGAAAAGAATATGAGGTACAAAGAGGGAAATGTAAAAAACATTCTTAGCTTAATTTATAATAAGATATAGAAATAATGAACAGACTTACAAATTCTCTGCTAATAACTAAAAAAAAATTCACTGTTAATTACATATTCTCAAATTGGCCTCTTAAAAATCAATTTCTCTCTGTGGGGCATTCCTCCATATTGAGAATCACTGATCCAAAAAATCCATTTCTGGTTTATCATCTATTACAGTAATAGAGCTAGTGTGATAGATATTTTAAAAAGGATAAGATTCTAATTATTATAAATGAGTTCACTGCATATAATCTCTAATGTTTTAATAATATATTCATGATAAAATTTATAGTTTTAAACTCAAGATTTGTAATGAAGATTAAAGATCAATACAATTTTTACCAAGGTTAAAAAAATCTTGATTTACTGATATTTATTTGTAGGGCTATTTCTATCATGTAGAATTAATTGTTAAATGTCTTTAGAAAAAAATCAAACTTCATTTTAACTTTTCAAATACATTCATCTGTTAGTAATGACATATAGATTAGTATATAGCACAGTATTTCAACTGGTTTTATTCTCATTTCTATTTCAGGTATTGCTAGCTTGACCAGTGGTTGTATTAGCATGGGACTTGACCATAGGATCTTTAGATTGATGAAAATTAAATTTACAATGATACTCAAATCTGCCTAGAGTTTTAGATTTTTCATTAGATAATATAGAATAGTGAGTTTTGAGTATTTGTGCTATTTTAGCTCGAGATGATCTCTTAATAGTTTAACAGCTGATTGTGAAATCACATAATCATGACATCTATTTATAGTGGTTTTTAAAGTTTCATAAATTAAAGAAAAATATGAAATAATATTCTTTTAAAACAGACTTTTCTTTTACAAAATTTAATGATAATTCATAATGGTTTTTATTATTAATAAAGAAGCCACCTTTACATTTATCCAGAGGTAATCTTTTCAATTTATTCTTATTAAAGAATCAGTACTTCATCTTTATAGTTATAATTTAAAGATGTTAAATTTGGGAAAGCTAAAAACCATCCATATCTACAAAGAGCATATTTTTTAAAAATTACATTATTTTCTATGAAGTTATTTGAGTTATAAAAGAGAGCAGTTATGCAAAAAATATGCATTAAAAAACCTCTATATACTTTAAAAAGTGAATAAGGATTTTACTGAAATCAATAATGATTTACAAACTGGCAATAAATATTCTAGACAAAATAGTTTCATAATGATTCTCATGAAGGATCGGCCATACAGGCACCCCATTATAAAAACTATTAATTACAATTTACAAATGACAATTGTAAAAATATATGGCTGTGCAGTGATAAAAAGAAAAGATGGCAAATGGTTTTGAAGAAAGTGACAAAACTTCTCCGTTAAGGACATTGTAGAGAGTCATGCTCATGTTGGAATATTTAGAATCTTTATCTTTTACTTAAATATACAAAAACTGTAAATCATCACCCACATAAAAAATGTCCCTAACATTCTATTACATTTTTCCAATCAATAAAAAATTGTAAATAATGATTATATAACACTTTTTCTTTGCTATTTTACTGGAAAAATTTACTATTACAATTTACAATTAATGTTTCAGCCAAATCTCATTGGCCATCCTCAGAATTACCTACTACTTTAAAATATCAAGTTATTATAGAACAAAATTCCAACAATTTTGTAACATATTACTTAAACTGTTTGAATTCATAAATGAAATTCAAACATTTCACATTTACATTTGCAGTGTAATTGGAAGGATTTTGTTCTATTAATAACTTGAATTTTTAAATTAAACAATTAATTCTGAAAATGGCCAATGGAATTCAGTTGAAACTTCAATCATAAATCATAATAATATATTTTTTCAATAAAAAGAAAAATGGAACAAAGCATACTTGTATGATCATTATAGTTTATAATTACATATACTATAGATCCATAAATTAAAAATGATGTAACATTAAAATATTAGTAAAATAATAAATTTATATTAAAATTTCAAGATTTTGTCTATTGCACCAAAAAACCTCAAATGAAAATAAATTAAACGTAATATGCACACACATATAAAAAAGTCCAACACCCCCATAGTTCATTTAAAAAACGACCTACCTTTAATATCAAATACCTATATTGCTAAAAAGTTGGATATTCACTTTATTAATTGACTAACCATATCTTTTTTTAATAATTTCAGTAACAATGTAATCACAATCAAAAACAGAATTTTTATTTTTAGTGAACCTAATAAAAGATCTATTTATAAGATTCTTAAAAGAATGCCCGACATGTTTTACAGCAGTAGTATAGTAATGGACTTTACAACTAGAGTCAATAGATTGCAATTCTATTTTGTCACTTATGGTGTTCAAATTTTATGTGAAATTTCATATGAACTCCTTACAACAACCATCACATGATCACCATTTCTTACAACAAACCATGTGATTATTATTTTAGAGAATTCCAAATCTATTCAATAAAATCATTTATTTAAGATTAAACTATTTTGAGTACGGATAAATTTAGGCTTCTCTATAACATTTTTTCTGTATAAAAAGTGGTGTTTGTAATCGTAAACCAAGTATTGTGCAAAATTTTAAAAACACACTGAGTTCAGAAAATCATTACCACTATTCAATAATTTTGATTTATAGTTCAATGTTCCTACCAACACAAGCATTAAAGAATCCAAAAAAAAAAAAATCAACCAGTCATTGGTATTAAGCCAATAAACATCACATGACCACCACTTCTTATGCTTGTGTATAACTGTTGTTAAAACAGGCAAAACTCACTAAATGTATTGCCACATACAGCAAGCTAGAGTAATCAATGGATGCCAGAAGGCTTGTGCATAAAATCCCCATCTAGTGCTTACTCATCCAATATCCCCAGACTAGTTTCTGGTGATCCAAGGCTCCTCACTGATGAAGGCCACAAGCCAGAAACTAGTCTGGGGATATTGGATGATTAGGCACTAGATGGGTATTTTATGCACAAGCCTTCTGGCATCCATTGATTACTCTAGCTTGCTGTGTGTGGCAATACGTATAGTGAGTTTTTTTTTCTCATGTGTCATAGCATCATCCGGGAAGCGAACCCGCTAACCGGGGACAACTGCTTATAAAGTAGCTGTCACACCAGTCATTGGTAGTGATGCAATAAAAACTTTTTTTTTCCTGACCCATCTGAATCCACTGTTGGAGCCACAACATTGATAAAAAAAAAAAAGCTCAAAGTACCCAACCCAGAACAATTTCTAAAATCATTAGCCTTTCGATGTGAAATCTAGGAATTTCGAGGATAGAAATATCAACTTATATATTTTAGAGAATCTAATACCATGGAGTCTTCTTTAACTGAATAAGGCTGCCTCTCTATATAAAAATACTAGAACAAAATAATGGGAAGATCTGATGATAAATCATTTTATTAATATGGTATAGGACTAATCAAAAACTGCTAATATCCCATGTACTCTAGAATTAAGTAAAATATTAATAGTATCTAGACTCCTCATGAGAAAAGTCAGTTTTTTGAGCCTTTGCAGAAATATACAGACTTTTAACATATTTAGAAAAAGAGACACAAGTCAAGCATCAGTGGTCGAGAGGTCAGCGACAGTTCCTTTACAAGCTGTTGTCCCGGGTTAGTGGGTTCGCTTCCTGGCTGATGTATTGACATATGAGAAAAAAAAGAGACCCAAATATAAGTCAAATAATTGGAAAATCTATGTAAGGTGTATAATTCTCAAGTTCAGGACTATATGAAAAAGTCAAGAGTTCTTCAATTCCCAAAGACGTTCATACAGTTTGCAGCTATGATGCAACATTATAAAATATATAACTACCATGATGTGTCATAATTTTAAAAAAGCCATCCCAATGCCCAGTTCTTACATTTGCAATACCAAACATCTACACCATACACATTCTTATCAGAAACTAACAATTTGAAATGACAGTTTAGACAAAAAATGGATTGTTTTGATAGACATTAGAATGTCTATTATCTGAGTATTATTTTCAAAAGCAATTTATTCTACTGTGGGTTTATAGAGCCACATTTCTTTATAATTTTCACCACTACTTCTCAATAAATTTTGATTTCTAACTGCAGTTTATTGTTCTCGATATCAATGCTTCAAACTGGGTGTAGAAAGTGTAAATGATGTAAAGATTGTACAACATTTTTTCTTCATATGCTCATCTAATGTACATCAATTTCCTGTCAGAGACACTTTACAATCTTCTTAAGATTCATAAGTAAAAGAAAAAATTGCACTACATTGATATGCATTTGGACATGACGTTAATACCTGAATTCACCTACAAGACAATGCGGGAGTTAGTAGACTTTGAAAGATCTTCTGACTTCTAAGAAACTTAAATCAAACTGAAAATTTTCTTAGTATTCATATCTGTAATTTTTTTGTTATTCATATTAATACTTTATATATGATCATTTTGGCTCATAAATTGTACATCTCATAATAAAACATTGAATAAATAAACCTGTTTTGATTTTAAAAAAAAAAACAATTATGGGAAAGTTTTGTCCTATCTCTATATATACACATTATTAGGTACTAGCTCAGTAAGGTTTAATGCATTAAGTAGAAAGGCAAATTTTGGAACTCAAAGTCCTCCTCGGATTACAGCTTTCGCTGACACCTCCTAGGCTTGAACTTTTTATGAATCCCAGAGCAATATTTACTCGATTATTTATTTATTACATATATGACATTTAGATGTGAGACTTATATATGAAGACTATCAAAATACTGAAGATTATTACACACGCATATAGACAGTAAACATAATTGCATCATTACGTTCAAATTTAAATAATCGCTTGTAAGTTAAAGGCCTTCTAACAAGGAATTTTGGGATAATATCTATTACAGAAAACATGTAAATATTTACTAATGTGTTCAAGTGTGACAAGAAAATTATAATAAAAATTATTTCTATTTTTTGGCTTTACAATATTAAAATAAATATGTAAAATCACTTTTTTATTGTCGTTTATTTTATTTATTTTTACATTTAAATAGTGATGAAGGCTATGAAATAAAAAAAATAGTAATTATTGATAATTATTTATTGAATAATGAAAACAAAGACGGCTATCACGATAGTTAAAACTGAATACAAATCAGGGGCATATTGAGAAAAACATGCTCCATGGTATATCATTATAAATGAATCAACCTTATTAAAGATTATTAAAACTTTGATCTTATTATTGAAATAATTATTTTTTAGGCATTATTTCAATTTTCATCTTTTCTTTTTTTATATATATAGTTTAATGTTATATTGATCTACAATAAGCTTAATCCTGCTCGACGATATCATTAATTTTCGCTTCTTTGTATGTAATTAATACTCAGGCTTCAAATCTGAACTTACAAAAGACCGTACTCTCGTTCTACAATATATACTAACATTATAATACGTACATTTAAATCAAAGTCATATAAATATGCATTCAAAGAAACAAAAATAAAATGAAAATATGTTGTCATATTTACACCGTTTTGATAGAAGTTAAATAAATAAAATACATTATATTTTTAATTTTAAAAAAATCTTTTGTATTATCTTACAACGCAAAATAATAACATGGAGAAAATCAGACTACAATATTTCTTACGAGTGTACGGTTTATATCAGAAACCCAGCATGTTATGATAATTAAAACACATTTCTCCTTTTGATACTTTTATTCCCATAAGCATAAATTGCAACAACAATACGAACAGTTGGATTTTTAATAATTATACTAAAGATTAACAATTTATTACTATTTTTCAAAGCACATTCCAAAAACACTCAATTTTAACTCGCTATTTTTTTTTTTTTTTTAATATATATATATTGTGTGTATATTTGCATGTTTTGTCGAACAAAGATGGCTCAAAAAATACGAGTATCTTTTCTTACCTCTAGCCTTATGTTGCGTTTCATTGTTCTAATACATAATCCAAACTATGTTGAGATTTTAAACATATAAATTTTACAATTTCCCTCTTCTTAGCCATTCTGCATACTATTTTCACCAACAAACGTTTTTGAATGCAGTCACCTTTGAGCCATTATAGAGATGCAGCCCCGCAGTCTGACTATATATCCATTAGCATACATTGGAGAGAGTGCTCGCAAAAGAGGGGAAAGAAGCCGGGAGAAAATTCTCCAATTTTAAATGTTCTGCCTGGAGCTGCATCAAAATATCAAATCTCCACTATCATACATTATATGAATTATTATTATTATTTTAGGTAATAATTACTCTTCAAATGAATTCAAGATTTTTCAATTGATATCACACTAAAATATCCTTATTACTTTATAAAACATTTGTACACAATGACTTCCGAGTAAAAAAAAAAAAAACAAAATTTAACACCGATTCACCCCTCTGAATAATAATGGGAGTGGCTCACATGCACACAATATAGTATTCTAGTAGTATTTTTTGTTAAGACTTGCCCGTTTTGTTTAGAAGCAAAAATAATGAATTAAATATTTTTAGGTAAATAACTACATAAATATTGAAAAATAATTCAAATTTATTGAGTCAGCAAATTTAAATATACAGTTCTTAACATTAGGTTGTAAAATGCCTAGTAGTTTTAATAAATATGCGTTACAACTGCTCTAATAATCTTCATTAATTTAGTCAGTCATATTGCAAGATGGGAAAATGCTCTCTTCCACTCCGCACTCACAGCAAGCAAATCAATAATCAGCGGCAATTCCACCCCTATTTGATAACAATAAATGAACTCATCTTAATACATTTCAATATTTGGGATTATAAGATAGGAAAAAATACATGGAGCAAAGTTGTAAACATATAGCTGTAGATTATAAAATGATATTATGAGAAATTGCGAAAATTAATATTCATAAATAATAAACGAAATTGAAAAAATAAATATAACGGATAGGTATTTTATTTCATGATGTTATAGTTAATAAAACATAAGACGTTCAAATTCATTGACAGTTGGAAGACAGAATGGTTAAGTCAAAAAATGTGAATAAGCAAATGCAGTGAGACTTGGACGCAAAACTGAAGCAATTGAGATTTCTGTCGTTGACAGTTCAACTTTAGAAGAAGGTGCTACCCTTCCAGAAAGATTTCCTTCAATAACATCATCAGCAATTTGTCCATAATCCTAAATCATGCCCAAATATTCTATCCAATACTCTTTTCTCCAAATATCTATAATTAAATTTCTTTCATGAGAACCATCTCAACAGTTTCCTTTCATCCTTTCACTTTTTCTTTATAATAACTTTCATTAATCATTCATTAGTCTAGAGGTTATTCAGCTTAAAGAATGATATTTCTGTAGTGTGATTTTCACTATATAACTCTCACACAAGGTAAGAACTGGTTTGTATCCGCTTTTAACACCTTGTGGAAGGATATAATCATAAACATGAGTCTTTGGGCGTTTATTTATGATTACACCCTTTCACAAAATGTTAAAAGCAAACAGAAAACAGTCCCTATCTTGCATGAGAAAGATGTAGTGAATTGCCGATATTTTTAAAATTAATTGACAATATAAAGAAAAAGTAATTTTTCTGTAGTGTAATTTTCACTGCACCACTCTCATATAAAATAGGGACTGTTTTCTATCTGCTTTCAGCATCTTGTGGAAGGACATAATCATAAGCATATGACCAAAGATATATGTTTATGTAGTTTGTAATTTTCACTACATCACTCTCATGCAAGGTAGAAATTGGTTTCTATCTGCTTTTAACATCTTGTGGAGGGGTGTAATCAAAAACGTATGACCAAAGACATATGTTTGTAATTATCTACAAAGTGCTAAAAGCAGATAAAACCAGGCTCTATCTTGCATTAGAGTGGTGTAGTAAAAATTACGCTCAAAAATATTACTTTTTCTTTATACTCTCAATTTTTAAAATATCTGCATTTTTTCTTACTTATAGCACTCTTTAAACTTTCTTTTTTACATACTGTTTTCAAAACATTAATGTCCAACTTAATATTTCATTTGTCTTTTAAACTTACATCTTTAAGACTTTCAAGCTTTCTTGCTTTTTTCTAATTGTCCATATGTTACTTCTATGGACTTACATTTACCTTTTTTTCTTTCTTTATATTCACATAATCAACATTAATCTTGTCATTGCTTCATAATTAGATAACCAAATTTTAATGTATTTAAAATACTAACCAGTTTGTTAACTTCTTCCTCGAATACTCCTATGTTTTTATCCTCTCAATTAAACCGTCACTGCTTTAACTTTATTTGCAACGATTTTTATTTTAAACTTGAAACAGATTCACACTTAATGAATATTTCTGTAGTGTAATTTTCACTATACCACTCTCACACAAGGAAGGGATTGGTTTCTATCCACTTTTAATACCTTGGGGGGGGGGGAAGCAGATAGAAACCAATCCCTACCTTGGGTGAGAGTGGTGTAGTGAAAACTACACTATACAAATATTGTTCGTTAAGTGCATAATCTCTAGTTTAAATAATGACTAATATTTACTATAGATTCCAATACTTTCTTCCAATGTGTAAGCTTGTGGTTAAGACCTGTAGAGGTCGCTACTTTCGCATTTTCAACCGCACATGCTTTAGGTTTATTGCCTTAGTAAATATTACTTATATAAAAACCTAAAAAAAGAACTGCATGGAATGGACATAAGAAAATTTGATGGAATGATATGGAAAAGCCAAATTAAACTCAAAGAAATATTCATCCTACACTGGAAAAATAATGAATGAAAATGATAATAATGATGTCAAATCAGTAAGAAATCACAGTAAATACTTGCATTGACTAATGAATATGTTAACAAAAAAATCGGAAAAAGAGAGAAAGTTATTAGAGATCACAGTCCAAGGAGGATGAAAGAGATGATCAAAACAGGAGCAGCCTTGTTTTAAAAAAAAAGCTGTAAGAACATAAATAATGGTTCTGATAATAATGAAGGTGGAGTTTTAGCAAACTATACCCACTTCCCAAACATTAAATATGCTTCTATAATAGAAAAATCTATATTATGACAGACAAATATATGCATGTATGTCTTGCCAAAAATACTAAAAATATCTAAAAAAAAATTCAAAAGTACACATAAATTTTATAAGGGCTTATTTTTTAAATTTTTAAAAAAGTATTAAGCCTCTTCATCAGATCTCAATTCTGTTCCTTCTGTTATATAAACCTCATGTGAACTCCAGAGCCCTCTCAATTACTTTTTTACATGTTGATTTATGTTTACTATAAAATCATCATCATCATTATCAACCATTATCAATCCACTGCAGGATGAAGGTCTCTCCAAGTTTAATCCATCTTCTCCGATCTTCAGCTTCTCTTCTCCACATCACCCCTGCACACTTTCTTATTTCATCCATCCATCTCACATGTGGTCTTTTTCTGGGTATTTTACAATCTCTTGGAATCCAGTTTAAAATTTCAATTGTCCATCTATTATCATCTCTTCTAGCAATATGTCCAGCCCAACTCCACTTCAATCTTTTAATTTTTTCAATGAGGTCAGTAACACCCGTTTGTTCTCTTACCCATACATTGCGTTTTCGATCTCTTCTTGTTACTCCCAACATACATCTCTCCATACTTCTTTGAGTGGTCTGAAGTCTCTGTATTGCTCTTCTATTAAGTGTCCAAGTCTCAGATCAATAAGTAAGAACTGGTAAAACACATTTATTAAAAACCTTCCTTTTTAAACACATAGGCATATTTCCTTTTAGTATCAAGTTATTTCTACCAAAAGCACTCCAACCAAGTTTAATTCTATGATTAATTTCTTCCATTATGTTTCCATCTGTATTAATAATCTGACCAAGATATTTGTAACTGTTAACTTCTTCTAATTCATCATAATCAATCTATAAAATAGATTGTTTTAAGAAAATAAATTTTTGAACTATTAATTTTATAAAATATATATATATAAAGGAAGCAATTTTCACATTGAGTGTTAATGCAATTAAATTGTGAAAGAGTTTTAAAGGGCTCAGTTTATAAAAAATGAATAAGAATTAGCAACAAGGCAAAACTCTCCATACAGTAGTGCCATCATGTGCCAACCAGAGTAATCAATGGATGCCAGAAGGCTAGTGCATTTTACTCATCCAATATCCCCAGACTAGTTTCTGGCTTGTGGCCTTCCTGGGATCTGAGAGCACTGCACCTAGATCTTAGGATCTAATGCAACCCCCCAGCAGCCACCTCACTGACAAAGGCCACAAGCCAGAAACTAGTATGGGGATATTGAATGAGTAGGCACTAGATAGGGATTTTATGCACTAGCATTCTGGCATCCATTGATTACTCTGGTTGGCACAGGGTGGCACTCCTATATAGAGAGTTTTGCCTTGTTAACAATTATATGCTAGTATAAGAGATGGTGATCTGCGAAGAATTAGCAAATTAAAATATATAAAAAAGGAATGAAGCTTTTTTTATCAGAACAGTGATGCCACCCACTGCAATCCATAATAATCAATGGATGCATGAAGATTTGTGCATAAAATCCCTATCTATTGCCTACTCATCCAAAATCCCCACACTAGTTTCTAGCTTGTGGTTTTCATTAGTGATCTGAGAGCATTGCACTTAGATCTTAGTTTTTTTTTCATATTTCTCATTAAATAATAGTATTTATTTAATAATCATTTAACAAAATGTTTGGCATTTTTTAAAACTTATAATAAAGAATTATTGAATATGAAATTTCAAGGTTAATATATGGAGTGCGACAATTTAATTCCCAGAATGCAACTTTATAAAACATATAAAATGGTGTTACCATTTCTGGAAGCACTCTTAGAACTCATTTTCTAGAATACTCTTGACCAGCTGTCATATATTCTTGTAGATATCGGAGCAGAAAATATCCAACCTATCAGTGCAGTTTCTGGAAATAATCAAAAATCACAGAGAGCTAAGTCAGGTGAATAGGCAGGATGGCCTAGTTGTGTAATTGGTTTTTTGGACCAAAAAGTCTCTCACAATGAGCTACTTTTTGGCTTGGCATATTTATATTTATCCACATGTTTGGCCATAAATTCTTCAAGCAGGACCTTATAATCTCTCAAGTACTTTCAAATAACATTTGTCTCTTTTCAATAAATTCCTGGTGGGAAATTGTTGCATCTCATATATGGAAGTAAATCGTAGCTCCTAACAACTTAATATAATAGTACTAGAAGAATTTCTTTTAAGAATAATCCATGAATTTTGAATATGCAATGGCAAGATTATGCAACCAATCATTTTGCTCTTTATTTTTTTGAATACAGTGATATTGAATTTACTATTATAAGGATGCATCTTCATTGGTCATTATTCTTAGGGTTTTCCTGGGAAAAAAGACTTCTTCCATTATAAAAATTATCTCAGGGTTTCTCTAAAGAGGTGCCGTAATGCTTGCATTCATCTGGATAATATGATAAAAATAGAATATAGTGAAATGCTACAATTTGATGTATTTAAATTTTTCAGAAAAGAAAAAAAGGTTGCCGGAAAGAAATTTAAGAGACAACATTGAAGGATATTAAATAAGCAAACAAAATGATCAGAAAATAAAATATATGGGTGTATTTGTGTTTTATTGTTTGGATTGGACTGTCATTAGAAAACTCACATGCAACTTTTTACTCTTTGCCTTCCCCTATATTTTTTTCTTCAGAGTATGCAAATTATCATGGCTATATATATATAATATTTGATATTAAAATCCATAGTACCATACAATACATGTTTAAAATATTCTCTGACCAAGCATAAATCAAAATTTACTAAGAATAAAGCTGTTTTTATTCTTGTACTCCATTTATATATATATCTTATTGTTAAAAGGAGGTTGCCTTGACAACAGTTTGAAATTGTTGATGGTTATTGATATTGGGATTGGTTTTTAATGATATATATATATATATAAGGTCGATTAAAACATTTTGGTTAGAAAGGCTGAATATTTAAATCAATCCACAACATTGTATCTAAATATATTTCAATTTATTTACTTACAATAGTTAGCAACCTTGCAAGTTATCTAAAATTAAGCATTGCCAACAACCATTCAACATATTTCCAGGAGTTTCCAAGTAATAAAAAGACAATAGCTAAATAGCTGATGTTTCAGTACAATAACAAGTATTTTCCTCAGAGCAACTTCTTTCTCTAATCATAAGAATGTGTGTGGCAAGATTTAAAACCATTATTTTTTTTCCTTGGTTATTTTCTTCCAGAGGGCATAAATGAAAAGTGTGAATTAAAGGAAATTAATAATATTTGGAAAAAACTATTGGAGGATAAAATATTTTTTAAAACTTCTCAACCAATAGAATTTGAGAAAGAGGGAGAAATAATAAGGAGAAAAAATAACCAATTTTAAATCTCACCACACACATTCTTATGATTTGAGAAAGAAGATGCTCTGAGGAAAATACTTGTTATTGTACTGAAATGTCAGCTATTTAGGTATTATATTTCAATTACGTGGAAGCTTCCGGAAATAATACTATGAATTCATCATATATCCATGAGAATATTAGACTTTATATATATAATAAATTAAATTTGATGTCTGTGTTTTAATATATATATATATTGATTTGAATATTATATATATATATTCACAATAGCATCTTGTTGTGAGTCTAATGAGGACCAAGAATACAGAATTAAGGTATATAAGATTGCAAGATGACAATAAAATGGTGTTACAATTTAGATCAATGATGATAGGTGATTGTATGATCATAAATAAGTCATGAATTTAGCTTTTAGTAATTTGAATGCTAGATTACATATATACTGCCCCATTACTCATCACTAAAAAACTTTAAGAGTGAACATAAAACTCATTTATTACTAAAAATAGAATGTAGAGTTAGAATTTAAGTACGCCATGTCAGATTATTAATGTTTTAGGAAATACTATAGTCTCAAAAACTATTAATGACTTAAAATGACAAACAGATGATAACCTGAAATTTATTAATAAAATCTTTAATGTTTGTGAAGTCCTATAATTATTGTTAATCAACTACCTTTTTTCATTGATGTATTAATTTTTTTTTTTACATATTACTGCCGAAAGCAACCTTACTAGCAAACATATCTGTGTGAAAATAAATAATTCAAAATATTTTGAAGGCATTAATAGAAATTTTGTAAACTTGCAAATGTTACAAATTTTGCTTATTGCTATAAAAATTTAGACCTTAAAGAAATAAAAAATGGAGTCATATATCACATGACTCCACTTCTTTTTTAAACTTGCTGGAAATAAACAAAGAGCTTTGCTAATTGCTCAACAAGCTTTGAGATAAATGCTTAGCAAGAGAAAGCATTTAAATTATCTCTATCTGAAAACCACCACTCCCATTTCCTGACCAATGGACATGCATCTTGGACTGGCCTGGACTACACACCCTTTCCACTTCCCATTCCCTTTTCACATGTATCCTTCCCCTCTTACCATGTTGCTCCTGAAATTTCAATTTACCATGTGATCCCTCCCTTGTAAACCTTTTTCTAACTGTATTTGTATCTGTTGTTTTTTTGTTTTTTTTGATGAATAAACTTTCATCACTAAGAAAAAAAAGGATTAGTGATAATAATCATGTATTCATTTTATTATTTGCAATAAGATAAGATTTTTGGAAGATAGGATATAAAGGATATTGGAAAAAAATATGGAAAAACTTATGGGGGAAGATATTAAGTGGAAATTAACTATTAATTTTGGAAATACAAAGTATTTTGTCACAAAATAAAATAATATCACGATTGGAAAAATGATGAAAGTTGACAGTTTTCAATAATTAGGATCAGTAGTTGAAAAAATGCATCATTAAAAAGAGAGATCTGTAGAAGAATTGGTAAAACAATCAGTCAATAGAAATGCTCAACAAAATTCAATGAAGTAATATATTGATAAAAATGAAAAGACATATATGATAGCCTAACATGGAATGTGCTATTTAATGGGGAGGAGACATGAACTATAACAATGAAAAGTGAACAGAGATCGATACAACAGGTTAGAAGATCAAAACTGGAGAAAAGAATAAATTAAGAAATTGGAAAAGTAATTGAAATAAAAACAGTTTACAACAACGATGATGATTTATTGATGAAATGGAAGGAAGGCATAGAAGATTGAATAATGGAAGGAGGAAGACAGAGTAAAACCAAAGAAATGATGAAAAGAAAGTCACATGAAAAGCATGGAAAGAATCTTTCAATGACAAATGTTATGGATAAAGAAATACAGAAAAAAATAAGTAACTTTTGATTAAGAATATCCTCAGCAATGATTAATTATTTAAGAAGTTAAAAGGATTTACACCTACTTATACTTAATGTTTATTACCTTCTTCCTACTTTCTTGTAAATAGTATTAAACTGTTCCACATTTTAAATTCTGCCTACTGGCTAACACTAAAGAATATGGCTGCTAAGGAAGATATGGACAATAAGTGCTCAATAAATTAAATTGGTGATTGCTTTTAAATACATGTATTGATGAGAAGATTGTATGGTTCAATCAAGCCATTATTGGCTTTTTTCTTAAATTAATTATTTCTGCCTTAGACATAGTACAAACTCAAAAAATAGAAAACTAAGTCTTATGTACTGAGAAGATAAAATCTACCAAACGGAGGCAGACTTATGATGTGTGAGTTTATAGCAATTAGATTCAGTTACAACCAGATAGGCAAAATAACAACTTCATAATTTCAATCAATACATAAATAATCAAATAAATTGATTTCACAAGAAATTTGAATATCAGAAATGGAAGAACAGGGCTGCAATCCATAGAACTGTGTTCCAAATTTCATCAGTCTACCATGATACCAAACAATTCAGGCCCATTCAGCCAATCATCTCATTAGCATGTAAGAAACATTGAAACATCAAACTACTCTGAACATATGTACACTAGAAAACTAATAAATTGAAAAGAATGTAACAAAGTCATATCTCATTATAAATATCCTAGAAATGACAATTTATGGGGGAAACACTCAGAAAGAAGCTACATTAGGGTGTATATACAGTTGTAAATAAATTTACATTTTGATTTCTTTAATAACAGTTTTATTATCTTTTATTATGTAAGAGACTTATTGACATATTAATACAATTAGTTACCATATAATTTTTATTTCCTATTGCCTGGTTAATACATTATTCTGGAATGTGATAATCAGATATATTTTCTAATTACCAGGAATAATCATATATTTGCTCTCTGATTTGGATAAAATAAATAACAAGAAGTGATCGAAAACGCAATATATGGGTAAGAGAACAAACAGATGTTACTGATCTCATTAAAAAGATTAAAAGATTGAAGTGGAGTTGGGCTGGACATATTGCTAGAAGAGATGATAATAGATGGACAATTAAAGTCTTAAACTGGATTCCAAGAGATTGTAAAAGACCCACAAAAAGGCCACATGTGAGATGGATGGATGAAATAAGAAAGTGTGCAGGGGTGATGTGGAGAAGAGAAGCTAAAGATCGGAGAAGATGGATTGAACTTGGACACCTTCATCCTGTAGTGGACTGATAATGGTTGATGATGATGATGATGAAGAGAGCTATGAATATGGTGAACTTCACCAAAAATGCACTTAGCCTGTTTATAAAGGTAACCATTTCATTATGCAGATGAACTAATGTTTTCAAATTAGAAATATATATTAATGTTTAAAATTCCCTTTATGCTCTAACGCTTTTCACATTAAAGCATCAGACCAATAAGAATCCAATTTATTGTTTTCAGTACATGAATACATTGTCTTAAATATAATAAACGTTTGGTGCCACAAATTGGTAAATATTTTCAAAGACAGAATTGCATTATTCTCAAAAAATTGAATGATCTTTAATACAAAAATGAATATGAATAATAAGCAAATGTTTATTTTCATGAAAAATCTTGTGACATTTGAGTTTCAGAAGTAAAAAAATGATTCGATCCTTAAAGCTTCTGCTCTTGAATTTATCTCTTTACCGATGTGGTGAACCACAAAGGGTATAACGACTAATACCAATCAACCAAATTTGTTTATAAAAACAAAGATTGCAGGATTTTCAAACAAACTATTTACTGAAACATTTCTGTTTTAACCAAAAAAAAAAAAAATGGATGGCCATCCACTCCATATTAATCTAATCTACAGCCCTCTACATAAACATAAATAATCAATGAATCCCATTTAATAATATCAAACAGATTCTTACACTGGTTTCTAGATATTTGCCTTTAATGGAACACAGGATTGCATACATTCATCCAATAAGAACTTTTATTATACTATTGACTTGATAAATATTTCAACATTCTAAGATTTCTGAACATAAACCAGTCTAAATATTGAGATCTAGCATTAGATCAATAAATTTATTTTTTTATAACTCTTATAATACTTTGCTTTAGTGATTCAACATATTTCTCACAATTTATTAAACTATAAATATGTAGTGAAATTATTAATCCATGAATAAAATAAGCTTTCTTCAAAAGATATAGATCGAATTCATTTCCTCAAACTGAACAAAAGTGATTAATAATTTTTATTAGTCATTCATTAGACTAGAGATTATCCATTTCATGAATAATATTTCTATAGTGTAATTTCCATTACCCCACTCTCCTGCAAGGTATGGACTGATTTCTATATGCTTTTGACACCTTGTAGAGGGGTGTAATTATAAAGATATGACCAAAGACGTGAAAAAAATGTACAATCCGCAAGATGCACATTTTCTGCTGAACCAACACTCACCAGTTGGGGTAGATCACAATCTCTTATACACATCTTTATCATTGTTCAGTATATAGAGAGAGCCAATAAACATCACATGATCACCATTTCTTATGCTTGCTTATAACTGTTATTGCATTCATTGGCAATACTATATGGAGAGTTTTGTCTGTTTATATATAGAGAGCTGATTACTACAGATTAATTGATAGTGCCAAATTTATTGCCCTCATAAAGGTGCGTTTGGCAACTTTCTAAGAATAGTGCCAATATTTATTTATCTTTCACAACTTTTACAAGTATTTACCATTTACTGATCAAACTACATATAACTACCTATGCCATTTGGATTGTAAGGTGCAAGGCACAATACCAACATCCCAAGCCAGATGAAAACTCATTATTTATTCAGAGCATAGAGAAAATTAAACAAAGAGACAAAACTCTTGCCACAACATTAATTTTTCAAGAGACATGGAAGCTATATCAGACTCTCTAATAAAGTTAACAAAGAACTTAACCACTAAATACCTAACCCTGTTTAACTCAATAATGTTAGTTCCATAACTCATCTAATATTGTAATTGTTCATTATCCATATTTGTAATATATCACCCATATTAATTAGTTTAATAAATGTTTTGAGAAACTACACATAACTATAAAAAAATCTAATAATTGAGTCAAACGGTATATTTTATATTGTGTTAAAATTAAAAAAAAATACAAATGAAAATAGGATTATAAAAAGAATAAAAATACATAAGATTTTAATCGTAGTTGATAAATTCTTATTACGTATACTATTTATTTGCCATGGAAACTAAAAGATTTTGTTAATTCAGATTTTATATCTTACTTTAAATAAATATAGTACTTTATTATTTCTGAAATGTATTTCAAAAGAATAAAAATACTTTCAAAACATGTTCTTTATTAATTTAACCCTCCTCTGCTTCCTAAATTTCTTTCTTTTTCCTTTGACATGAAAACATTAACTCTAGACATATACATGAAAAGTACATTTAAAGAAATCATATTTGATAGTTTATATTATATAATGAAATCAAAATTATAAGAGATTTTCTTAACATATCTAGTTAAACTTTTGTTTAATTTTTTTTTACATAACATTTGTTTCACTTTTAATGTATTGAACAAAGTACTTGTAATCAACATATTAATTATGAATAAAGTCTTTACATTCAATATATAAAGTCTTGAACTAAAAATATGAGTGGGTGGCATTTCTATATATAAAAAATATAATATATACAAGATGTGACAATTTAATTCCCGGAAGGGATCTTTATACATGTGGAAGTGTACACTAGTGGCTACTGCTGTCTTCAAATTAGTCCCCTTATGCATTTATACAATGATAAAAACGGTGTTTCTATTTCTATTTCTTCTTCCTTTTCCTATGTATTGATTTCTATTTTAACATATCACACCATTTATACCTTTCTAAAACTATCAATACTCTTTATTTATATCAAACAAACAGTTTCGACAGTTGTGGTTTTAATTATGTATATGAATATGCGTATAAATTGTATAATTATATATTTGAATATTGTAGCTCTGATGATGACTGCAGGACAGTCGAAACTGTTAGTTTGATATAAATAAAGAGTATTGGTAAAGTGTTTAAGAAAGGTGTAAATGGTATATGTTCCTATTTCTGGAAACACACCTGAAACTCATTTTCAGAAATACTATTGAGCAGCTGTCCCACATTCATTTGGATATCAGTTATGGCAGATCTTCTTCAACTTTTCATCGCAGTTTTTAATTTTGGAAATAACCAAAAATCATAGGAAGTTAAGTCAGGTGAATAAGCAGAACGATCTAATTGTGTAATTGACTTTTATAGCCAAAATGTTTTTCAAAAGGCTACACTACGACGTTTATAATTACCCATTTTTATGCCAAAGCATATGCATGGATATTTATTATCTTCTCATTAGCTAACCAACAACTATCCCTATCTCCACAAAATTTTAACAAGTGTTACCTTAAACATATTCAAACATGAAGGTTCAATACTCGTGTGATTTCATTATAAGTAGGTCATGGTTGACACTATACGGCCATTCCGAAAATTAAATTGTCATACCTCGTATATATATTATACTATCATCATTTATTATTAGCAGTCATTTGTAACTGAATATGGTCATCCTACCTCCAGAAGAAAAAAAAATAAAGGTAGGAAAACAAAAAAATAAAATAAAGATGACTATGAGATAATTATTCTCATCGCTGATGATTTTTTAAAAAAAATAAAGGATACGATTGAAGTGAGAATTATTGTGTGAATAAGTTGCCTGATAGCTTTAGAATTAATACAGACAGGTGACTGATAACTTGAGAGATCCAAAATGGTGCGCCCTAGATCAACCCAAGTTTTGATTTAAGAGAATGACATAAAAGAAACTAGAGAAAGAATGAGGAAAAAAAAATGGATGATATTGGATATTTGTATAGATCCAACAACAGATCTTTAACTTGATTATCTCAGCACAAAACCAAATCAATTTATGGTGAATTTTTAATAATAAAAATTAACAATATGTATATAAAATATACACTTTATAATGACTTTTAGATATGCTCTAAGAAAAACATACTTTCATATTGCTATTAATTTTAAGACTTCGGAATAGTTTTTAATATATGCTTTACTGATACCAATGCTAATGGAAAAATTCATATTCCTAACTGTAATAGATTGTTGCAAATGGATAAATAGTTAGGAGATAAATCAATTTTTAAAAAAGTAATGTGTGAATTTTTATGTCATACTCAAAAACTGATCAAAATACTTACTCCATTTCTTTGAAATATTATCATATATCAACAGAGCACTATTCATTAATATAAAAATAATCGAGTATTAATTACTCAGAAGGTCATGTGACATTCAAACATCCCAATCCAAAAATTTGTATCTCCTTAGATTGTCATTTTATTACCATAGTGAATCATAAAGGTCAGTGTCATCTATCGATTTGATGGAATATCACACTGCTTTTCAAGTCCATACGTTACTTTCACTATAAACAATAAAGATCTGAAGAAACCACAATCAATAAATGACAATCTCATTTTGGAATTTTAGGAAAGCAGCCATTCTTTATCTTTTTTTAATAGATTCTGAACTTCTATCAAACTAAATTACTAAGGATATGCTAATCAAAGCAAGGCCAAAACTTAAACCTCATTTTATTTCTTCCAATTATTAATATATACTGAATTAACATATACCAATATTTCCATATTATTTTTGCAAAAGTAATGAAAGCAGCTTAAAAGAGACTTCATGTCAAGCATCGGTGGCCTATCGGTTAGCATAGCTGCCTTCCAAGCAGCTGGTCCGAGTTCACTTCCCAGTCAATGCATTTGACATATGGAAAGAGATTTCATGACAATAATGAATTTGAAGAACATTCAATCACATACCATATGATATTTACGATAATCAGTAATATCAAAAATATGACATAAGCACCATAAAATACTATTTAAAAGCACAATATAACCTGTTTTTTTATTAAGAGATAAGTTTAATCATGATCTTAAATCATCATTAGTTACATTACAAATTTTGTATTGGTACAATTAGACTTTGAGGTGTTTGCCCATCGTCTGAAAGGAAATGATGTGCCCAAGTATATTTGTGCAATCTTTCAGGTGCCAGAAAATGGTTTCTACTTTTCATTTTTCTCATAGTGTTCCTGTAAATTGTCCAAGGATTGAGGTTGGACTGCTTGAAGACTAGATGGCACCTCGTGAGCCATACTGCGAAGAGAATGAAGATCGCCATTCTAATGACTGCAAAGACGCTGGTCTTAAGTGCTCTCTTTAGTGAAAGAACATCCCTATTGTTTGGTGGTACATTTGACACTATCATGACCCACAGCTGTTGAGTAGTTATTAAAATCTTAAATGTGATAGTAAAACCACTACTAAACTAAACATTTCCTCAGACTGTATTTATAACAAACAATAGGGCACTTTTTTTTTTGATAAAAGTGATTCCCAAAAAAAAATTTAACCACAGTCATGCATATTAACTGAGAAAATAAATTAAAAAGTAATATAGAGCCATTACATAAATGTGCTTTGTATTTGAGAACCACAATGAATACGGGAACATTGTTTAAATAGTTATTTAATGCAGTATTAATTGACTGAAAAACATCAAAAATAGAAATACCATTCAATCTATCCTTTACATATATCATAGGTATGAAGACTTACAAAAATTATAATAAATCTACTTTAATTATAGTTTGCTTTTCATCTTTGGAGAGCAGATAGTCTGGGAAAGGTTTCTGAACTTGTTTTCTTTGAATTTTGATTTTCCTGGGGTTTTATATTTTAACATCTACTTCAAAAAGAATACTGAAGTTATGAGTTTATATATTTATAGATACCTGACTCCATCCCATAGGTGATTTGTTTTTCATAGTTATTCCTAAATGATCTCTGGAAGACAATAGCTATCAAAAAAAAAATCCCACCATCTGACTGAATTCTTGCTTAACTAGTTACATATTGACCAGATAATATGATGTGATATGTAGGTGTGCACTTTAATTACATAATATGGTACGTTACATTAGACTCATCAGTAATTATTAATAATTAAATAAATGATTAAGATCATAAGATGGGCATAGGAAAATTAACATATAACTCAAACAATATGAAGTATTACAACTTTATCTTTCTTATTGCATTGCCAAATCCATACAATATTAAATCATCTATGTTCTTTATTACCATTTAAGAATGCGTTTATTTTTATTTATTTTTTTAAATTAAGGTTTGATATTATAAATAGAAGTTCTAAAGAAAGTTTCTGGGGCAATCGAAACTGTCATAAGAGGTTGTAATAAAAGCATTATAAAACAATAATAAAGAGCATAGATAATAATTGATTTACTCTGATCAAATCATTGATGATTAGACTCATTTATTTAATTTTAATTTACGTTACCTATAAATTGGAACAAGAATTTTAAAAATAGTAAAACAAAATATTCGATATTATTTTTTAAGACATGTTTAACTCAACAACTAGGAATACTGAATGTTGAATACATCAAACTGCTTTAATTTTCATTCATAAAAGAGATAATTAATCAATCACAACTTTTGTAGAATTGTTTCAATGTAAAGAGATTTAAAATATTGGGATTATTGAATTATTAATTAAGAATGCAGTAATTTTATCTGACAGATAGTTGATGGTTGTAATTTTAAAAGATTCCACAAATAATGTTCACCTTCTCAACGACAGACATTTACAAACATTAATATTATGTTAGAAGTATTAATTCATTGATAAATTTAAAAATATCAGTTCATTGACAAATTTAATTTCATAATTAGTACATGGTTATACAATGATTTCTAAAACAACATTACTTGATAAAATATCTAACAGTTTATGAAAACTATCTTACACTTCAAGGGAATTTGAACCCAGATTTTTAAGCTTTGTTCAGTCATCCACTCCATCTTATACAACCAATGCATATGACTGCATACATGTGACAAAGATAAATGATATCCAATAAATGTTATTCACAATGAATCAGCACTCATCAGTTAGTCTGGATCACCATCTCCCCACACATATACATAATCAGTGCTCAGTTTACATTAAGATATCTCACCTTTAAACTTTTATGGACAGACTTCAATCATCTCCAATCTCCAACTCTTCATCTATCCATATCAGTGAAAAATTGACAATAGCATGTTCAAAGCCCTTGTTTGCCAATTTTTGTTGTCATGTTCATGTTGACCGCAAGTCATCCTGGCCTCTCATATGTAGGACCTCATGACAATTTAAATACACAGAAGGGTGGCAAAATATACTATTTTCGTATTTAAATATTACAGATTCAGCCTCTTTCTGCCCATTCCCTTTCTGTGTATTTAAATGATCTTAAGGTCCTACATATGAGAAGTCAGAATGACTTATGGACAACATGGGTATGGCAACAAATGCCATCATCAGATTTTCAATGACCTGGATGGCTGAAGAGAGAGAATATTGAAGCCTGTCCATTAAAGTTTGAAGATTTGCTATGTTAATCTAAACCAAACACTGATTATATATGCATGTGGAAGATGATGAGTACTGGTTCATCGAGAAATATGAGTATTAAAGATCATGTATTTTTTCCACATGTGGTCATATGTATCAGTTGTATAAGATGGAGTGAATAACTGAAGTGATTTTGAAAGTTTGGGTTCAAATTCCCTCTAATTATATCTAGCTTAAGTATATATACTATGATTGTACTTAAATATTATCTTTCAATTCATAATGTGTGTGTAAAGACTAAAGTGGAAACTGTTACTTGTTTGTTTATCCATGCTTACTTCGAATTTCTATAAAAATGTGAATACAAAGTCATTACTATATAATTTATTACCATATTCCTGTAATTCACAGAAATATTAAGTTTGCCGTATATAATTTCGTCCTGCAGTTTAAGCCATTTTGGGGATTTTTTAAATATTTTCCTACATAAATTTTAACATCAATGTCTTTTTATGTTTAGATGTGGTCTTCCTGCCATCCCAAAATTATATCTTGACTTTTTTCATATGTCATAGCATCGGCCGGGAGGCGAACCCGCAACAACCGTCTGCAACCAACTGCTTGCTTGCAAGGCGGCTGCGCTGACCTCTCGGCTAACAAAGCTTGACAATATCTCGACTTTTGTCACTTCTTTTAGATAAAAAAAAAATTATATGATTGTATAGTTAGATAGATGATTGTGATCTAAATGATGTGGAGCTCATTAAAATTTATTTATAAGCTATAACAACAAATACTAAGAAGATGGTAGGCAAAGACAAACTAACAATGATTAAATGTTATCAATTGGTGACAGAACTTTACTATCTAGTTGTTTAACTACTTCTTTTAGAAGAAAACTTAACATACATAATAAAGATATTATTAACACAATGGAGAATGATAATTAGTTAATATATCAATATTTTTAAGTCTGAATTTTGTTAATTCACAAAAGATGCCATTGTTTAGATTTCTGACTTCTTTTCAAAATCGTTTCAGAAAGATACATTTTTAAATGATTAAAATAAATTATCAGTTTTATACCAAGCTAAGTATTACAAAATACAATTAACTTAATTCTCCATGTGTCAAAGCGTTGACCGGGAAGCGAACCCGGGCCAGCTGCTTGGAAGGCAGCTATGCTAACCACAAGGCCACCAACGCTTGACTTAATTCTCTGCATTAGATAATCTTGATTTTTAATCTTCACCATGTTTTTTTATGAATTTTGTCAATAGATGTTATATATGGAATGCCAACAGGTAATGAATAATTTTTGTTGGGTGTGTGTGCGTGTGCCCGCGCACGTGTGTAAAAAATATTAATGAATCTTAATGCTATGTAATAATATTAACAATGACCATAAAAAAATTTCAGCTGTTTTGAATTTTATGCATTTTATGTCTATAAATGATTTTGTTGATCGTAATCTCCATAAGGCAAATATCAAACCTTTACCAAATTTCTACTCCCCCATCTCTCACTCTCTTTAAAAACCTTCATATCTATCATCTTCATTAAGATTATCTACGTTTTCTTTTCCTTCTTACACTTCTTTTCCTATTGCCCTCCACAATCTTAATAATTTTATATCTATTCCATTTTTTTATACTTGTTAAAGAAACGATGAGTAAAATCTTCATTTTTGTTTTCTCAAAACTTTGTTTTTCCTTCTCCTTCAAATCCTTATATCTTTTCTCTTTCTTTTTTTCTTTCTAAATTGCCAATTATCTAGCATATATCAACAATAGTGATTCTTGTTTCTCAATCTTTCCTAATAGGTTACTCATCAAGAATTCTCTTTCAGTATAAAAATCTGGTCTGTGCTGATTAATTTCAGAATTATTACTTGCATGTGGAGAACAGATAGGATATGAATATTTTATATACTAAGTCAACATTCTTATTTTCATATAAAAATTAAAATAAAAAAAACCTACAGACCATTACATGATTTTTCTATAATATTTGGCACAATTTGATCAGCAATTAATGCTTAAAGATTTTTTTTTTTTTTTGAAAATGTCATATTGACATGTTTTCAATTTGTGTGACCTTATCCTGAGGCAGTTATCCCTAGAGTAATATGAAGTCATTTTCAAATAGTGAGCATTCTTCTAGATACTGATCTCATCTAAACTGTAAGAGTTTGATGAATTTGTAATATAGTTTATTTATATATTTAATGTCTACTTTATAAATGTTCTTTTGATTTTTGTTTTTTTATCACTTGCAGGTTTCTTGCCACTTGTTGATGGTACTGCAGCATCACCCGGTGGACACGTGGTGTAAGTTACAACTACCACACTTTTTAATGCCTTAATAGTATTATTACATCAATTCTTATCTATTCTAGCATTTTTAATAACTTTCTATTCAATTCTGTCAAAAAATAATTATCTTTTCTTTTTTTTTTAATTTACCTTTTTCCTTTTATTTTATAATCGCCTTTCTACATTATAACATTTATTTTAATTTTTCTTACTGTTTCGTCTTACTTCAACATTCTTTAGAATTGCTTTTATTATATATTTCACTACCATTCACAATATTTTGGGTTTAATAAGTTTCTAAAATCTCAAATCAATTTTTGGTGTCATTTCCTTAAAGCATTAAATATAGTCTCTAAAATATCTAACTAGAATATATTGTATATATTTGTGATTTTTTTCCATTTCATTTGTTCATGATCTGTTTGTCGATCCATTCTTGGTTTTGTTTCAATTATGAAAACTAAAATCGTCTATCAACAAATGCCAAAAAATACAATCTATTTTAATCCCATATATAATACTTGCTAATGTCCATGAATTATAATGAGTATAACATAATGGAATTAAAACACTAGTAAATCCATAAAATATTACTATATTCCACATATATATATTTATCATACAGAGAAGAAAATTTGATAATAATATTTAGTCGAGCACATTTTTGGTACTGTTATCAAATTCATGTCGAGCAAACTAAACTGACCAATTAGGATTCCAGTGCATGCTCAGTGGGACATTAGTATTTCTTAAATTAACAATGTTGTTAGACTTTGCAATAAACCAGACCTCTTTTATCTTCCTCTTTCTATCATTAGGTTTATTGCAAACTGCATTAATTATTTGAGGATAAAATTCATGTCCAGCATGTCTCTCATGAATTTGAGAATCTACTTTAGACTTTTTACATTCATATACGTGATGTAATAAACATGTTGGCATACTAGTTTTTGTCTCCCCATAAGTAGCACTATAGCCAGGGCCTTTTCAAATAATCGAATATATATTTCATACTTATCATTAAACATCACATGATCACCATCTCATGCTAGCACATAACTGTTAGTAAACAAGCAAAAACTCCATATAGTAGTGCCACCTTGTGCTAACCAGAGTAATCAATGAATGCCAGAAGGCTTGTGCATACAATCCCTATGTAGTGCCTACTCATCCAATATCCCCAGACTAGTGTCTGGCTTCTGGCCTTCATGAGTGAGGAGCCTTGGATCTGAGAACACTGCACCTAGATCTTAGGATCTAATGCAACCCTCCAGCACCCACCTTTTATCTCTACTTCACTACAAATGTATGAGAATGAAATTGAAAACACAATAATATTTTCAATCTAAGCTCTAGCCAAAGTCACCAAAATGTATGGGTGCTGAATTGAGTTCAAACCCATATGACTATATAAGCTATTGAGCTTAGATTAAAAATATTATTGTGTTTTCAATTTCATTCTCATGATTTTGTAGTGAAGTAGAGATAAAAGGTAGCTGCTGGAGAATTGCGTTAGATCCTAAGATCTAGGTGCAGTGTTCTCAGATCCAAGGCTTCTCACTGATGAATGGCCATAAGCCAGAAACTAGTCTGGGGATATTGGATGAGTAGGCACTAGATATGGATTTTATGCACAAGCCTTCTGGCATCCATTGATTACTCTGGTTAGCACAAGGTGGCACTACTATATGGAGTTTTTGACTGTTCATACTTATCCTGTTCTACCCTATCTTTTGAATTGTTGATCAGTCTGTTCAGATATAAGGGCAATCTGAAGCCAGTATTAAAATCTTTATGAGTGACTTCTTTTAATTTTGCATCCAAATTTAGAATAATAGTCAATGAAATCTATTCTTTATCTGTTTTATTTTTATTTCTATTTATGTTGTATTTAAACTAAGCTTTTTCATGAAACAACCTTAATTGTCTATATAATATATTTTTATTAATAATATATAAATATTAAGATACTAGAATGAAAACCTCAGAAATGTTGATAAATCTTTTTAAAATTATGAAATCCCATAGCTTAGTTATTCCATCCTTCCTTCATAATAAAATATACACAACAACATTAACATATAATATTTTAAATTTTTTGTTTTTTTTAATCAAGGTATTCTTCATTTCAATTTTAAGTGTTTGATCTCTCTAGCTCATTTGAAGATCAAAAATGGTTCACATAATGCATGCATAGTGGGCTAAAAGGCTGATCTGACTTCACATGCTAATGGGTGTTTGCAATTTGGTGGAGTTGAGAAATACAAAAATGGTTATAATAATAAAATACTAAACAAACCACCACCATCTTCAATGTTGATCAAATGTTCCTATTAAGTTGTTACGTGGTTAGTTACCTCAGTCTTCCTTTCCTACAAAAAATTTACACATGTATCTATATAAGTAGATAGCATCAATTTGTAATATTTTAAATTTTTTTCTTATTTATCAGTTGACCCTTCATCTTAATTTTTGATGTTTGATACTTGATTACCTGAAGAATGAAGGAAGAATACAAAATGCAGGCATAGGGGGAGAAGGTGGGCTCCTTTTTGCACTGATGGACAGTTGCAATTTGGTGGAACTGAGATAAAGAAAGTCCTGATTTAAATTTGGTGGAACTGAATTGAAGAATGCCCTGATTAAATTTGGTGGAACTAAGATGACGGATGCGCTGATTAAATTTGGAACTAAGATGAAGAATGCCCTGATTAAATTTTGTGGAACTGAGATGAAGGATGCCCTGATTAAAACTAAAAAAAAGCATACATAAAAACTTTTTTAAATATAGATAATTTTGAATATTAAACAAATAATACTAATAATAATAATACGTAAATCTTCGTTTAAAATTATAACTTACAGGTATGCATTACTATTCGTTACTGGCTTACAGGTAAATGACAGGCATGTTTATTTAAAACGATCCATTATTGTTATGCGGTTTCTTATTATTACATTGCTGATCATCTTCAGCCTTTAAGATGAACAACTGTGAACTAATCTTCGCTAAGATTCCATTTTGGCCTTTCATTAAGAGCAAATGTGGAGAGTTCCTGTTTTCAAAGAAATGAATGAATCACGTCTCAGCAGAAGCAGCAAAGATGTGAGCAGAGTCACCTTTTTCTTAATATAATTAAATCTTAGAAAGATTTCTGCTCTGAGTCAAGATAATAAGAACTTCAGAAATAAATCTTTTCTCTATCTTCAATTTTTTTTTTTTTTAATATTAATAATAATATGTAAGACAATAAATAAAACAAGATGATAAGCTAACTAGTTTTTTTATTAACTCAATCATTTTTTTTCTCCAATTTCTTATTATATAAAGCCATATGAAAAAAATGTTTGCTAACAGAGCATGGATATGAATTGGTTATGGAAATAATAGAGTTTAACCCTTACGTGATAGAATCTAATAAAATATTAATAACCATCTGAACATTTCGGTAACTTAAATATACTTTAACTTCCGAGAAACTGAGTGCTAAAACAAATAAATATTACATACATATACACGCCACAATCCATACTTACTTGTAAAGTAACAAAATTTAGACTAATAATAAAATACTATTTTATATTTTCTTACCTTCTTATAAATTTTACGAGCTTATACCTATAATAATGAGTTGTACGAACGTTAATATTGAGGCTCGCCTGGTTCTTGTTAAGAAACTTTATTATGGCAACTGTAATGGAATTGTTACAATTAAATTTTAATGGACTCAAAAAAAAACAAAAAAAACCATCACCGTTATGATAATTAAACCTTAGGACAGAACTGCAGCTTTTCAAAAAATATTTTAATAATGACATGAAAACCTGCCACTAACGAATCTATTATTTATAGTCTGGATATTGACGAATTGTCAAAATTTAAAATATATGGATTAAAGAAATTTTGTGACTCACAGGTAGTCATTACAATACTATGCCCATGTAACGAACATGATCAACAATAATAGTTTGAAAAGAACATCACATATTTCACCATTTCTTTTAGATGATCATTATAGAACATTAATGTTGTTTAGAGCCAAATAATGAAATAGTGGAATTCTTATATCCTTGCAAAGTATTATAATTCATATAAAGTCTTTTTGTGGTTAAACTGTGTATTACTTTTATAAATTGCTGACATTTCAATGAAATATCATTCATCATTGTCAAAGTTAAGATCTTTAATAAAAAAAACTGTTAGGTCTTAAGTAACAACGAGATAGAGCATGAAATAAAGAATAATCGTTCTCATAAATATGTGATGGTTGACAATTTCAGAATAGCTGGAATAACAATTTTTTTATTTCTTTCAGTTTTACAATTAATTGATTTTAATTTGATTTTAGAAGATATAAAATAAATAGGTGCCACCACCCCATCTTTTTAATATTGCCATAGACTCTCTCTTGGTTCTCAAATCATAATTCTCCAAATTAACAAGAATTTTAGCTTATCAAAATCGAGTATGTGACCAATTTTTAAAAAAATATGAAGTAAAAGTGGGTGTATTTAACTTCTGATTAAAGGCATTTTTATGTTTCTATTGGATCGATCTACACAGCTTCTTGGTCACTGTGAACATCAAATTTCATAGATACCTTGGTATTCCAAAAGTACTCAATCTTTAGGTTTAATTACAGAAGAAATCTTTTTTTTTTGCTGATGGAAAAGGCAGTAGTCTTGTATTAATCTTATCAATAACCCCTTTAATATAAGGTAAAATAATTCTATAACTAGCTGAGTAGTTAATTTTATCATCTTTTTTTCTCTTAGTATCAATGCTACATAAAGTTTTATTATAACCATTAGAAAGTAGAATATTTTTAGTTAGTTCCACTTCTTGAGCAAGATGTTCTTTATCAGCCAAACTATCTGCTATCATCAAAAGATTTTTTGCTACAGAAAATATATGAGCAGGATGATGATGAGAATTAAAATTAAAATATCTGTTTGTATGGGTGGATTTTCTTTAACAGATATTGATAAAGTCATTATATTTTTTAGCAATTAAAACATCTAGAAAAGAAAGTGTTTTGCTATTTTCAACTTCCACGGTAGACTTAATATACGATGCCATCCATTAAGAAAAACAAGAGAAGACTTCAAGGCATCTATACTATGAGGCCATATAACAAATGTATCATCATATATCAGACACAAATAGGTCTCTTATGAGCTGAATTTAATATTTAATTTTCAAAAATTATTCATGAAGAAATCAGCAATTGCAAGTAACAGTGGATAGCCCACAGAAGGTCCATTGTTAAGATCTTAACCTTGACAAGGATGAAATGATATTTTGACAAAATGTCAGAAATTTAAACAAAATAATACCTGGTTTATGTAAAAAAGGCATTTATATATATATGTGTAAAAAGGTAAACTATCTTTAAATAGCTCACTACAAAGCAAAAGTCTTTTCAACCCTTTTTTTTTATATGTTGACCGGGAAGCGAATCCGGTACGGCTGCTTGGAAGGCAGCTATGCTAGCTGCTAGGCCATCAATGCTTGACTTTTCAATTCTCTTTGAGGAGCAATAAACATGATATAAAAATTGCAAAATTTGATCTACCGTGAATAAAGATTATCAATCTCCATTTTAAGTATTGTCATTATTTATTATAGCTTATATTTTAAATCTATAACTTACCATACAAACTGATGATATCTACTATAGTTTCTTAATTAATATTGAATGATATCATAATGGTAACATATGTGCAATTAGGATAATTTGATTGAAATATATCCAAATATAATAGTGAACTGTCTTTAAATGTTACATTATTTGTAACTGCTACTAATGCAAAGGCATGATTTGATTAAAAATTTCAAACTTTGACTGCAAAGTGCATGCTCCATGATTTGGTCATGAACCAATTAAACAATGTTAGTTTAACTACTGATGATCTAAAATGAATATCATATATATAATTTAAATAATTAAACATGTAGGTACATCAATATCATCACCATTAATTAACACCCAAAGGCAAATCTCACACACCAACTAGATATTATTTTCCCAAGTATTTAAATACTTCTATTTGCTTCGTTAAACTGATCTTTTCCTTCTCTTTCTTGTACCCTCCACAGATACTTCAAATATATTTACTACAATTCCTTTGCATCAAAATACATGTCAAATCCAGTTCCTTTTTCTCTTCATAACTTTCTTAATATATTTTATGTATCCTTTTCAATACTTTTATCTTGCTAGTCTTATCCTCCCAACTTATACCTTTCATCATATCTCCAAATTTATATCATATTATCTTAACTTTTTTCTTTTCTCTTTTCATAAAATTCCATATGTTCACTCTATATAAACTGACCCTTCAAATAAAATATGAAAATCCTCTTTAGTTCTATCAAAATTTGGTACCTTTCTTAGCTATGTAATTCTATCAGTAGTGTTAACTCACTTCTCAAGAAAAAATTAAACCTTATTTCACAATTTAACAAATAACTTGCTAAACAATGCTTTCAACTGGGGGGGGGGGGTCATAATCATAGCACCCAAACATATAGGTTAGCCTGGTATTATTATGAAAAAATACAAAATTAATATTCGGTAATGAATATGTAAATTTGTGATTTACATATTCTGCATCCAGGACAATATTATACAAGTCTTTTTTATTTATTTCATGGATGTTATTTAGCAATAAATAAAGCCTCTTTAAATTTTCTTTTTCAATTGTTGTGCTCTGTATATACTATTTTAATATTCAGTATATTGGACGTATGGGCAGATTCCAATTTATGCTTCAGAAACAGTTTCATTGTGCAAGAATATGGGGAAATGCATGTTTCTTTGTGCAAGAATATGGGGAATTGCATGTTTCATTGTGCAAGAATATGGGGAATTGCATGCTAGCAGAGCCATTAGGCTTGAATAGCATCAATGTATGTAACTCTCATGCAAAGAAAGACCCCAATAGGACATCAATGTTTCTGGAGCATGAATTGTAATCTAGCCATACTTTCATTCGATGGAATATTAAAATAGTATGTATAGAGCTTAACAATTGAAAAAGAAAATTTAAAGAGGCTGGTTTATCACTAATAACATTCACATAATACACAAAAAGACTTTTGTATAGTGATGTCATGGAAGTGGAATATGTAAATCACAAATTTACATATTAATCACTAAACAGTAATGTTGTGTTTTTTCATGATAATACTAATTTAGCCAATAACTTTGAATGGTATGGATAATGACCTCAAGGTTGAAAGCATTGCTCAGAGAAATATTAAACTGTGACAAAGTTTCCTTGAGAAGCAAGTTAACACTACTTATAAAACATAATTCTCTTTCTTAAATCTAATTTAATTTGACCATAAAACAATTGTTTAGACCAAGCTTGGATAACTTCAGGCCTTCAGACTAACTCTGGCCATTAAACTTGTATACAAAATGGCCCCATATAAAGCTTCTATTAAAGTAATGCAAATATTGAATTAAGGGTTAAGTAAAATAAAATTGTTATTTTCTCAATCAGATCTCTTTCTCTCTGCAATCTTTATAATTGATCTAGGTCATTATACCAGAGGTGTAATATTCCAACAAATTATGCATATTGTGTGGTCAATCTGACTAACTCTGGCCATTAAACTTGTATACAAAATGGCCCCATATAAAGCTTCTATTAAAGTAATGCAAATATTGAATTAAGGGTTAAGTAAAATAAAATTGTTATTTTCTCAATCAGATCTTTTTCTCTCTGCAATCTTTATAATTGATCTAGGTCATTATACCAGAGGTGTAATATTCCAACAAATTATGCATATTGTGTGGTCAATCTGACTAAAGATTCAATCTATAAAATCAAAGCATTTTGTTTGTTTTTATAATTATTTTCACAGATGAAAGCCACATGTTAGCAAAAGTAAAAATTTAATTTTACTTCATTTTTTAATTATTATTTTGCATTTAATTTTTTTTATTAGGATGGCTACACAGAATAAGATATAAAAAAAATTACACAGAAAATCATGCAGTTCAAGAGAAATGGACCGACACTTTTTTTTCTAGAAAGAAATTAGAAATGCCTAGAAAGTACTACTGTTAATAAGCAACACAATATTAAAAAGTAATGTTTATCAAAACATTCTGATTACAACAAAATTGTTGAGGAAGATAAAAATATTAAGATAGAAAACTTGAAAAGGAGGAGACTAATTAAGCAGCACACATATTTTATAAAAAGTGCAAATGAATTAGAAAATGCTGTGAAAGTAAGTTACATTATTTCAAAAAATAAAAGGCAGAAAAATCAATAAATAAATAATCAATCAAAACAAGATTGAAATAAACAACTATTAATATCGATATTAAATAATTATCAAACCAGCTTTCATCCCCATTGAGACATTCTGAATGTCTCAATGGAGATGAAAGCTGATTTGATAAATATTATATTATAGTTATTAATAGTTGTTTATTTCAATCTTGTTTTGATTGATTATTTATTTATGTATTTGTGACAACATTATGGACAAATAAATTGTATTGGATATGTGTCCATTTTAGTAATTCAGAAAAATCAAACCATTTTCTGAAGAGGCGTTATAAAAGACCGCAACCTAACTGCTGCAGAATTAATTTGTCCTGAATATCAAAAGAATTTTGAGAATATAGGTATGTTACAAAGAATAATTACAAAGTGAATTGAAAAATTATCAGTAAATGTGGAACACTCGTTGGTGTAAAAGATTCCCTGTTTTATTAGTATTCATTAGTGATTGGTAAAATTAAAGATCTTACACATATTGCTCAATTCTCAATTTTTCATATAGAAAATGAGCAAAAATTTGATATTATGGAAGAAATGTTATCTCTTACCCAACTTGAGACAATTACAATAAGCAATAACATCTTTAATAAGTAAAAAAGATAATATTAAAGTTCAACCTTGGATAGTGCAATTTATTTGAAATATCCACTGATAAAGTCAAGTAAATGATTAAAAAGAAAAAGGAAGTTTTAGTGCATTCCAACAATATGAGTAAAAGTGAATTCACTAAACATCACATGATCACCATTTCTTATGCTTGTTCATAACTGTTATTAAACCAGGCAAAACTCTCCATATACAGTAGTGCCACTCAGTGCAAGCCAGAGTTATCAATGGATGCCAGAAGACGTGCATAAAATCCATATCTAGCGCCTACTTATCCAATATTCCCAGACTAGTTTCTAGCTTGTGTCTTTCATCAGTGAAGAGCCCTGGATCTAAGAGCACTGCACCTAGATCTAACTAGTCTGGGGATATTTTGATGAGTAGGCACTAGATATGGATTTTATTCACAAGCCTTCTGGCATCCATTGATTACTCTGGCTTGCACAGAGTCTACTATATGGAGAGTTTTGCCTATTTTAATAAAAGTGAATTCAAGAAAAAAAAAATTCCCATTGCATAATTCAAAAACAAAAATTTCTTTTAAAATTATTAACATGAAGAATGTGTTGATTGTTATAGTAAAGTGTATAAATGAAATTAAATCCTAACCAGTGCTTGGGCATCAAGAATTCTTAAAATTTTTAGAAGACATTGAAACTAATTATGGGGGTTTAGCATGATGGTTTTCAGAAGGAGTAATGTCAAAAATGTTTTTTGAATTAAAGAAAAATCCATATCAGAACTGACTAATAAAGAATGGTTATGTGACGTCATTTCTTGTCGATGTAACTACCCATTTGAATAACCTAAATATAAACTTACAAAAAGAAATCAATTAATAACCATACAGTATGAACATGTTTATGCTTTTTCAAAAAAAATGAAACCTCTTCCAAATCAATTAATTAATAATAATTTCATCAATTTCCCAGCATTCACCACTACTTGTAATAATACTTATCCAAAACAAAAATACATCGATATTTTAATAAAATTGCATAATGAATTCCAAGAAAGGTTCTTTGATTTCAAAATAAAAAAAAGTTATTTTGAAATAATATCACATCCTTTCCTGATATCTGATAGAAATAAAATTCCTGAAAAACACCAGATTGAGAACTTCAAGAAAAGCAAATGAAATCTTCAAAAAATTTGGAAATTCTAAACTTGATTGACAATGCAAAGAAAACAATATCATTACTTCGGAGTACATATAAGTGCGGACAATTAACGAAATTGTAATATATATATATAAGTGCGGATAATTTTCCCCCCAAAATGACATTCATAAAATCAAAGCAAAGATCTCATATAATCAATAAAAATTTGAAGTGCACTTTGTGAATGGTCAGATGTAAATTCTTCATCAAAAAATAAGTAGTGACAAATACTACATTAATTTTTTTATCAGATTAATATTTTTTTTTGTTTATATTACAGATAATGATTTATTTATTATGAATTTATCTTTATGCTACGTAAAAATAAATAAATAATAAAGATGTTACTTTATTTTTAATTCGTATAAGTTTATGCCATCATTTATAAAAAGGAAAATTTGAAATTGACCCTTCTATTGAAAAGATAACCCATTCCTAGTCTAGACTTAAAAAAATCTTACTTAATCCCATCAGAATTCTCACTCTAATATTTTTATCACTAATTTTATTATCAGATATCTAAAAGATTTGATCTAATCTCTAACTTAAAATAAGTGATATAGAAATATGTTGTGTTATTTGAAAAAAAATATAAGATCTGGCACATGAGTAAAAAGATGACGTCAATAGGCTGATTAAAAAATGACCATAGATATATTTAATTTTTAATATATTAACATATATATTTGGATTAAAGAAATATAATAAATTCTAAATTTAAAAATGAATATTAGTACTTAATAATGAAATTGTTATTGAACAGGCAAAATTTTCCATACAGTAGTGCCACTCAGTGCAAGCCAGAGTAATCAATGGATGCCAGGAACAGTGACCATGTGATGTTTAGTGGTTTAATGAAATTGTTTAAAGATAGTAATTTTTGATGAATAAATAAGGTCGGTACATAAGTATTAGTCCAGATACCAAGATTCAAATTTGAAATTGTTTGTTTCAACAAATTATAAATGACTTTTTAAGAAAAATTCTGACAAATTAACAAGAATGTATTTTCATTATGATACTAAATAAAAACAGGTAGTTGTGACTTGTGAGTTTTTTTTACAGCACTTTGTGCCATCAAAAACACCCTTCACCACCTGACATAATACAGCACTTCAACACATCATAAACACCACATGTAATACCAAACTGTAAATCTAAAAAAGAAACACATCTTATCTCCAATGATGGAGATATGTTCATTATGAAAAGAGGAAAAATATGAAAAAAAACCCTGAAATGATTTTATAATTTGTGGAAATATTGGTGTCCAGACTAAATACTTAAGAACCATAAAGTTTTCTAATTATTTAATTACAATTATATAAAAAGAAATCAATGATGATGGACATTAAAATATGTATAATGATTTAAACCAATGTATCTTGGATGTCATTTTCATATATTTAAAGAAGTAATGTGAAGGTGTGTTGTATTCTTTAAAAAAGAAGACAACCCTTATTTCTATAGCTGTTCAGAAAGTAGGTTCTTATTTTTGAAAAATCTGATGATCTAACATTGTATGCCCCTGTGAGGTCAAAACTAATAATAATTAAATTAAACCCTGCAGTTTGAATCTTATACTTAATACATTAATGCAATTAGTTCTTATTACTAAACAAGGCAAAACACTCCATGCAGTAGTGCCACCCTGTGCCAACCAGAGTAATCAATGAATGCCAGAAGGCTTGTGCATAAAATCCCCATCCAGTGCCTACTCATCCAAAATCCCCAGACTAGTTTCTGGCTTGTGGCCTTCGTCAGTGAGGAACCTTGGATCTGAGAGCACTGCACCTAGATCTTAGGATCTAATGCAACCCTCCAGAAGCCACCTTTTAACTCTACTTAACTACAAAATTATGAGAATGAAAACACAATAATATTTTCAATCTAAGCTCAATAGACTATATAGTCATATGGGTCTGAACTCAGTTCAGCACCCATACATTTTGGTGTCTTTGGCTCTTTAACAACCATAGCCACCACTATCCTATTAGGCAGGATTGGTGTTAAACCACTAAACATCACATGATCACTATCTCTTATACTAGCACATAATTTTTATTAAACCAAGGCAAAACTCTTCATACAGTAGTGCCACCCTGTACTCACATCTCCTACTCACATCTTTCACATTAAGTTTGCATTAATTTTCTATCAGAATAAGATAATTTTACATTTTAAAAATTAAAAGTAAGTATGGCCATTCTAACTTTCACAAAAAAAAAATAGATAAACAAAAAACAATAAAAAGTTTGAAAATGAGTTTTGAAAGCAAAATAAAAGAATGCTTGAGTTGTGCATCTAATTGAATAAAAAAAATTGACTGCACAAACACATGATCCCATTAACATATATCCAACAGCAATATGATCTCATGACAAACAAAGCTCAGACTAAGTAACCCCTATACTAACTTAGGTAATGAAAGACAAAACAAATTTAAAAAATCATAACACCTTGCTAACTATTTATTTCTCTCCAACTCTACTATCGATATGGCTGCAATGGATGTAGGAATTAACAAGCACTGCATTAATTACAAAAGCTTATAATAGATGGCAGAACTGGGGAGTAATAAATAGTTTTTTTAACTAATCACAATAAGCTAACAACAATGGACACAGACCAATAGATAATGGAAAAAACAGAAAGGAGTTTTTCTAGAAACAGTACTTATCCTTTGAGGATCCATTTGTAAGAAGAGATGATAATAAATGGACAGATGAACTCTTAAAGTGGATTCCAAAAGATTGTGAAAGACCTAGAAAGAGACCACATGTGAGATGGATAAAATAAAGAAGTGTCCTGGGGTAAAAAGCTAGAGATTGGAGAAGATGGATTGAACTTGGAGGAATCTTCATCCTACAGTGAATCAAGAATGGTTGACAATGATAATCCAATATATTTAGTCATAAGGCTTCAGGAGCTACTCTTGCCAAGGCTTCATCTTACCAGTTGTTTGATCTCATAATATTAACTTACTATTAACCAATAATAAATTTAATAGTGCATTATTGAATTGAAAACCTTAATACTGTAAAATTCGTTTTATAATCAGTATACATTTTGTAATATTTCATACTCTGGATTTACTTTTTTCTATGAAAGAAGATATATATATAAACAGTGAGGATTGCCAATTCCTCAACAAGCTTTGTGATAAATGCTTAGCCAGAGAAAGCATTTAAAATATCTCTGTCAGGAACCCCCCCCCCAAACTTCTGACCATGGTTTCGTGCTTCGGCACTCCTCAGAGAGGTGCCAGGGTAGGTTCAGATATTAGATCTACCCTGGCACCTCTCTGAGAAGTGCCAAAGCATGAAACCATGGTCAGGAGTTGGGGGGGGTCCTTACGGAGATATTTTAAATGCTTTCTCTGGCTAAGCATTTATCACAAAGCTTGTTGAGGAATTGGCAATCCTCATTGTTTATAACTTACAAGCTTAAGAGAATAGGGTCATGTGATCTATGACTCTAATTTTGACTATATATATATATATATATGTGTGTGTGTGTGTGTGTTTTAAATATTTTTGCGCATATATGAGAATATTATCTAACTTAAATTTGAGTATACTACAATAATTGTTTTTAATACTTTTGTATGACATATAATTGATGGTTGTCTGTACTTTTGTACAGATACGTTTCACTTTGCACTGCAATCTTTGTATAAAAAGAGAGCAATGATTAAACTGCAGTATCTAAAAAAACAAAGAAAGTACTATTAAGAGATGCTGAAACAGTTATCCTAATTATTATGCTATCCTTTAAATGTTACTTCACTTTCCATTTTTCATTATTCCTCTCTCTTTGCTTTACACCTTATATTATCTATTTATTTATATTACTTATTTTAATTATTTGTTCAGACATATTCAATTTTGTTTTTCAGTAATCATTTGTATGACAATCTATCCCACTTGATGGCTCCATAAGTAAATCACATGCAGTGCTTTAACTAATCCAACTCTGCATCCATCAAACCATGTACTGTTCCGAACCGAACACCTTCGACAACAACAAGTCGTCCTGTATTCCATCTCATACATCCTCTTAAAATCATCTTCCCACTACAAACACATGTTTTCTCTGATGATAGAATTCCTTTCTGTGACAGTAATGACAGCTGGAAAGTCTGATTTTCAGCAGCAGCAACCATTTTTTACAAAAACACAAAATCTCGTGAGGTATGAGATTTCAGCTGTACCTCTTTTAAACCCCCCAATTTCATGAGTCACAAATGTGAACAGGTTAGTTGACAGCTTTGCTACAGTGGGAAAATTTATAGGACCTTCCACTATTTCATTTACGGTTCAAAATTAAAAACATTAACACATCTTGGATAAATAGTATTCATTCAAAAAATTCAAACCTTCTCATGAAAAAGTAATGACATGTTAAGAGTCAGAATTTGTATAGATGGTAAACAACACCTATCACAGCTAAATGATAGGGCTGTCTAAGTGTGAACTGCGAGAGTAAATGATCGCAAAATATGTTGGCAGGTTATACTTTAGCCAAAAGACTCAATTGCTGCTAGCAATTGAGAAGCTGTGCCTGATTTAAACTACTACTTTTGGCTACCATCACCACCATCAGGCAGGATGGATTGTCATAAAAATAAGTACCTGTTTTTCTTTAAATATTTATTCCAATTATTTAATAATAATCTCAATAAAAATATCAAAAAGAATATATATGTATCTATATATCAAACACCATCTTGGATTTTCATTTTGTGCTAGGATAGGAAGTAACCATTTATGCAGAGGACAATCAGATGTCTACTTGCTCACCATCTATAAATACTTGTTGATGTTTCAATAATACTGCAGTTATTTTTTTCAGGATAGTAGTAATTAAATTCCAAAAGACTAAAAATTGTAAATTAATGAATAGCATCTTGAATGCAAATGACATTGTATATACTATAAAATAATATATAGTGGTGAAAGGGCTTCATGCGGCAGCTGTAGCATATTCAATGCCTATGCCTGAATCACAGAGCAAAATTTCTTTTTATCATCAGGCTCATGATTTTTCTTTCTAGTAGCCATTCAATACCCAATCTAAGAGACCATTCAATACTGGTCAGTAAATGGATATCTAATTATTCTAGATAAAAGATAAAATAAAGTTAGAAAACGGATCAAATCATTTATCAACTTTGCTTCCCTTCATTGTTTCTACATTTGTTTAGTCCCTGAAAAAAAAATGTTTTTAAAGCTACAACCACATCATGCATATCAATCATTAAACTCCTTTACCCAATCCTACTATATCTTTAAAGAAGAGGCAAATAATTACATCTTTCAACTGATCAGAAGTTTAGCAAAAAAAGAAAAATCTTAGTATTCACATAGTTAACTTACTTTGATATATTCAAAATTTTAATAAATTGTTAAAAAAAAAAAAAGGTCAGAACTTTTGACTTACCAATGGAATACAGGTAAAGCAGAATAATTAAAAAAGACTGATAAATGCAGTTTGTTTTCATGGTGAAAGGTAGAAATAAATAGGTAAATGAATTAAATTGATAATATAAATCTTACAAAATCTAGTAAAGACTATTTATTGAAACATTTACCTCTGTTATAAATATTAATTCTTATTAAGCGCGCTGTCAGCACGTAATACTTATATAAGGCTAACACCTTAGTTCATGCACCTTGAGTGTTTAATTTTAGTCGAATCTCGCGTTATGATTTGTAGAGGTCTCTCTTGCTAAAATTAAGCACTCAAGGTGCATGTACTAAGGTTTTAGCCTTATATAAGTATTACCTCTGTTATATAATTCTTATAATAAAATAAATAATGTTATTTCGGACAGAAAATTAATTTTTATAACAAATAATGCAAATCATATACAACAGCTATAAATATGTTATATTAAATAGAGGGATTTGAACTTAGGATTTTCAGATTATATTCATCCTCCACTCCATCTCAAATAACCAATACACATGATCCACAAACATTGGAAAAGATAAATGATCTTGAATATACGTATTTCGTGCAGAACCAGCATGCATCAGTTGGACCTGATCATCATCTCCTACACATATGTACAATCAGTGATTGGCTTATATTAAGATAGCAATTCCTTAAACTTTAATGGACAGGCTTCAATCTTCTCATCCTTCGACCATTCATTTCATTGAAAAACCAATGATTGAATGCGGATTTAATAGATAAGAAATAACATAAGGTTTCTATTTAATACATAGGGTATATGAGCACAGACTTTCACAACCCACCACTCTCCACTCCATCTCACAACACTGATACACTTGACCACATATATATCGAAAAGATAAATAATCACCAAGTGTATCAGTGTTATGAGATGGAGTGGAGAGTGGTGGGTTGTGAAAATCTGTGCTCATATACCCTATATATTACATATATAGACACAGGTATATAATAAGCCTGTGTTTCAGTTGTTACATAGTAGAGATGTCTGCCCATTCCTTGTATATGTATTAAATGGATTATACCCTGTACATGAGGGGTCAGATTGACCTTAGGTCAACATGGGTGTGACAAGAATCTCGGCCTCGGGGTGGCCTTTGAGCGTTCCATCATCAGATTTTCAATTGGATGGACGGTTGAAGAGTTGTAGTGTGGAGTAGATTGAAGCCTGTCCATTAAAGTATGGAGATTGGCTATCTTAATATATATCTGAGCACTTATAGTATATATGTGTAGAGATGGTAATCTGGATCAACTGGTGATTGCTGGATTAGCATGAAATACGCATATGGTGATTATTTATCTTTTCGACATATATGTGGTCACGTGTATCAGTGTTATAAGATGGAGTGGAGAGTGGTGGGTTGTAAAAGTCTGTGCTCATATACCCTATATATTACATATATAGACCCAGGTATATAATAAGCCCGTGTTTCAGTTGATACGGTTTCTATTCTAAATATAATTATGGTCTTTGATAAAAATGCACAATTCAAAAAATGCATTCAGTATGTAATTAAAATTTTTAGTGTTTTTTTTTACCTGAATATACGATATTTAGTATTGACTTTAATTTCAACAAATTATAATTATTTACGAAATTTTAAATAAAAAGTCAAAAACAGTTTTAAAAAAAGAAACGTATTTCCACTACTTATCACTAGTACATATTAAAAATAAATAATTATATAAACCTAATCGATTTTCTTAATACTGTATTAAAAAATAATAACCTATATAAAGTTTATTTTAAAACTAATACTAATTTCATAAGCATTGAAAATTTATATTGGTAATATATCACACATATAAACAACAACAACAGCAAAAGTCAAGCATTGGTGGCCTAGTAGTTAGCATAGCTGCCCTCCAAGCAGATGGCCCGAGTTCGCTTCCCGGTCAATGCATTTGATGCATTAAAAAAAAAATTAACAACAGCAAAAAAACATAATGATATAATAAACCTTAATTTTTTTTTAAAATACTTTAAAAGCAACTAAACCTTCTTTTTTTTTTTAAAAAAAAAAAAAAAAAAAGAAACTAATAATTCGACCTTCTCAGTATTTTGAATATTTGTTCTGAGATAAATGTAAACATAACGAAAGAAGAACAATTTTTATCTAATTTAGTATTTAAACTAAAGGGTAAGGTAATTTTTTTCAGAATGTATGAGTGTTCAAACAGTAACAAAATGTTAGTGTCAGAATAGTAGTTTATTTTTCTGTTACATTAATTAAAAACTTTTGACTATAAGAAAATGTGTGTGTGCGCGCGTGCGTGCGTTCTGACCATCATTTTCTTTTTTAAAAAGTACAATTTTTTTAACAAAAAAAAAATTTTTTTTTTATTCTATTGCAGTAATTTGTTAGAATGTCATACAGAAATATTGTACAGATGCTGAGGCAAAATTACAAAAATCAATTATTATAGGGAATAAACAGAAAGCAAAAATCTGAGAGAAAATTATTTCTTTGTTATCATATTAAACAAATAAAATAAAAAACAGACTGCTCCATTCTAATTATAGCTTAAATGTCTTTAAAAAGCCAACTTGATTTAAACTTCCTAAATACATTCATCTGTTAATAATAACACACAGATATTAGTCCAGGGATGAGCAAGCATGAGGTCAATGAGAGCCGCATGCCGGTTTTTCATATATTGTAAAGAGCCACACTCGTATTATCTAAATACATAAAAATAAATACATATAGTCAAATTTGATTTAACTTAATTAATATGATGACATAATTTCTACGATAAAAAAATTAAGTATATACGAAAATATAATTAAGAGAAAGAAATAAAATATAAAATAATTATTTAGAAATTCTAATAATAAAATATAATAAAAGGTAGTTTTATAATAGCGTGTTGAAACCGTCTGAGGGCGTGGTTTGTTTGTAAACAAAGAGAAATAATGTTGCCGGGGCCACACTTTTTTTCTAAGATGCTGATTGGTCAACTGTGAACGATATTTCAATTTCATGAATTTCATTGTGGGGTACAACAATTCACAAGAATATATTATACCAAAAATCGAAATTAGATGGCAAGCAGCTTTCTCTAAGTGTGGATATTTTGATTCGGGTATGAGTTTCCAAAATTCAATTAAAGAACTAGATTTGTCTTGCGTTTGCAATGCCTGATCCTCTTTCATCTCTAAAAATTCCAATTCGACAGCCACTTTTTTGACAAAGATTATTTCAGAAATTGGAAATCCATTTTCAATAATATCACAAATATTATTTCAGAAATTGGAAATCCATTTTCAATAATATCACAAATAAATGGGATCACAAAATATGCAAATGTAGATTTAAAACTTTTCAAATCTTCAAACCTACATTTGAAATCCACTTACAATCGTTCCAATTTTTTTTTATATTCGTCTAAAGCCAATAAACATCACATAACCACCACTTGTTATGCTTGTGTATAACTGTTTTAAAACAGGCAAAACTCATTATACGTATTGCCACACACAGCAAGCTAGAGTAATCAATAGGTGCCAGAAGATTTGTGCATAAATCCTCATCTAGTGCCTACTCATCTAATATCTCCAGTCTAGTTTCTGGCTTGTGGCCTTCATCAGTGTGGCTCTCAGATCCAAGGCTCCTCACTAACGAAGGCCACAAGCCAGAAACTATCGTGGGGATATTGGATGAGGAGGCACTAGATGGGGATTTCATGCACAAGCCTTCTGGCATCATTGATTACTCTAGCTTGCTATGTGTGCAATACTTATAGTGAATTTTGCCTGTTTTACATTCGTCTAATTTTTCTTCTTTGATATTGATTATATTTGCTTTTACTTGTGGAAAATGATTAAATATTCCGGACTTAAGATCATGCACAAAAAGCTGAAGTTTAGCTTCAAAACTAAAAACAGTTTGTGACAAATCACTAATCATTTTTCCCTTTCCTCATAAATCCAAATTAAGTGTTTGCAAATGTTCCACAATGTCTGTAAAAACACTGGGTATTTCCCTCCTTTTTTTCTGAAAAATGTTATAATAGAATTTAAGAGTTCCACAAAATGGCTCAAAACAAATTGACAGCCATCTTATAACCAACCACAAGGAGAGTTCACTAGACACTTCATCTGTTTCACCATTTAATTCTTCTAAAAAGTTCTTAAATTGACAGTATGTTTTGGCATTTGTTTTGATTAAATTCCCAAACTGCAAAACACTCTTCCACACATTTTCATATTTTAAGTACTTCGCGATCAGATGCTCATGGTGAATGATGCAGTGATGAGGTACAAAACATGGAATTTTAGGAACCTTGTTTAAATGACTAGTAAGACCTAGGTTTTTCCCTATCATTGAAAGGGCTCTGTCAGTTAACAACACCTATAAGTTTATCACAAGGCAATTAAAACCTGCTCATTACCTCATCCAGCACATTTTTAACATTGATATTGTGAGTTGTTTCAGTAGCTAATAGGCTAACATTTCTTCCTTCACATTTACATCTGCAGATACATAGCGGATAAAACCGTTAAATTGTAGAATACCCTGAATATCTATATCTGTAGATTCATTGAGAGCTAAAGTGAATGCTGTACAATTTTTCAAATCACACATCAAATTATTTTTAATATTTTTACTAATTTCACTAATAAGATGATCAGTTGTACGGTGTGACATAGGAACTTGAGTGACCAATTTATGCAGTTTTGTATTATCTGGACCCAAAACATTAACCACTTTTTTAAAATGTCTTTTAATAAATTTTCCTCCATATGGATGTTTGGCATGAGCAATACTCCAAGCTATCAAAAAACTAGCTTTGTTTGCCCCACCACCTTCATGACTAAAAAAAGACAAGAAATCTTTGTTGCTTACGAAGACTCGATTCCGATGACTTAAATTTCTCTGTTCACAATTTTGAATTGAATGGATATTGAGTTAAAAGTGGGGGTGATTTACTTCATAATGTCAACTTCAATTGCTTACTTTGTAGTTTGCAATTATAACTTTACAAATAAGACACAATGACTTTCCATTATGGTCAATAAAAGCAAATTTTTCTACCCATTCTTTCTGAAAGCTTCTATTTTCTTGTTTGTATTTTCGTTATTTTATTTTCTGAGGTCATGTTAACAAAAAATTTAAGAAAATTTATTTCCAAAGCCTGAAATTCAAACAAAATACATAAATAAACAAATAATTAAAATAAAAATGTCTAAATATTAATTTTTGTCTTAAAAAATTTGTAAATGGTGCAACAAATTGTTGCAGAAACATGGCTTCTTAAAATAAAATAAGAATAAAAACAATTTAGAATAATTAAAAGCAATTTTGGATTATATTTATTTTGGGTTGATAATTTCCTGGTAATTCTTAACCATCTGTTTTATTACTATTCACCCCCAAAAATAGAAACAAAATAACCAAAATTAAGCAAATGTTTTCCAGTTTTATTTTCAAGAGTTTTTTATATAATTGGTTTTAAAAAAAAAACATGAATCCCTAAGTGCACTAATTATAAATATTGAAAATAATTTTCTTAACCTGTACACGTCTTTAGAAAGCCTGCTCTGAAAAATTACACATTATAAACAAGTTTAAATTGCTTAATAAAACAGTCTACTTATCATATTTTTTGGAAAAAAAAACATGAAATAGGACGTTTATCGGAAAACTATCACTGAAATATATAATCACAAAATTGACACAAATCATAAATATGCATGTGACCACTCTACATGTGTATGTAATAAGTTTTATAAGATTCAGAAGATATCCAGTTTGCCAATATATTTCAAAATAGTATATACATACTTATAAGATGTAATTTGTAATAAAATAAATAACAAACATGTTTGATAAAAAATTCTATCATATTACGTTTTTGTGTAATTAAAAAAAAAAAAAAACTTAATGGGAGCCTTTAGATTTATAAATTCTGAGTTTAAGGTGACATTCCAACCTATTAAATTACCTATCAAAAACAACAGTCAGCCGAAATTTTACAAACTTATCTATGAGAATACTTCTGGTTTTTTCACTTTAAAGTTGTTTGTCATTATCAGGTGAGCAACTTCTTTAATTGTTCTTCATTGTGTTTTTTTTCTTTTCTGTCCAATAATTTTGTTATTTCCCAATTGAACATATTAGATAATATAAATCAGGGGTGGCCAACTTTTGTGTTCATAAGATCTACTTTGCGATCAACTTGTTGTCATAAGTGGAGGGAGGTGTGAAATACATACTATTTTTATATATCTACCTATATAAAAAAATAACATAATTATTTAACAGACAAAAAAACTCATGTCCGGAGGGGGGGGAGGGGGAGGATTAAAGCAACATGAGTAATTATTAACAATATTTATTAATTCAAATTACCTACATTAAGTCAAGATTAAAAATATTATTTTCAATAATGATATAACTTAATGAACTTCACCTATCTAGAATTGGAAAAAAATTTAGAACAATAACAAAACTTGAAAATCTTGACTTAATTTCTTTCACTCATAACTCGATGGCTCTTGCCAGATTGGCCTCGCGATCAACCAAAATTGGCTTCGCGATCGACTGCTGGATCATGATCTACTTGTTGGCCACCCCCGATATAAATAGTTTGGTATATAATTAAACTGCCATCATCATGAACTTTCGACAAAAAATAGAATATGTCATGTTTTTTTTTTTTTTTTAATGGAACATTGATATTTTTAAAAAGACCATCATATATATATATATATATTCATATGAATGTTTTAATGGGTTGCTGATATAAAAAACATGTTTTGTGAGTTCATCCATGTAAGATTTTAGTTTAAAAATTCCAACATTTCAACTTGAACACACAAGCCCTCAACTGGGAAATGAAAACTATATATTTTTAGAGGTTCTGTAAATGGTATTAATAAAAATAGTTGGGGAGGAACTGAAAATTCCATAACTGAAAAATAGGTGTATAAAATTGAAAAAAAAAAAAATAAATAAAAATTCAGGGAAATTTGTTTTTGAAAATTTTTTCCCAAATAGAATGTTTACACGTGTTATTGCATTTGTTGGGGGGGGGGGGGTCTTTTTAGTATCTCAATAGCCTCTTTGATCTTATATTGGTGTAGGATTTCATATCTGGATAGGATGCTGGTCTTAGAAAAATCAATATTGTAACCTAAATCCATACCATGGATCAAAAGTGCTGATGTTGATGAATGTTATTTGACTGCATTCGCATGTTCATCCCTTTTAGCACTGATGTAATGATTGTTCTTATCTACATGAGAAGACTCACAGACACCACATGAAATTTCATAAACTCCTTGAGCCTTCAGAGGGATTGAATCTTTAGGCTTGGTTAGAATATTATTAATTTTTTTGTTAAGGAACATATGCTGTTTTTATGTCATAGTGTTTTAGGATATGACCGATACTTTTTACAGACCTATTTTTCAGTTGTGGAATTTCCACATGCCACTACAACTACTTTTATTAACAATGTTTACAGCACCGCTACATATTATAGTATTCATTTCCCAGTTGAGGGCTTGGTGTGATCAAGTCAAAATGTTGGAATTTTTAAACTAAAATCTTATGCAGATGAACCTGCAAAACATGTTATATAAACATGTATGCTTTTAAAATAAGATAGAAAATAACTGTAATATTTTAGAGAAAACCAAAGCAGATTTTAAAATAATTTTATAAAATATTCTGTGCATGTGAAAATAAGCAAAGGTAAAATAGACTCATTCAAGTTTATGAGGCAACTCTACAATTGAGAGCCTCTAGAATAAACTGTTAAGAAGATGATTCAAAACTGAAATGATCATCTATGCTGATTAAGTGTTATCATGTGACTGCAATCCTTCAAAAGTAACATATACATCAACACATAAAGGTTCCAATAAACATGTATTCAATAGATGTGTTAATAATTCCTGCACTCATTGCACAATTTTGGATAGGTTCATAAAAAGAGAGTTATAACATTTAGCTCACCATCAAATGGTATCAACTTCATATTAGATGCATTAGTAAAACAATATATAAATCTCTAATACTTATTAGTCATAAATCAACCCACTATCCAAAAATTCAAAATGTTATCAATATCATAAATAGTTCAGATAGCAAATAAGCTTATTAATATACATTAAGGCCGTAACCTTAAGACTATGCGCCTGAATGTTACAGTAGAGGCCTCTACAAATCTTAATGTAAGATTAATGACTTTAAAAGACAAGAGTGTTCACTCTTATCTTGGACCTAACCTACTTTTTAATTACATAGATGAATCTAAAGCATTTTGATTTGAGGGTGTGAAGCTATTAACTATTTCACTGACTAAGTCCACATTTTCTATACAAGCTAACATACATGAAATCTTTCAATTTACAGCGAGTCAGTGTGAAGCTCCTATAATTAGAAATCTTTTAAAACAATTTAGTGTTGTAATTAATAATTTGTTAAGCGTACTCGATAAGTAAGTAATATATATTGACAAATAAGTTTATTGTGAATTTTAAGTGCGTAGAAGACCAAAATGTTAAGTTTTATAAGTTTACCCTAGTAAAATAATCTTAAGACACTTAGCCACTGCAATTTAAAAATGCATAGGTAAAAACTAAAGTCTGAAATAATGTTTAAATAATTATTTTTCAACTACTTTTAGTTTTGGTTAATGTCAAATAGTAAATAGAATAAATAATTATAAACAATGAGGATTGCCAATTCCTCAAAAAGTTTTGTGATAAATGCTTAGCCAGATCCAGCACTTAAAATATCTTTGTCAGGAACCCTCCACCCTGACCATGGTTTCATGCTTTGGCACTCCTCAGGGGTAGTTCCTGACAGAGATACTTTAAGTGCTGGCTCCAGCTAGGCATTTATCACAAAGCTTGTTGAGGAATTGGCAATCCTCATTGTTTATAACTTACAAGCTTAAGAGATAGGGTCATGTGATCTATGACTCTTATTTAGAATAAATAATTGTTTGGAGATTTGTAAAAGGGGTCTGAGAACTGAAAGTGCCAGAATTACAATCGATCTGGGGACCTTAAATACCCACCAGAGTATGACACTGTATTATCACATTAAACGCTGCAGAACAATGAATAATTAATCAAATGGCTTTAATGTTTGGAAGTTTTTAAGAAATTTGAGCAACAAAAATGGCAGAATTGGAATCGACCCAAGGAACATATCCTCCAGCCTCTAACATCCTATTACTATACTATATGCCACAGAACAATAAACAAATAATCAAATGGCTTTAATGTTCAGATGCTTATAAAAAGTTTGAGCACCGAAAGTGCTAGAAGTGGAATTCGTCCAAGGAATTTATGCTCTAGAATCTATGCTCTAGATTCTGACACCCTATACCTGCACTATATGCTGCAGAACAATAAATACATAATCGAATGGCTTTAATGTTTGGAAGTCTGAATGTCAAAAGTTCCAAAACTGGAATTGATTCAAGAAACTTACGATCCAGACTAATATTCAATCCAATCACTGCACTAAACCATACTGGGCTAGTAAACTATCCAATCAGTGTTGATCAGATGAAAAGATGGATAAATACAAAATGTTAGAAACATTAACCCAAGATTAAATAAATCCAAAAAACATATTCTGAGTAATATACATACAGAAATATAAAACTATATAGACGATAGCAGAGTTCAAAAGATAATTATCAAAAAATAAATATATTAAAATACTCCCGGCCGATGCTATGACATATGGAAAAAAAACTGTCTCTGCGAAATTTGGTGACCATTTTTGAAGGTAACTGTTTACATGATTTACACATTTCTCAATGTTCAGAATAATATTCTCTCAAGACACGTTATCTTTCAAATCCTATAAAATAGCACTTATTTATCTCCACTAATTCCAATTCTTCTAACTATATAACTAAAATGTTAAATTTCCATTTATGCATAAATGAATGCTTTTAAACTTCGTTATATTATCTAATTGTTTTCAACTGTCAAAACTAGAACTCCACCCAATTCCAATAGGTTGATCAATAACTCTAAAGACCACATTGATCGATCGCTCACCCCACACGCGGTGTACTCTATTTCCTGCCCTCAAGCCGGATGCCACGCTACATATTATGGGGAAACGAAAGCCACAATTAATACCAGATTAGCTCAACATCGTTACACATTCAACAGAGCTCAAACTAACAGCAGCACATCCTCAGTATTTTTCGAACATAGTAAACAATCTGGGCACAACTTCATACCTGCCAATCCCATTATTTTATGTTCAGAGCCAAATGATTACAGGAGAAAAATAAAGGAGGCATTCTATATTAATAGAGACATCCATGCCATTAACAGAAAGGACACATGCTTCGAGATCTCGAAAAAATGGGCTACGTAACAGTAGCTTATTTGAATATTTACATTTGCATATATTTATTACACTTTTCATGAAGGCTATGAGTATGAGGCATGGTTCCTCAAAAACGTTCAGCCGAAAAATTTTTAATAGTAAGTTATATTTTCTCTAATTAATATTTACAATTAAGTATTTTTTGTTTTTACATATAAGGAGAAATTAAAATCATATTTAAAATTAATAATAAATCCATGTTGGAAAAAAAAAAGAATAGAAAAAATATTATTGCTTGAGAAGATTACGACATTGAAAAGAAAATAGATTATGACTCTGGACTGAAGTAAACAGAGTGAATTAATGAACCTAGATATATTACTGCCCTACTATGATAATTGTTTCGTTTTTGTTTTTACTCATAGAGTTTCTCATCATGTATTATTGTTTTTAGAAAATCTGAATATGCTGCTATTGTTAGCCAATATATATATACACATACCTATTAAAAGTTTTTATTTCACAAAGAAAAAAACATAATCAGTGGAACACAGACACAACTTGGAGTCGCAATCAATTTTATTTTCTTATATAAAAAAGTTTTAACTATCGAACGAATGTATAAATCTAAAAGAAGTAAAAATAAACTAGTTTATAGCATTTATTCTAATGTCTAATTTCCCAGCAATAACAAAATTGTTTTTGCTAATAAAATATACTTAACTTAATAGAACAAAAATCGGAACCTTGAACCACAATTCTTAATGGTATGGCAAATATCAATTTATTTAGAAAATCATATCAAGAATGTGGGTGAAATTGATAATGTGATAAAGACAAACAATTCAAAATTGTAGCTGAACTATATTCATGGATGTATATTAACAATTTTTAATGCAACAACAATGTAATCTAGTCATCTTTGTAAACAAAAATATTTCAGATAAGAGTCTATACCAGCGACTCTCAACCACTGTGCCTCGGCACTTTAGTGTGCCATGAGATTCTTGAAGTGTGCCGACATACATAAGCGACGTCAGAGAAGTGTGCAATGCGCATGACTATTACAGCTTTAGCTACTGGCTTATTTATAATACTATATATTGTTTAGTCTCCTAATCGACAGATTGAAGTGTGCATACGGCAACTTATAGGTACATCAATCATTTAAACAAGTGAAATTCTTTTAAATTTATCTTATTGTTATGATAGTGTGACGCCAAATTTTTTTTGTTATTAAAAGTGTGCCGCGACAAGTAAAAGTTTGAGAATCACTGGTCTATACAATATAGTACAAGTTATATTCCTTATGTGTTGATGTGATGTGATGCACTGTGACTTCTCTTTAAACGGAGTCAGGAATCTCTCAGCAGCTATTCCCAGAGAAACCTGTTAGCCACTTTACCTTCCCTTTCCATTGTCCACCCTAAGTTTTCCCATAATCTGCTCCATCCCATTTCCACAACATAATCTTTGTCAACTCCATGACCTTCATATCTAAATCCCCCTTATCTTTTCCCAAACCTAACATAAAAACCAATAACTCACTTTCTGTATAATCACTTTGTTCATATTTAATCTTCCATAACTTCATTATTTGTACCCTTTCTGCTTCTAAGCATTTACATTGAAGTAACAGATGCCTAATATTTTCTATGCCTTCCTTACACAACTTGCAGACTAAATCACCCATATTTTTCCATTTACGTGTATATTCCCTTGTTGCTAAAGATCCCGTTTGAGCCTTAAACAATAAACTACTTTCCTTACTATTATCATAAATTAACTCATACCCAATGTTCTGTTTACTTCTATACATATTTAAACTCGTTTTACTCTCCATACTAGTTCTCCATCTCTCCAACTCCCTATTCTTTATTAATGCATCTATTCTTCTATCCTATTACTTACCACTATAACACTCAACAATCCTAACACAATCATCCCACCTTTTGTACAAGTATACTGACATAAATTCTTTATCCAAATCTTCTGCATACCGCATTACCTTTCTCACCCATCTTGTTGCCTGCCCTTTACTTGTAACCCAATTAAATACTATTTTGGCTATTCTTTTATTATCCATAAACTGCAATCTACTGAACATTTTCAATTTGCTTTTTGCATCTCTCATACAAAAACTTGACCATCCCATTTCTCTTTGAATTGCCTCCTTTGCTGTCCACACCTCTGCATCTAATGCATGTCTTCCTACTTCCCTTTGTACTTTTTCTAAGTAATCTAATACCTCTTTACTAACACATAACACATCATTGCTGTATATTAACCATGCTATTGCCACTCCCTTCCATACAATTCTAGCTACATCATATTTATTATATGAAAACACTGTTAATTTCTTTATCAATCCCTTTCTTTTCTTTGCTTCATTTATCAATTTTTTCTCCCATTCATCCAAGCAATTTTTCTTATTACTCAAGATGATTCCCAAATAACTATATCTATTCACAACACTTAACTTTATATCCCTTAATAAGAAATCTTTGTCTTCTCTTTCCACGGTATTCACCATCATTATATTTGATTTTTCTTCACTAAATTTAATCCCCATATCTTTACCCACCCTTGCGCATGTCCTCAGCATAAACATCATCCACAAAAAAGATCCGACAATGTATATACTCTCTTGCCACCTATTAATGGTATCTCTATTCCTCTTCCTAGTCTTTCTATTGCTCTCGCCATTTCACTCAAATATAACACAAACAAAATAAGTGATATAGCGCATCCTTGCTTCAGTCCCACCCCATTTTTAACTTTAACTGATTCTATATCCCTAATTGATGTATAATAATTATATTCATATAATTTCTTAATAACACCCACTAAAGCTTTATCCATTCCCAGATTTGCTAAACTTATCCATAATCTATTTCTATTCACTCTATCATATGCCTTCTCTATATCTATAAAACTCATATATATAACTGTCTACCTGAATTCCTACCCATATCCATAAGTTGTGTAACTACAAATAAACTATCTCCTATATGCCTATCTAACCTAAAACCTCCTTGCATTTCCCCCACTACATTATTTTCTTCCATCCATTTTGCAACTCTTCCAGCCACCATATATGAAAAAACTTTATATAAAACTGATATTACCACTATTGGTCTATAATTATTTAACTTTCTATGATCCTTATCTTTTTCTTTAAATAATAATCTTACTCTCGTATTACTCCAACTATCCGGAAAAACTCTCTTCTGTGCCATCTTATTAAAACATGATAGTAACTTTACTTTTGCCCTATGCCCTAAATTCATTACCATCTCTGCTGCCCATCCATCTAATCCTCTTGCCTTACCACTTCTCAATTTCTTCTCTGCCTCATTCAGTTCATTTTCTGTAAACCTAATATTCCCATTACTATAAGAGCTGTGCAACTGTTACTGACTAAATCAGTAACATCTGCAAAAGCTAATTGAAATGTTATGTTAATACTAATTTGCATATTATTGCTAATAGTTGAATATATTTGACAAATTTAAATACATTTTGAATATTTTTAAAAAAAATTAACACTTAATTTTAGATGATTGAAATAGTCCAATAGGCAATTACAAACAAACGTCAAACACTAAAAACATTTAAAAAAATACACAATGTATAAGTATAAAATTATATATAAGTATATAATTTTTTTTTTAAAAAAAAAAAAAAAGAAGATTGAAAAGTTAATATTTTAAAACTCAAAAATATATTTCCATTATAAATTGTTTTTTTTTTTTAATTAAATCATGAAAAAGAATTATTTAAATATGCAAAATTATTTAAAAAAAAAAAACAGCTGCTTTTTATCTGAATTACATGTATATGTATGGAAAAAAAAATTTAACAGATACATGAAAATTTAACATTAATAATAAATAAATGAAAACATATTATACATTTTATGTATGGTTTAAAAACCCATTACTTATGTTAATTTGGTAAGCCAAAAATTTATTTAAATATTTTTTTTAGGCAAGCATGAAATAATGTTAGAATAATGTATATATATATAATGATATTTTAATATTGAATAAATAAATGTCATGTAAATTTTACCAAGTCAATTTTAAATAATAATTGAACCTCCCTCTAGCTGTGTTGTTCAAGTTACGGCAGCTAGAGGGCAGTTTAATTATTATTTAAAATAGACTTGGTAATATTCACTGACATTTATTTATTCAATATTAAAACATTAGTTATCATTACATATATAACATGTATTTATTTATTGTAGATTTTTAGAAATGAGTGAGATATCTCTGCTTTATAAACTTAAATTATGATAGAATGACAGCCTGTTAAGCTAAATTGCGCAGACGCTGTGAGAATGTTGTTAATAAATGAATACCTTCGAACAACCACATGATAACATTCTCACAGCGTCTGCGCAATTTAGCTTAACAGGCTGTCATTCTATCGTAATTATAATCGCACGCAAGACGTTATAAAACAAATGCTTAAACTTAAATTATGTTATTTACAAAGCAATTTACATTAAAATATATAGGCTGATTTAAGCTTGCTCTCATTCTGTTATTGATCTCAGTTGGTTAGAGCTTAACCTAAAATTCAATAATCGATAATCTAAGGGTCTGGGTTCGATTCCCAAGCTAATACTGTCACTGGTCAGACCAGCAACACCTGAAGAAGAGAGGAGTAATACCTCTCAAAACATTGTATATATACTAATCTGTGTGCTATTACTAACAGTTGAATGTATTTTGAATATTTAAATATTAACATTTTCTAAAGATATTTAATTATATTAGATGTGGAAATAATCCAATATATAAACACAACTAATAGTAGAAGTGTCCATTCATTTTCTTGCTGTAAAAAGTTGCTGAATATGGCAGCTAGAGGGCAGTTCAATTATTATTTAAAACAGACTTGGTAAATTTCACATTACATATATAATATATAATAATTGAATATAAGTATATTATATATATATTTAAGTTAGATGCAATTAGAGGAAGTGTGTTTATTTATTATTGAGTTTTAGAAATGAGTGAAATATTTTTACTCTATACACTTAACATCAGTTCTTTAAAAATCAATTTACGTTAAAATATATAGGCTGATTTAAATTGGCTCTCTGGTTGTTATTGTGTTGTACAATTCTAAATAATAAGATCTAAAATACAGTTAAGAAATGGTCTTTTTTCTTATTGTAAAAAGTTATTCAACATGGCAGATAGAGGGTAGTTCAATTATTATTTAGAATAATACAATATATATGTATAATTGTCCTTAATTAACCATGCTTTCACCATACTATACAATTAAAATACAGTTGCATAAGGAAAGTTGCTACTTTGGTGAATAATAAAGTTCAGCTAATCACAGCAAAAGTTTTAAAACACTAATATGACTGAAATACAATACAACATGAAATGAGTTACGTATTTGTTACCTTAAATCGGAGTAAAACAATTTGCTAACATTACATTTAAAACTGGAAAACTGCTTTTGAAACATTTGTAACAATTAAGTTGTATAAGGTAATGAAAATATAAGTCATAAAAAATATTTTCAAGTGGTTTTCAAGATTTTATGATGGCAAGAAGAGTACTGAAGACAATTTACACAGGCACAAAACATACTGTCACATTTTATGTCAAATTAATAATCCAGACTAATGAACATATTAAATTTTTTATGTAAATAGCCAAATTGTGTCTCCATAGCACAGGGGTCCCCAACCCTATGCCCGCGGGCACCACAGCGCCCGCAGACCATTTTGTGTGTGCCTGCCGCTATCCGAACAGGATAAAAAATTATTTATCTGATACAAATAAATTTAATTTTTAAAATTTCTTATAAATTATTGTATTATATTGTAATCAAATTGTAGGGCATACTATATACTTTTACAGCATAAAAATATAAACGTTAATTATATGTTAAAATTTTATTTTTGAAATAAATATTTTTTTGTACATTATGTGTATTATTAACAATATCCAACTATAAATTTACATTGAAAAAATAAATGTTGCCTGCCATCTGGTTGAAAAAAATAAATGGTGCCCGCCACCTGGCCAGTATTAGAGAATGTGTTCTTTAAGTGCAAAAAGGTTGGGGACCCCTGCCATAGCATATGTTAAGTCAGAGATGGTGCTTTGCACAGCTTGGGGAGAAAAAATCACCTATAAATATTAAATTGTACAATTACAAATAAATCAAGTCAGATGTCACATGACCTAATTTAAAGACACCAGTAGCAGAAACCAGTTTGGGGTTGGTGATATTCTGCAAAGCTTGTTAAGAGTTTATTTGCGAGCTCTTTATAAAAAAATAAATTGTATAATATAAAGTTTGATCTTATTATCCATGATTTCAAGACACTACTTAAAGTCTTGGAATCCAATATGCCACATACAGAAGTATTATTGAATATGTTAAAAGTTTTTTGGATTTAACCAGGGGGCAAACCAAGTAAGAAACTATTTATTCAGCAAGAGATCAATAGGTTAATAACTTTAAGTGTTATTAGGACTCTTGATATCTTTCCAACATTTCAATAATTTTTGGTAATTTTCTTCACGATAAAGTAGTTATTGAATAACAAAGATGGCTGGATGTAACAATATAATGTTAAAAATTCATTAAATTTTGAAATAGCTAATAAGAACAAAGAATGCAAAATGTGACAAAATTATTATGTACACACATGAATTACATTATAATTGCATAGTAGGTGAAGATTCTAAATATTAAATAATGTAGGAGTGCAATCTTTTTTATTTAAACAATAGAGTCAACAGCAAAATGACTATTCACATTAACACATGGTGTCCAAATTGGAAAGAAATAAGCCCCTATCTTGCAAGAGAGTGGTGTAATAAAAAATGTAAAACTGTAAACACAGTTGCATGGAGATGCAGGTGTTTAATACCTCTAATTTATCTGATAGGTGAAGATTACCATGAAATACATGCACAATGATAGAGAATGATTTGACTTTTTACGCTGATTAGTCGTTGTGACATGATGAAGTTTGATAAAAGGGGTTCTCTGATAGCTTTTCTAATAAATCTGTTTCTAATTCCTCATATTTAAAAAGAATTTTAATTTTACAAAAATTTATAATATGACCAATATTGTCTTTATGACTATCTATAAGAAAGATGTTCCCTTTTTTGTTTATATTATTCCTAAGATCATCTCTCCATACATTCATTCTTTTAAAAGAGAACTGCAAGCATTGGAAAACTATTTCAAATAAAACTTAAATGTCATTACTTCTTCATAGTATTCTGTTGTCTAATTAAAACAAAATACCTTCAGGTAATGAATTTTACTTATTTATACATTTATATATCAAATTTATCAAGCACAAACAGATAATATTGTAACAACGTGAAAACTAAAGCCTTCAACAGGTAGCCTTAAACATGCTAACGTGACAGCCAATCAGATGGAATAATGATATCACATGGAACTCTCAATTCTCAAACACAAGTCAGAACTATCAGAAAAAGATGGGAGCCATCTTCATCTATGCCTCAATTTATATATAAATAAGCCAGACTCATTGATTAAAGCAATATAAGAATTGGAACAAATCTAGCAGTTAACATTATCTTCCTTTGATTTTCAAGAAGAATATTACCCTTTAAATGTAACGTAAAAATTTTAAAAAAAAGCATGAACTCACTTTATGTAAAAGATATACAAATCGTAAAGAAAAAATATTCACTGGATTCAATGTTAAGACTAAATATGTATATAATTACAAAAAAATGAGTATTTCTCCCACAACAATGCAACAAAAATAATAATAACAATACATACCAATGTGAGAATTCTGAAGAATAAACGATAAAGATACTACAAGTGCCCATTCATCAATACGCCGGAAATTATCCTTCAGAAAATAACATATATAAGAAACGTGGAATAATTGCTTACAAAGTGATACTTAGTTATCTGTGTACCGGACGCCTTTATGAGAATGTGGGACATAATGATCTAGTCTTGCTAAAACGTATTACTGGATTTAGTTAACTCCAATAAAGCCATGAAAAGAATACTACTGTACAAACAGAGAGGAACCTCCTCAAAACCAGGCACAGTTTCGTCATCCCACAAGGATAGACCAATATTTTTCTAACGAATTATTATCATATTGATGTTGTAATTAACTGACATAAACTATTTGGTTTTGTAATTGTTTTCTATATTCGCTTTGTATACGATGGTATCTATGTAAGTTTTATATGTAATTAGTGGCACTCGCCTTTTTCTGAATTAAAAAAAAAAGTACTATTTTTATATTTACCAGCTCGATATATTCTAATGAAGTTTGAAAATTTCAGTTAATGCTATGTATAAAATAAAAAATATTTTTAACAAATATATATACAGGTTATATACCGCAGTAAAATGAAGCTGTAATCAATCATAAATCCTACGAGGCATTTCTGCTCTTTATAACCTATCTTCAGCTTTTCCTCATCTAATAATTATCCCCTGCTTATATTAAATTTAGTATTTAGTAAACTGGAATGTTGTTATGGATAAAACATAAATAGTTGAAAAGCTACGAACCTCCCTTCTACCTATAAAGTATACGAAATAATAATTTGTCTATCACGAATAATATTTTTTCGTCGAATAAAAAAAAAAAAAAGCTAATCACCTTATTCTTGTGAGTTCATAAAAAGTGCGAGTGCCAGATTCGATCCCGGGACTTCTAAACTGCAAGTCGGCCGCTCGACCAACTGCGCTAAAGCACGCAAGGCTTTTCATCTAATAATTGTAAAAGATGAACGTGGAATAAAATTTCTTTTAAAAAATATTTGCAATTCACTTTTTTTTTTTTTTTCAAATAGTGAATTAAAAACGTGGCAAATCAATTTTTACAGTAAAGTATTTTTCATTTATCATTATAATGGAAAGAAGAAAAACTAACATCAATTTTTGGAGGCAAACATATGTTACATAATAACTCATTCCATCAAAAATATTTAATGGTGTTAAAGAAAACAAAAGATAGTTTGTTTTATCTTTTTTTTTTTAAATTATAACGAAAAGTTTTACGGCACACATTGATACGTAGAGAAAAAATGGCATACGTTTAGATACTTAACCCTTTTAGACTTACATGGTATAGAAAATAAACATTCCCGTACCAATTATGGTAATTCTATAAAATTGGAAATCTGTATTTTTGATTTAAAAACAACAGAAAATCAAATTGGTTTGACAATTTTTAAAAAAATTAAATAATTAATTAACTTTAGCAGATTTGCTCATATATAAATATTTGAGTCGTAGGAATAAGAGGGATTCTTTTTATTCCTGCATAAATTCTATATCTTGTATTGGTCAGAGGGTATTCATTTATTATTTAACACTCGCAAAGCGTTTGCACAATTGGCTTGAAAGGCCGATATGAATGTAATTACAATTATATACAGACGCTATAAAAATAAATGCTTATTTATACATATAATATATTGAATTTAAATTTTAATTATAAGTTAAAATAAGTTCTTTATTCAATATATAAATGAAGTAAAAATTTTCAATCTGGCCATTTGAAATGGAAACAACTTGTGACAATATCTATAAGAAATGGGTCAATAGTAATCAATTAGATATATATCAGAAAATGTCTTCAACGATAATAAGTCTATTACTAATGGGGTTCAATGAAAAACACTGGCTAGACCCAGGATTATTAAAAATGAGTAGACAAAATGTTTTTAATAAAAACACAAATAAATATCCACATAATGCATTTTTAAGAATGGAATAGTTAGACTATTTTACATTTTAATTATATGAAAACTTGATATTTTGTTATATAGGTAGAGACTGGTTTCAATCCACTTTTAACACCCTATGGAGGGGTGTAATCCTAAACATATAACTAAAGATATGTGAAAAAGATGGATGAACACCAAGATGCACATTTCATGCTGAACCAGTACTCATCAGTTAGCCCAGATTACAATTTCTTACACATATTTTTATCATTGTTCAGTATATATAGATAGGAATTATTATAGTTTAATTGATAAGTGTCAAACTTTCTGCCGTCACAACTCCGACACAAAATACTTCACAGATGTATATTAATAATTTTTATTAATCACTCATTAGACTAGAGATTATCCACTTAATGCATAATATTTCTGTAATGTAATTTTCACTACACCACCCTCATGCAAGGTAGTGACTGGTTTCTCTCCATTTTTAACCCTCCACAAGAGGTTAAAAGCAGATAGAAGTTAGTCCCTGACTTGTGTGAGAGTGGTATACTGAAAATTAGTCTGTAGGAGTAATATTAACTGCCCATTTGTTTTGCGCAATAAATGCATTAGTCTTCTATTGGTATTATTAAAATAAACTCTATTATATAAAAATATTTAAAATTTATATTTAACACAAAAATGTATATTATGTGACACATTTCATTAGTCTCATAACTGACAGAAATATTTAAAATGCAACAACTAAAAAAGATTTTAAAACTTTAAATCAATCTTTAAAATGTCAATTCTGTATATTGCATGTAAAGTAGAAATTTCATTTTTTTTTCTCTCTCAAAAAAAAATATTTTATTAAAATACGGCAAAAAATTATAACAATAAATTTTTGTTGAAGGCACAAAAAAAAATTTACTAGGAAATATTTAATCATTCAAATTCTAATAGTTTATATGCAAATATATTTTTAAAAATATCAAGTCAGATGTCACATGACCTAATTTAACAGGATAAACTGAAAAGCTTGTTAAGAGCTTATTTGCGAGCTCTATATATAACATGCATATATATATATATTCAAGCAGATTACTAATTTACAGTTTTGAAGCTTGATTTGGTTGCTTGGGGGGGGGGGGGGTCACAAAAAATTCAAAAACCGAGCTCTATATATAACATGCATATATATATATATTCAAGCAGATTACTAATTTACAGTTTTAAAGCTTGACTTGGTTGCTTGGGGGGTCACAAAAAATTTAAAAACCAAAAATGCTAAGACTAGAATTAATCCAAAGACCTTATATTCCAAAGTCTGTCTATTTAACACTGCAGCAAATTATGCAGAGAAAATAAACGAATTGATTTTCTTTTCAGGACTTCATAAGAAGCTCAACCATAAGAGATTAAAAAAATGGAAGTGATCCAATGATCTTATATTGCAAAGTCTGTTTTAATGCCACTGCACTACAGCAAGCGGAATGAGAAGCTTATTAATCCAAGATAATTGATTTCTCTATAGAATGTTCAAATTTATCTTAATGTCATAAAATCCAGAATTTATTTCGGTGCCTTTTTATTTATTTATTTTTTTGGAAAGGCTATAAGAAATTTACAAAAAAATCTTAACATTTTATTTACAATAATGAATAACTGAAATACAGGCTTATTATATACCTGTATCAATATATGTAATATATAGGGTATATGAGCACAGACTTTCACATGACACCACTCTCCACTCTATTCATAACACTGATATATTTGAACACATGTTGAAAACATAAACAATCAACAATATATGTATTTCATGCTAAACCAGCAATTTTCAGTTGGTACAGATTACCATCTCTACACATATATGCTATAAGTGCTCAGATATATATTAAGATAGCCAATCCTCATACTTTAATGGACAGGCTTCAATCCATTCCACACTCCAACTTTTCAACCATCCATCCAATTGAAAATCTGATGATGGAATGCTCAAAGGCCATCCTGAGGCCAAGATTCTCATCACCCACATGTTGACCTAAAGTCAATCTGACCCCTCATGAATAACATCTTGTGGAGGGATGTAATCATAAATTTATGATCAAGGTCATGTGAAAAAGATTCTATAAGATCCCCAAGATGCACATCATGCTAAACCAGCATTTATCAATTGGCCCAGATCACAATCTCTTACACATATCTTTATCATTGTTCAGTACATAAATATAGATAGCAAATTAGTAAAGTTTAATTAATAAAAATTAAATGTGCTGCTCTCACAACTTTGACACAAATCACTGATGAAAGTGTATTAATAATTTTTATTAGTCATTTATTAGACTAGAGATTATCCAAGAATGAATAATATTTCTATAGTGTAATTTTCAATAAACCACTCTCACACAAAATAGGAACTAATTTCTATCCACTTTTAACACTTTGTGGAGGGATGTAATCTCTAGTCTAATGAATGACGAAGAAAAATTATTAATATACTTTCATTAATTGATTTGTGTCAGGGGCAGAACATTTGTCTCTTATCAAATAAACTAGTAATTTGTGATCTACATATATATCCTGAACAACGATAAAGATATGGGTAAGAGATTGTAACCTGGGCCAACTGATCTTTTTCACATGTCTTTGATCATAAGCTTATGGTTATACCATTCCACAAGGTGTTAAAAGCAGATAGAAACCAGTCCGTACTTTGCTTGAGAGTGGTGTAGTGAAAATTACACTACAGAAATATTATTCATTATTGAATAATCTCTGCTTTAATGAATGAGCAATAAAAATTATTAGTTTGACTTAAGAGTATTGTAAACCATGTACAGATTCATCACAGCAAGATTTGCACGTGAGAAGAAGTTCATTTAATTTCAAGCAATTAAGCAACCAGACAACCTCAGACCAGATCCTATTTGAGCAATGTGCTTGTGTTTAGGAGTGCAGTGTTTTATTTGTTCTTATTGCCAGCTACACTGATTTGAAAACTTTCAGATTAGAAATATGCATCCCATTCTATACCTGATATGGGTAATTAATTAGTAATGTTAATTATCCACTTATTAATCATAAATTTTCTTTTATAATTGAAAGGAGAAATCAAATGCTTGATTCTCCTTTTGAGAATTTATTATCAGTCATTTTGAAAAATGTATTTTCTAAAATTATTGCTCATGCCCTACCTAAATTTCTTATGCAGATAGTGAATACATGCATGTCAAAACATTATGCTTTCCAGAGCCATGACGTTTTGAAAATTCACAATTTCAGCCCAATGTTATTCTAAAGAATGCTTGCCTGATGCAATTATAATGAAGGTTAATTTACAAGGGGTTTATGATTTTATGAATCTCTAAGTGTTAATTTAAGTTTTATTTTCTGCTGTTTGGCAATAATTACTTTTTGACTAATAGTATCACAATTATCTACCAATGTATATCATCATCAACCATTATCAATACACTGCAGGATGAAAGTCTCTCCAAGTTCAATCCATCTTCTCCGATCTTTAGCTTCTCTTCTCCACATCACCCCTGCATACTTTATTATTTCATCCATCCATCCCCCATGTGGTTTCTTTCTGGGTCTTTTACAATCTCTTGGAGTCCAGTTTAAGATTTCAATTGTCCATCTATTATCCTTTCTATATAGCTACTATAATTTCACTTGAATTTAGAGGATCAAGAAAACTTGGATAAGATTCCACATTGTCTCCTATATTCTTTACTAAGGATATTAAAAGATATTTACTAAAATGGAAAAAATATATGGTTTATTTTCTGGCTTTATTGAAATATAAAATACAATAGTTCTTGATAATTTGTTTGTCTATATGCAGGTAAATGATAAATCATTATTGTTAAAAGCCATGTTAACAGATTTGCTAAGATCTTGAATCTCATTTTTTTGAATTGTTATTTAACAGTAAATATATTTAAGACAGTGTTATATATATATTAATTAAAAATGCCAATACTTAAACAATATCAATATCAATAACAATCAATAATCTCAATCTATTGTTAAAACAATCTCCTTTTAACCATTTTATGGTGTAATATGTTTATGTAGACACTAAAGATTGTGACTTGAGTACAGAGGGTCTATATAAACATATTAGACTATAAATAGAAGTGGATTTCCACCTTTATTGTTAAAAGGAGATAACCTTGACAACAGATTGAGATTGTTATAGATATTAAGTGTTGACTGCTTTCAATGAATTTACATTTGAGCATTATTAGTAGTCATAACAAAATATTGTATTAAGTAAACTGATATAAAAACTAAGCCAATTAAAATAATAGTATATTGGAATATTTTAATATGATTATCTTTGATCTATATATTAAAGTACTGAATTCTTTTGTTAAAGCATCTGTCCATCTAAGATGAAAATGTGTCAAACAAACACATCTATATTTATGTAAAGACCATCATCCTATCATTGATAATCTCTTCCATAATTACCTCCAATATCATAATGCTTTTTCAAATAATAATCCTGACTTGATTATTTACTATATATATTATCAATCTTTTTTTTAATTTCTTTTTTAATGCTTTGCATTATATACTTTCATAACACATATAGTACAACTTCTATGTTTTTTTAACTTCCTTTTATTTGTTTATTTAAAACATGTTAACAAAAATCGTAAAGAAACTTATATACATTATAAACAAGAAGACAGATTCATTGGTAAAATCCTTTAATTCTGTCACAAAAATCGTAAAGAAACTTATATACATTATAAACAAGAAGACAGATTCATTGGTAAAATCCTTTAATTCTGTCACTATGGACATAAATTTGAACATTTCTATAAGGTTTGTACGATAGCAGCAATTCCCTCCAATCAGTGGTAAGGATATGAAATGGTGATCATGTGTATGTTTTAATGGTTTAGAAGGTTTGTAGTTTGCGTTTACCCACATTTACACAGATCCATGGTGATAAATTCCATTTACGAAGCAAATAAGTAGAATGACCACAGATTGTTCTAAATCCATTAAGGAGACTCTAAATTACATATAGAAAGATCAAATCCAGTTGTCATAACTGTTAAATTAAAAAAAGAAAATTGTTTAGATTTTTGGTTGAATATTCAAAAATGGCATGTTGATTTGAAAAGTTTTAGGTGATCAAACTATATCTTGAGTTATTGGCAAATCCAATTCTGCTCAACAGGTTCTTAAACATTTTCTGTGAAGTAATTTCTCTTCTAATATCCAATGAAGAAATATGTAAAAAAAAATAAAAATAACCACTGCAAAAGAGTAGACTTAGGTATATCATTAATATTTCTCATGATAATATTTAATTCACTATCTAAAAGTTTAGTGTGAGATATTTTTTTCTAAATAAGGTCACAATAATGCTTAAAGAAACTTTCTATAAAGTACTTGCATGCCAACACCAAGCAGTATCGTCTATCTTTCCAAGGATGTTTACATCTAGAATTTAATTTTGATCACTATGATCCAAAGTTACTCCTAAACAGCATAGAATATGATTGTGCTTCAGTCTATTATTCCAAAAGATTATATCCATATTACAAGATGATTCCCTATTGTTTAGATGAAAAATTGAATATTCTGTTTTCATTGGCTAATCCCAATTTTTGAAAAAGATTCCCAGTCTTGTCATATTCATATTACTGTATTTCATTTTCCTATGATTATGAGAACACCATAAGTTCTCAAAAGTGCTAAGCCATATTTAATTTATAGAAATAACAAGCTTCTTTATACATGTATATAAGCACACTTACTACATTCCGTATAGAAGTATAAACAGTTAACATCATTACATATTCATATTAAGAGATTTCTCTATTCAGAAGAGGACCTCTTATGAAAAGTTAAGGCAATACTGTCACACAGATGAATTTCCTGCATCTCCGAATCTGGAAGATCACATAAATAAAGTTGAAACAAATATATATTTTTATTTAACATCAGTTTTCATTTCAAATGCTTCAGATTTTCCACCCAATGTAATAACACTTCATAAATAAACTTCATGGGGAAAAAAACTTAAATTCAAACAGTTCCATAGATACATTCAATTAAATCAGTCAAATGTGTAACCAATTCAATGGAAATACCATGTTACCCTGAAAACAAGATTGGGTCATATATTGATTTTGATTTGGATGCTGTGGGGATTAGTAAAGGCATTGGATGAGAGAGTCTGAGCTTTGGAAATACCACAAAGCCTAGTTCCTAGTCCTTAGGAGGGGGGGCTGGGACATGGGTGCTGCAGTGATTAGTACAGGTTTTCACTTTCTCATCTGAATGGTGGGGATGATGTGAATCTTGGCAGCTGTGATTTATCTAGTTGCCATTAAGATCAGGGGTTACTTAGTAAACTATGAGAGAAGCTATGAATGGCAAGATATATGCATATACAATTCAAAGTTTTTCTGTTGACTCGGTAAATCAAGTTCTGCATTGTAAATCATAGTTTGAATCTTGTATATCACTACATATAACATGTAAATTCAAAGATTAATATTATGTTAATAAATCATATTTTGAGAAAAAAAAGACACTTTATGGTTTATTTTCAGGGGAGGTCTTATTTTTTCATGTGCAAAAATCTACATGAGTACAAAAATATACATGTATTCATACGTCTTTGTGTTTCAATGCATGAATGACATTTGTCCATCTTAGCCAAAAATGTTAAGTAGAGCTTATATTACGAGCATCCTGAAATAGATTAAGGGATTAGATTGCAATGGCTTATTTTTCAGATTAGGTCTTATTTTTGGGAAAACACAGTAATATAAATCACCTTCTTGTTTCTAATTTTCCTAGAAGCCAAAATCATATCTATAATTCTTAATTCCTATAATCGTATTGTCTCTGATAATTATTCACCTATGATTAAAAGCAAACTACTCTATAAAATCTTTGAAAATACCTTTGCAAATATGATATTCCACAATAATTACTGTCATATTTTAAATCATCTCCATCATCAGGGGCTGCGGCATTTCCATGTTTCATATTACAAAGAGCTACTTTAATTTTATACTAAATTGCTCAAGAAATCCAAGTGCTGTTCAAGCATTTGTGAGGCAAGCAAATACTGGATGAGGTTTAGCCTCCTTTTTTTCTGTTGAATCATTCAAAGAATCTTTGATTCTTTCAAGAACCTCTCAACTATTGAACTAACAGTTTAGGAAAAATTATATGTATATTTAAGACCATTTCTCTTTATATTTAACATCTTAATCATCTACATTTCAAAAATACACTTTAAAAAAATTAAATAAACAATGGTAGAGAAACGAGATGCAGCACATGTTTAAAAAACATCCATAAATTACTCTTTGAAATCTTACATGGATTAGAAATATGCTATATTTAATGATAACAAATTAGTGAAAATTTAAAGTTAAATCAAAGATAAAGAGTCATGTTTTATAATGTAGTCTTACCCGTTCTTCCGAGTGCTCAGCTCGAGAGTCGGCTTCAGCAACTCTCTGCTCCAATTCATGTAACTACAAAGAAAAACAAAGAGTATTAATTAGATATGCAATCACAAAAGTAAACATATGTGAATTCTCTGCTCAAAAGCTGATTCAGTTAATCAAAGCAATAAAATACACAATTAAACAGTTGCACTCTTAATCCCCTCCTATTTAGTTGTTACATTTAATGCAATTTAATCTTATATTTATTCAGTGTGTTCCTGCTCAGTAGCAAAATAGTAGATTTAAGATATATCACATGACCTCATACGTATTTAAATATCGAATTTAAATTTGCATAAGTTTGTTCATCTGTATAAACAAAGTGGTTTCTTTCTTCTTGACAATCTAAAACTGAGTATGCTTTGAGTGAAGTGCACTCAGATTTAGATTATAAAGAAAAAAGAAGCCACTTCATTATGCAAATGAACTAACATATGCAAATTTTCATTACAAATGCAAATGAAGGAAAAAACCAATATTAAATATAAAACTGTTAATGGCTATTAAAATGTACACAACACATGATATCTGAAAATAAATTACCTGAGATTGTAAATAGAACTTCTCTAATGAATAGAGATTAATAAAGCCAGAAGTTCATTTTAAATAGAAAAGATTCAAAAACAAAGAACCACATAAATAATTACTATAGGTGTTTATACTCTACAACAGATTACTAACGTTGAAATATCAAAAGAAACTTTCACCATTAAATTTCATATATACATAAAAGTGCTTTTAGTTTGAATGCAGAAAACACTGATGCAAACTGAAGAAATTATTAATATACAGAACTGAAAATTTTTCACAAATTAAAAATATTGTCAAGTCTTCACCAACTGTTTAGAAATCTTGATGGAACATAAAAAAATTCTTAGTTATATTAAAGAAAATAGTCCATTTTTAAAGTGTGATTTCAAAATTAAATACACTAGACACCCCCGCCAATTTTTTCAAAATTCATGGATTTAATAATCCATGCTTTGGAAAATATATATATTCCATGTGTCAAAGCATCGGCCAGGAAGCGAACCCACGAACCTGGGACAACTGCTTGTAAGGCAGCTGTGCTGATCACTCAGCCACCAACGCTTGATGAAAAATATATATTAAATGAAAAATTTAAAAAATTGGAAATTTATAGCTTTCATATGTACTTCTTTTTACAAAAAAGCAGCAGCCATTTTCTTTTTTCATGTACCACTGCAGCTCTTTGCACTCATTATGACTGATATGATATACAAAATTAAAATTTCTTTTGATCTCAAAGTCCAATGTTAGGGATTAAGCAAATCTGCTAAGCTTAAAAGAGGTCACATAATGCTTCATTTACTCATTAAAATGAAAATAATCATTTGAAATATATATAATATATGTTAAAGCTAGATGGATATTCGGTGAGAATAAAGCGTCAATTCAAAAAGTAGTAAAAAAAAGTGACTTGATGAACGGTTGCATCTATATGAAGACTTCAGCAAAAGATCCACTCAAAGGCATGACATAAAGCCATTTACTGCAAGTAAGTGATTGTTGCATAAATTCAGAAATCAATATGAATTTAAGAATATCTAACTACATTCATATTCCTACTCGTGTAGATTTGAATAGACTACATATGTAATTAAATTACTCTTCTAAATTATTACCCTATTGCCATTTTTTTTATTGCATTATTTTATCATCACTTTTTGTCAACATATTAATAATTATACCTTAATTGAATAGTTATTATAGGTATATATATATGCACATACTATAAAGTCACATTGTAAATCCATACTTTTAATACTCAGATGATGAATTGAAACCAAATGGCCCAGATAAAGCAGGCCGACTGTATAAAATGACTACTAAAAAGTTTTATTTCAGAAATTTATTTACATTTTAAAGCATCAAATTTAATCGCAAAAATTATGTTCAAAAAATAATAGAAGAAAGCCTACATTTGGAGTAGTAGTATTCTCTGCTCTTCTGCAGGAATTACTGGCTGATCACTAACAGTGGTAGCACAGGAGTCACATTTACAGCTACATCTTTTTCTTTTCTTTTCTTTTTTTAAGCAGAAAAAATATTGGCGAGGAAAGTCTTTGTACACGACTTTTTTAAAAATTCACAAACTTTAAACTTTGTATTTGTTTAATATTCATATCTTTTTTATATATTTTAAGTAAATGTATGTACAATACAGTAAAATCATCATGATAAAATGATAGTATATTCACTGTTATGCCCACAACCCAGGTTTAAATCCTGAATGATTAAAAGTTTGAAAATTTTTTCAGTTGCCCATTGGACTTAGGGTAATTGGCTCATAAACCACCTTAGTTAATGCCCCAATGATGGTCAAAAATGATTATCTACTTTTTCTTCAATAGAGAACAAACAGTAATGAAAAATCGCTTAAAGATGACTCACCACTTGATAATTGGCATGGGGAACTATAGAAAAAAATAATATTCTTCTATAATAGAATTAAGGAAATTTTACATTTTAGATACTACTTAAGCACTTACAAAACTACATTGCAATCATTAGAAATCTATCAAAAAGATAGTCCTGACTCATCAATTCAAAATTCTCTTTTCTATTCAGTGCTCTTTTAGATATTCATATATATTGTCTTTTACTTAATAAATTCTTTACTTTCAGCTCATCTTACTTTCCAAAGATTATTTCAAAATATCTTTTATAAATTGTCTTTGTCTAATCAATTTATTTTCCAGTTCGTAAAGCACAATAATTTATTTGCAACAATATTAATCAAATATTATTAATGTTATTCTTATAAAAATGTGGTTCTCGTTTCATCTTTATATTTGCTCACCATGCAATTTTTCTGAAACCAATTAATCCTGAAGAAGAAAAATATCTTACACTAACGGATGGACGGTTGAAGAGTTGGACGGTGGAGTGGATTGAAGCCTATCCATTAAACTATGAGGATAGTCTATCTTAATATATATCTGAGCACTTATACTATATATGTGTGTAAAGATGATAGTCTGGACCAACTGATGATTGCTGGTTTAGCATGAAATACGTATATTGGTGATTATTTATCTTTTCAGCATATATGTGTTTAGGTGTATCAGTGTTATTAGATAGAGTGGAGAGAGGTGGGTGGTGTGAAAGTCTGTGTTCATATACCCTATATTACATATATATGTAGCCACAGGTATATAACAAGCCTGTGTTTCAGTTATTAACGAATGTAAAAAAATTCAAGATAAGATATGATGATTATTTTTCTTTTACCACACTCATTTCAATGAATGACTTTAATCCTTCTGTTTCACATAGATTTATTTGGTATAACAGAATGTTATCATGTATAACAAGGGCACTAATTTGTCACATAGTCTCATCCACAATTAAAACTTAATCTCAATATACACTGTATATAAAAATCCAAGATATCTGTTTCAATAAACCTTAATGAAATCCATTCAATACATCATCATATATATTTAATATTAACGTTTATATTAGAAAAATTAAGAATGATGTTGTTCTATGTATCGATTCTTATGATTGTCACCACCCAGAAATCATGCATATATATGTAAATACATGAAAGCAGTCAGCACGTAAATAATACCAATATCAATAGTAATCAACAATCTTAATCTGTTGTCAAGGCAACCTCCTTTTTACAATAAAAGTGGATATCCACCTTTATCTATGGTCCAATATGTTTATATATATATATGTAAATTAACAATATATTATTATTTATATTGAGGCTGTAAAAAAGGAGCATTACTAAAGCCTATGATATAGCTTTAAAAAAAATATTAAAATTAATAAGAAAAAGGAAACAATGAAGTGATAATCATAATACTATTTTTTAAAAAAAAAGAGAAAAAAAACCATTTTAAAATCATACAATAACATAACTTTGATTTAGCTAAAATGAATTAAGCTATAGTTCTTGAGTATATATTTTATTTTAATTAAATCATTTTCTAATTTCATTGACGACTGTCTTTCAAATATCACGTGGTCTCCGATTATTCTAAGATGCAACAAACCTAAAGAATAAAAATGCAAGCATACTCTAATATTTTCCTAATCATAGTTTAGAATTCACTTCCACTTCAAATGTTATTTAATACAAATACTATATCATGTGGTTGTTCGAAGGTATTCATTTATTAATAACATTCTCACAGCGTCTGCGCATTTAGCTTAAGAGGCTGTCATTCTAGAGCATTGTTGTAAAGTGGATAAAAAAAAAAAATCTGACGAGTTTATAAAACAAATACTAAGCAGGAACGATTTATATTTTTAATAGATTTTGAATATCGCTCTGCATGATTTAATGCTAACAAGATTAACAATGTGTGAAGTATTTTTTAAAACGCATGCCATTGCAGACGAAAGGGAAAAACTAAATAGGATAAGTAGTTGTCATCATTATCATGAGAAGCCATTAGTTCTCTCCATATAGTACAAAATGATCTCATCTCTACAGCTTCATCCATCTTTACAAAAAATCTGAGTAAATGCAAACTATTTTCACACTATTATTTAACATCATCCATCCATATTTTACAAGGTGCCTTGATTAAAACCAAAGAATACGTTTTTTTCTCGTGTATATAATAGAAGCATATATTTCATATATGTAGTTAATTAGAATTTTTTGTTAATATTGCACAAATAAGTGTGTTTGCAAGGCAACTGACGTTTGATAATTTATAAAAAGTGTTCAGAAAAGACTGTCAAAATTGCTTCAGCTTTAGAATAGAATTATTATATCCTGCTTTTGCTTTTATGGTTCTATAATCATTGCTGGACATGGATTAGTCAATATCAGTGTTACATGCATGGTTTTGAACAGAGCTAAAATGGCAATTTCTATTTAAATTTTTTACTCTAATACTTAAATATCATATGATCTTCTAAGCAATCAATCATCATTATCATCATCAACCATTATCAATCCACTGCAGGATGAAGGTCTCTCCAAGTTCAATCCATCTTTTCCTATCGTTAGCTTCTCTTCTCCACATCACCCCTGCACATTTTCTTATTTCATCCATCCATCTCACATGTGGTCTCTTTCTGGGTCTTTTACAATCTCATGAAATCCAGTTTAAAATTTCAATTGTCCATCTATTATCATCTCTTCTAACAATATGTCCAGCACAACTCCACTACATTCTTTTACTTTTTTCAAACAAAGAAGTATGGAGAGATGCATGTTGGGAGTAACAAAAAGAGATCGAAAACGCAATGTATAGGTAAGGCAACAAACAGGTGTTACTGACCTCATTGAAATCAATCATATGATTATTAATATATTTAAATGTGCTGAGATGCAGTTAAAGGTGAAGCTAAAGTGTGAATTATAATACTTAAGTGGCTTAGCGCTTTTAAAGAATTTCTATATCCTCATAATCATAGCTAAAGGATTATCTGTGAAAGGATGAAACATATATAGATAACAGATATTTAAAAATATGCAAATTTATGAATTACAGAATTCATTTGTTAGAGGAAAGCATGATTCTTTTCAGTTTTTGGCATGATGTTATTAGCTATATACAAGACTTTCTTGATCTTACCTTTGGCGTTATGTCGTTTCCCATTCGTGCAATAGAAGCAGAGGTGGGTCAAAAGCATTTAAATATATTATTGTTCGTTTAAGGGAAGTTTTTGTTTCCTTATTATCATATGATGATCGATAATAGTGCTGGGCATATTTTTGAGTTTTAAGACCTCGTGAGTGATTATTAACACCGACGATTGTTAAATATAAAAGATAACCGAGGCTTCTAATTTTCATGGATTTTATAGCACAGCAGAGGGAACGTTTATTTCTCACTTGAGAATTGAATCGGCAAATTACTCTATTAATGATCCATCTGTCAAAGTTAGAATAGCTTAATTATATTCTTCTTATGACAAATGTCAAGCTTTTTTTTTTAAAAATTTAAACAAAAAAAATTGACAATCATAAAAATGAACGTCATTTGACAACCCTTAATAATAAGAATTATTTTGTTTTTAAGCATCTAAGAAAATCATTTATTTCACTTTTAGCTTAAAAAAATACGTAACCTGTATTTAAATTAATACACTGTACAGGCTTACACCTGCACATACAGATATATATGTAAGAAATTCGAACTCAGACTTTCACACAACCTCAACTCTCCAAGCCATCTCATATTTCTGACCCACCTGATCACACACATGTTGTTTTGTGATAACATATATACAAGGAATATATATATATAAAGAAATCATGATACAGAAGTAATTTACTAATTGTTGCACTTATAAATTAAGTATCAAATCCATATCAGGTTCTAATCTAGATAACCAACTAAGATTGGTTAGAAAATAGATATCTAGTTGAGCTGAATGAAAAAATGAAATAAGGATAGAAAAAAATCACAAATCCTAACCATTCAGCAACTAATAAGCCTGTAGACTAATGCATTTCTTTTATTGTCGTTATAAGAAGATTATAATCTGCAGTGAGTTATTTAAAGGCTCTTTTACCTTTCAGCAAATATAAAAATAATTGCATAATTGTTTTTTTGTTGTTGTTGTTGTTGACATTTTCAACAAATTTATTCATAGCCAATAAACATCACATGACCGCCACCTCTTATGCTTGGGTATAACTGTTGTTAAAACAGGCAAAACTCACTATACGTATGCCGCACACCGCAAACTAGAGAAATCAATGGATATCAGAAGGCTTGTGCATAAAATCCATATCTAGTGCCTACGCATCCAATATCCCCAGACTAGTTTCTGGCTTGTGGCCTTCATCAGTGAGGAGCCTTGAATCTGAGAGCACTGCATCTAGATCTTAGGATCTAATGCAACTCTCCAGCAACCACCTTTTATCTCCATTTAACTGGGTTCAGACCCATATGACTATATAAGCTAATGGGCTTGGATTGAAAACATTAAGGTGTTTTCATTCTCATAGTTTTATAGTTAAGTAGAGATAAAAGGTGGCTGCTGAAGGGTTGCATTCGATCCTAAGATCTATGTGCAGTGCTCTCAGATCCAAGGCTCCTCACTGATGAAGGCCACAAGCCAGAAACGAGTCTGTGGATATTGGATGAGTAGGCACTAGATGGGGATTTTATGCACAAGCCTTCTGGCATCCATTGATTACTCTAGCTTGCTGTGTGTCGCATACGTATAGTGAGTTTTGCAAATTTATTCATGACATATGCAGTATGATATGTTTCTGTAAATTCTTGCAATTGTTAAATTCAAATTATAATTTTTCTTTATAATGTTCATTTTGGACTACAAACTATATATATATTGGACTATTTTAATCACCAATGGCTTAAGAAAAAATTAACTTTATTTAAATATTCCAAATACATTCAATTGTTAGTAATAGCACACAGGTTAGTATATGCACAACGTTTTGAGAGATGTTATTTTCCTATCTTCTTCGGGTGATGCTGGCCTGACCAGTGACAACACTAGCATAGGAATCAAACCTGGACCCTTAGATTCTTGAATATTTAATTTTAAGATAACACTCTAACCAACTGAGCCATCCTGCCAAAAGCAACAGTCATTAGAAACTCCATATACTTATTTATAAGGTTCCTCTTGATTTCTCCACAGCTAAATTACCACCATCACAAACCTTCAGGAAAACACTATATATATATATCATTTCTTATAGTTATTTTCCAGTAAATTATACAAACATAATGTTGTCAAAAAAATTATGAACTCATAATCAATCGAAATAAATCAAAATAAAAAACAACTCATTGACATACAACTTATTTTAATATCATTTCGATTAGATGATATTAAATTAAATTGTATATCAAGGCGCTGTCTTTTATTTTGATTTATTTCGGTTGGCTGAGAATATATATTACCGGCAAAAAAGTTTTTATTTTTTAGACAGCAAAATTGAATTATAATCAGAATGCAAATCTTAAAAAATCAAAAGTTGAAAGATTTTAAGGGTAAAAAAAAATTATACAAATCAAGGGTTTATAATTCAAAGATTAGTATAATAACAGATTCAAAATACAAGAAGACATTAACTCATATATAGCCACTTCTTTTTCTCCAAAATAACTCGCAAACTACCTATAATTCCATATGGTTTGAACTATATACACTTGCAAATAGTAAAGATCAGGAAAAATCAACAAAATTAAAATAGCCAAAGATTACGTTAGTAAAATAATTCTGTATCTGAAAGTTAAAAGAAACAAATATAAATATTCCAAGATATATTATTAACAGTGATATATTTTATTTATATAAATATGCCACTTGCAGTAAAATAATAGTTTCAATCCTACATCTCAGAAACATGAATCACTATTTTTGAACAAATTTAATAAAATAAACATTAGAGACCAGGCTTTAGCATCACTGAATAAAAACAAAGCCACTTGGACCTTGGATAATTAGTAGCATCGTTATAATTACACGCCCTGACTCATAAATTTTTTTTTTCATATATATATTACTTTTGAGATAATTATGTAATTTTTAAATATGAAACCAATATGTGTTTATACCTTTCTTGTTCTTTTTTTTTTCTTCATGTGTTTAGTAATAATAATTATAATTCTCAAAACTGTAATAAATATTAATATTTTCTATCAACTAGCAATATAATTGATGTACTCTATGTGATATCAATACATTTTGGGTTCAACATATTGTAATGGTACAGGGATTAATACAAAAAGAAGCTGGAGTTACAAAGTCCAACAATTGGGTGCTAATTGTAATGGTACAGAAAAACAGGGGTGAATCTGGAATAATGGAAATAATAATCATCATCATCAACCCCAGTTCAATACAACATATAAAATTAAATAAAAAATGAGCATAAGAATGTGAAAAAAGAGTAATAATCATTCATCATCATGAATGATCAACAATAAAATCAACATCAATCTTGTGATTGGATTTGAAATGGGTCTACTATAGACCAGACTAATTATTTAGCCCTTGCCAGCTTGGGATAGGTTACTTAATCATTAATTTGGATGCACAAAGTTAAGTGCTAACCATCAAAATATATACTGATAAAAACAATAATGCTGGGATACTAAAACATGCTGATTATCATCAATATGCCATTTAATACCATTAATTTACTGGCCAACTATAAACTTAATTTCTAATAAGTATTAAACTAAATAAAATGTATTGCATGAACTTTAAAAGATATCTCCTTTGTGCAAATCCAGGATCATTATCAACTGGATGTCCATAAACACTAAATATAAATGCCTTTTATATAACAGACTGTTATACATGAATCAAGCTCAGGAACAAAAGCCCTAAAACTATTATTGTGAACAAGAGATATACAACACATAATAATTTATAATATTTTATGATTAAATAAATAATGAATTATCAATTTATTAATAACAATTAAGATGAAATTAAGATTTACTGAGTAAGCCATAAATATAGATTTGGTATTCTGATTTTGATTAATATACAATTAGCTATCACATTGTGATTTACAAATACCTCAAAAGGTTACATAAAACACACTTAAATATAAGCACACAGACATGCAGTATAATAATTTTATGAACATATTTGAATTGTCATATAACAATAACAAATATCAATTTTAACATATATATGTTTACTTGACACACATCCATAGGAATTGTCATACAATAATAAAATTGTTTATCCCATTTTAATGATACATAAATAATGAATGATTTAAAAAACACATGTGTGCATGGAAGTGTGTACACATACCGATGTTTACATCATAAGGTATTTTAATTATCAAAATTATTAAAAATATATTTTTCGCAATTAATTCCATATTGAAAGTATACATAAAATTCACACATATGTGTGGATATATAAAAAATATCAATCAGTTATTAATTCTTTCATTATCTAATATAAATATAGGGGACTGGAACAACAACAACAATATTGGCATCAGGATGGGATTTGGGCATTCCATCATTAGATTTTCAATGATATGGATGGCTGAAGAGTTGGAGTAGATTAAAGCCTGTTCACTAAAGTATGAAGATTTGCTATCTTAACATAAACTGAGCACTGATTATACATGTACATGGGAAATGATGATTTGGACCAACTGATGAGTGCTGGTTCAGCACTATAATGGTATACGCCATTACATTAATTTAAAATTAAAATAAATTTTTTTTAAGTTCGCAAATAAAAATAAATTTATTAAAAACTAAAAGCTAAAAAAATTAAAGAGTTGTTCAATATATATATATATATTCGCACAGATGCAAAACTTTAAAAATTATTTTCTTTTTGAAAAAAATATATATTTGAACGTACTTTTTTAGAAAAAAGTATAAGAAAAAGATAAAATATTTTTGTAAATGGAAATGATTGTTTTATAAATTAATTGAAAAGCAAACTAGCCCTTGGGGCTCTTATAGAAAAAATGTCAGTTGAAAGATATAGATAAGAGAACAAAAGAATTAGCTTGACCAATGGAAGCACCAAGCCTCAGCACAGACCAAAAAAGAGACTAGGATTAGTGACATCTTGTTCATTGAATCCAGAGGATGATTATAAAAGGAAAACAATTCAAATTAAAACAGTTCCTGAGTTCCAACTTGATTTTGTAAGAGGTGTGATAATATGCACTTGTCAACCTCTCTCTTATTTAAAAATGAAACGACTGTAATACCAGGATTGAAGCAGCTAAAGCCACCTCCAGTACAACAGACCAGTCTTGCATGAAAGTCTTCGTGGGAATTGGCAGCAGGAACCAGGATTTCTTCTACTGTAAGACATAAACTACAAAATTTAGAAATAATTAAGAACTTTCGTTCAAGCTTTTAAAATTCAGAGCCTAAATTTTAAAATGAACTCTTATCTAACTTTCAAGTTTTCAAATTGATAATTAATGTTTAAATTTTATATATTTAAGTTTGCTAAAAATCATTTCCTTTTTTTTTATTAATATTGTATAAATTACTAAATGCATTAAATTTAAGTTGGACATAGACGCTTGCATGGATTCGTCACATTTAATTATGTTTTTTTTGTTTTCATATTTGATTAAAATATATAGACATTCGATAAATAATGATATCTTACATTGAATATCTAAAATGTATTTATTCGGATATCTTTTTTAGTTATTGGTGTCAATGCAGCATCTTATGATGAATGCCATTGGGTTTCTTGTGAATTCCCTCTGCAATTACATCAATGACTTTATATTTTGATCATTTATGTTTATTTTGAAATGTTTTTGAGTGTATAATCTATGTAGTCGATCTATGCTCAACATTAAAAAAAAAAACCTTTTATAAAATTCATCTGTGCGAAATTATATAAATGTTAAACTTAAGTCGGGCATGAATGGCTATATAGATTTGTAAAATTATATTAATTAGGGGAGGGTAATCTTAGGTTATTTGTTTCATAGTTAAATTAGGTCAATCGATTGGATATATTGGTGTAATTAGTAGATGTAGCACGAGTTTCGCTATGTGCAGAATTGCAGTATATGCCGCACACCCCTGTTTGCCTATGGAATGGGATAGTAAGACGAAAGACGCAGTCCCTTCCTATGGAGTTTTTTTTATTGTCTTCTCTAACCATGCTGTTCAGATATACATTCCTGACAGTACGGTATTTTTTGTGCTGTCGTATTTTCATGCTACATTGAATACATCAAAATATCAGATGGATTGACACCGGTTTGATTGCGAACTTTTGGCCTAAAGTTAAATAAGGATAGAATATTTTCTTTTCAAATGCAAATCTATGTAGTTTATTCATACTTGACAATCTTAAAATAAATATAAAATTCATCTGTGTGGATGATTTAAAATTTTAAAATAATTTAAATTAAAGAATATTAAAATCTAAAATAATAGATGTTATTCCTCAAATTCTAAAATAATTATATCTGTGCATAAATAAATGTTGTTTGTGTGTTAATTACTGGCAGTAGCTGTTATTTTTTTATATTCAAGATACAAATTAAACATAAGTTATAAGCAAAGTTATATAATATTATCTCTGCATCTCCAGTGAGCTAGTGGCATTGGGCTAACGGTCTAAATATAAAATAAGTTGGATCTTTAACAGCGCATATCTGCCTACTCTATAAATTTTATAGGTTCAAATGCCTAGATGGCACCCTTATAGTGCAGATACGATAAGACTGTAAACATCATCCACTCCGACCGTTATAGCACAAAACATATATATTGGTGATTATTTATCTTTTCTACATGTATGTGGTCATGTATGTCAGTGGTATGAGATAGTGTGGATAGTTGAAGGGTACTTGAAAGTCTGTCCCCCTATATTTACAATTAAGCTCCAAGTATATGAAGAATACCTGTATTTCAAGTATTTCCATTATGTAAAGATAAACAAAAAAAAAGTTTTTCTTTTTTCTTTTTTTTAAAAAAATTATATTAAATCTTTGATGGTCCTAAAGAAAGTTTTTTTTTGCTTTTTTTAAAAAAATAATATCCCATCTTTGACAGGTTACTCTTGATTAATTATAAACATCTTTTTTAAAAAAATACTCCAAATCTTTTGTTTTCCAATCTAAAAAGACTGTTGGAGTTTTTTTTCAAAATAAAATTGTCTATGAATCAATCCTTTGTTTTTTTAGACTTTTAATTCAAACAAAATTTATTTATTTGTTTTACTTTTAAGTTATAAATTTTAAATGACATTTTCACTCAAGAAATAATTTAAAATAACTCATTAGTTGTATTTTATATATATGACACTGTACATACCATACATTTATCTGTGCTTATATAGATGAAACAGTATACATATCAACTAATTCTTCAGAAAGCTGATGGACTCTTGGTAAGGTGATCCCTTTTAACTAGTTAAGTGGTTACAATGATAATGCAGTGCAGTGGTGGTGCTTCTTTAAAATTTTGTGTTCTTTTTAAAATTACATGAAAACTACAAGCAAGACATCAACAGAATTCCCAAAATTTGTTTCCTTATAAATTTGTCTGCTTACTGGTATCAATTTTTTTTAAAAATCTGAAAAATATTGGATTTTTTATGAATATTTTTGTGGATACCTTCATTTATTTTTTTTATTTTTTCCTTAGTTTATTAGTTTTCATGTAGAAAATAAAAGCAGAAATTTTTAAATGGCCAAAGTACCTACTAAAGCCAATTAAAAATGCAATGATAATTCAAATTTGGACTTCAAAATGTAATCTGAATATCAGGTTGTAAGTATTAAAACTTTTATTTTTTAATTATTTGAATAGTAAATTTTTAAAAATTACTGGATAAATGGTATGTTTGTGTTTATATTGGTGTCTGAGTAATATATATAATTTATATCATTTATGCTCTTTATTATACATAAATAAATTTAAACATTTGTATTCAAATACAACAAATATAATTTATGTAATTTTGAGGCTCTGATCTAAGATTAGGCAACGTATTTTGTAGACAATGATTTTCAAAAGGTTTAATAATTTATACTGTTTATTTTACTATATTTATTACTATGTTTATAATTAACTGTCTTTAGGTTTGCAATTGCAGGTTTGTGTTTATATATATATATTGAAACAGATATTCCTGTCCTCCTATCTGTTTCACCTGTTATGTCTCCATAGACACATCTATGCCGGTTTTAAACATTCTTTAGTGCAATTGTATATGTATCCACACAGTGGTATATGCCTTTACACAGCTGTATATATGTTTACACAGTTGTATATATATCCACACAGCGATATATTCATTTACACAGTTATATATGTAATCACAGTTTTATATGCATTCAAACAGTTGTATGTTTATTGTCACACATACAAGCACCTATAAATGATAGTGATATTAATTTTTGTATAGATATATTGCAGCATTTATATAAATAATATATTGTATAAGGGTTATTTTGTTTAGAAAATGTAGCTAAATATTCTTTAGCTAGTTTGGTTTAAATGAATTATCAATTACATGCGAAATTCACAGATTGGTAATAAAACGATTTAGAATAATTTGCAGGTAGGATCAGATGGTCCCTAGGTTATTGACATTGTTCTAGAGCTCATTACAAATTCATTACGATTGTAATGAATTTCTTTTCCCAGATCAAGCCAGTAAAAGTTTGGGCAACAAGATAAAAAAAGATCAGAGTCAAAAGAGACCGACTGCTGTAAAACTTAGAGGAAGTTTGAATTGTGTTTTAAAATAGATAGTCGCTGGTTTTTGATCTAGGGAATATAAATATTGCACATTTTTTAAGTTAACATTATTCTTTAGCTTGCTTTCCTGTAAATTATTGTGGAGACCAGAATCCAAAATGATCGAGTAAAATAATATATTTACTGGCTTTTTAGCCAGATGGCTACTCTCAGTTCCTCTAAACATACCTTTGAATAGACTTTCCAGCAACCTGCATGGAGAATATGAAAAAATTTAACCTATCTGAAAGGCCACTGAAGATTATGATGCTGTCAGACACCCTACTCCAGCCACTATCATTGATATACGCTTCAAGTCCAACCAAGGAGGCAGAGAGATGGTAATAATTTTAAAAACTGCAGTATGAACTTTAATCTATAAATTCTTATAACACTTTAAAAAGAACGTTCTATCTAAATTATCAAAACTTTTTAATTTTTACCCTCTTATAAAAAGAAACTATCAATCTGTGTAACTTTATATATAATGTAAAAGAAAAAAAAATCACTTTAATTTTATAAACTGCTGAAATCTTTTATGAATTAAAAGTTTTCATATTTTTTTATACTCATTAAATGTCCGAAATTTATTCTCTTCAATTCCTACAAACTAACGGTCTTGCCTAATTTCAGTAATTTTAATATTTTGTTTAAATGCATTTTGTTATGTTTAATATGTGATAATATGCTCAGATTTCGAGGCAATGAAACTAAGTAAGTAATTTATAAAGGAGATAATTGTAATCTTCACTTAGACATTTTAAAAGCATTGTTTATTTTATTGAATCATTGTTTCGAAATTATAATATTGGTAATAAACGAAAGCGCTAACCACTCGTTATTATCATAGTTATATATATATTGTAAAATCGTATTTTTTCAAGGTTTGCTTAACCGATCTTATATTATAACCTTTGATATCTATTAGTTGGAAGGGGATATATATATTGTCTAGAGATGATAAAGTATATTTGCTAATGTTTGTAGTAAGTCCCATCGAATATACTTTCCCTCCTTAATTAAGAATATTTATATGCAGATTCAGGATCTTAACTAGATTATTTTTATGTAGTTTAAGCCCATTTTATTGGCATACTTATAATGCTAATTTTAAGAACTGTTTTGAATTAGCTTGACAGATAAAAGCAATCTGTTTTAGGCGCAATTAATTATATGCATACTTATTGCTTTATATATATATTGTGTGCATTGCGGGTGTGTTTTTATATAGTACACTTATATGTGTTACGTTTTGCTGCCTCTGACAAGGGTTCACGGTAACAAACCGCCCCTTTATTTAGTTCGGGTTATGGCTATCTTCATTAGAACTGGAGCATGCGGACCGAGATTTTTCCTAAAGCCAATCCGACTTCCTGAACGTTATGTTCATATATCAATAACAGCAAACCGTCGGTCTCAGAGCAAACCGAGCATTTCATGCTGAAGCTCTTGAATAATCACTCACTCGCACTGCAAGCTTATTTCTTTAATATTTTATATAGCGCCATAGCACATATATGTGGACCTAATGGTAACCAGTTCTTTTTCCCATAGTAATTAATCATTCAGCTTTAGACTGGAGTTTGAATCTGGGTTATCAGGTTGAATCTGCATGATACTGAGTTTATTTAGTTGCTCATTTAATTAGTATATATAACAGCCATTAAAACTGGCTGTACTCATCATCATCTCTACTAAAGTATCAACTCCTAACTTAAGCAAGTCAAATTCATAAGATGAGCATATTAAATAATTAGGCATGACCACTATAACTCACACACACATGTATTGTAATATGTTTAAAAGGGAACAGATGTTCTTGATAACAGTCCCAACTATTGTAACATGCTTGCTTGTATTGAATACCTTGTGAAGATTATACAATCCCTGCCATTATGATATTTTATGTTAGATCATTTGTTAATGTTTTAATAAATCTTTTTAAATATAAACTGTTGTATATCTTTCTTGCTCAGACTCTAGATCAAGCCAAACCACAGTATCTTATCCAATCCACAGTATATTATTAAATGTCAGAGTTCATTACTCCAATTTCTTAATGAGTTTATATGCTATATGTGTATGCCTGGTAGTTAAGATTAATAGAGTGTTAAGTGTTATATATCACTTATTTAGTTAGGTTAGTAATGACCTTAAGTCTTGTGTTTCTACCTGTTCTATGTCAGCTCGCGGTTAAATGAGAACTGAGTGTAGCCCCAGAAATGTCACCCATAGTGTTAAATTTGGAGTACTGGCAGATGAGTTGGAGTTTGGTCGGATTAGAGGTCTCAACCACCTCACTCCGGTCAGCTTTGGTATATTTTGCTTGGGCTCTGAATTTTGTTGCATGAGTGTACAAATCTGACTGTTACAATACATATATATATATATAAGGTATTATTCAAGCAGTGCAATGTAAAATTTAGAACTGATTATCAAATATGCAGAAATTTTGCAATAGTTATGTATATACCACATGAAATTGTGTGCAGGCAAAGAATCAAATTCTGATTCTTACCCATGTCTTGGTACTCACTCATGCTGTGGAGTCAGTAGTTTTTCTACATCTTGCATCACATTATTTTCAATTCTATAGCTAGAAAATAAGGTATATGCAAATAAATTATATCTGTGGGCCAATAAATATAACAAGCTAGCATCACTGGTGTGCATAAAGAATATAAACATCACTGACGTATACAAAAAATTTAAAATGAAGAGATGAAACTCATTTTATCAGTGCCTACAGACAGTAACCTACAATTTCTAGTTTTAAATAGACAAGAAGCCAATTGCTATGATATTACATATCCATCTTCTGAAAATAATTTGTTTTGTATCTTTTATCAGGATGAATCTTTTTCTTATAGACACCTTTGAGATTTGGTAACTTTTGGGGTACAAGATAAAAATGAAGAATTCATAGGCAACTTATTTTGTAGATTCTGAAGCTATGGATTATCTCAGGTAAGAAGTATTATATATAGTTTGAAAGATAATTTTGTGAGGAATACAAAGAAATTATCAATGAAGATATAATTTAAACTTAGTTAATGATAAATTACAAATTATGAACAAACAATAAAGTAATAATTATGTTAGATGTCAAAATTTCTTTTTTTCCTTATTTTTTAAATGGTAATCATTATTTATCTTAGCCTTATTGTTTTTCTTAGTTTTTCTAGTTTCTATCAATGTAGATCTTTTTGCTCTAACATTATTAAAACTGAAGTTATTATGAAAATTGTGTTTCAAGCCAGTTTTTTTTTAAAATTCAGTATGGCAGCCTAAACATTAACCTAGTTAAAATAGTAGACTGGCTTATTGTCATTTTTGGGAAAGGTATAATCCAGGTAATTGTTGAACTGCAGTGATCTCCTTTCAATCTCTATGCTGTCACATATATATGGGCTAATAAATCATAGAAAAGCTGATCCTGGCTTTTATGTGAATCAAAGGTTTTCGTTATCTTGATTGAAAAAAAGTAAATGACTCTTTTCAATCCACCTTACTTAATCCTTTGAAAAACAACTTTGCAGGATTTTATCAAAATGTTATACAAGCTTTAATTTAAAAAAATTGCTAATTAAAACAGATAGCGGAATTTTATAATTATCAGTATATCTATTGTAACATAAAAACATGCTTGTTTTAATTTTAAAATCAGAATAAAATATTAATTAGCCCTTTTAAAATGTTTAGTTTATAATAATTTTTTTAAATTCAAAATTATTTATCTTTAACTAATATTCCAGTATAATATAGAAAATATCTACAAAAAAATTTTGTCTGTTTATTTCTACTTTATACATACATGTATGTGAACCCACACTATTTATGTTGTATCCCATGAGGCACATAAGTCTCAATATATAGAACTAATCTATCAATGCCATAAATATTAAAGAACTTATATTAAAACCATTTCTTTATTTACACAATCACTGCTTCAACATGTACATGAGTAACTCAAATTAATTGGGGGTCTATCATCTATGTAAAAATAGCAGAATATCTATTTACCAACTATTATAAGGTGGCTAATTAGCTTTACTATGCATTTTTTACCCTTAAAAAATCCTGGTTATTGTTTACAAATTTCAAGGTTTATCTGGATTGATTTGAATCCCAAGTCATCACATGATAAGCAAAGTTACTAAGCACTGTGACATATAAACTTATTATACAAATTCAGTTCAATAAATTATCAGCAAAAAGGATCCCCAAAATACTCCAACTTTGGTACATTCAAAACAATCAACATAAATGTTATACACTCCACTCATTTGACATTTTACATAATTCTATTTTTTTTCCAATGACTTATATTTAAAAATGTGCCAAAATTGTCAGTAATTATAATTAAGTGTAGCACAAATATGTCTCGGTTGATCAGAAGCTAAATTTTAGATTTTATTTCATCAATAAAAATTTAATTCCACATAATAAATGAATCAATGTATACCATTGTATTATTAGCAATTTAACAGGATTTTTCCATGTATTTTTTTTAGAAAAATTTCAGCTATGACATATTGGACAAACTATCAATTATAATTGATACCGTCTAGAAATAGTATTTGTCTGGACCATCTTTAAACAAGAAAATGCTTTTCATTTATTAAATGACATAGATCAGATATAAAATTAAAAGCAATTGAATTTTTGGATTAACGGTGTCTGACAAATGCTAAATAAAATCATTTTAGTTTGCAATGACAATTTTCAATTTATCTACAAACAAAAATACCGAAAATTCACATTAAACTATCAACATATACATCTCAAAGTACTGAAAATTTAATTATTACTATATATATATCCCAGTGCATATCGCTAGCTGAAAATTTAAATACAAAACATCCAAATCACCCTTCCAATTGCTTTTTCAGCAACACCCTCTGTGAATAAATCTAACACTTGGGTGATTTGAACATTATATAAAGGTAACAAGTAAAACAATGAACACAGAAGTGATATGAAATTTTCTTTTTAAATAACTCGCCTATTTGTTGAGATAATATTAGAAACAATTAAGTTAATAAACTATTTCTTTAATCTTAATCCTTGCAATTCAAATCCCTTATATTTATAACATACAGCTGCTTTGACCCACTCTTGCCAACAAAGAGTAGATATACTAAAATGAATAACACATTAATGCATAAAATATGATGGTTATTTGTTATATAGTAATTTAACAGGGATGAAAATAACTGAATGGTTAGCGTTCAAATGTTTTCTAAATTATATTCAACAATATAAACATTATTTTTCAATAGGATACAATATTGTATGATAGGCTGTTAAAGAAAAATCAGATTTTTGAAAAAGTTTGAATTTATACATAATTTTACATTTCACTTCATACATACAAATATAATTTTTATAAAAAATAAATGTATTAAATAACACACCATCAGACATTCTTTGGAAAATATGAATAAAGGCACATTAAAAGATAAATGCTCCCAAAGATGTATTTCATGCCGATTCACCACACATTAGTTGGCCCAAGTCACCATTTCTCAGACTAATTTTATCATGTGTACAGTATTTATCAATAGCAAATTATCACATTTTGATTCACAAGTGTCAAATTTATTCCATCCACAACTTTGATACATTCCATTCTAGATAAATACAGTGATGATTATTGTTAATCATTAATTAAACTAAAGATTATCTCCAGCTCAGAAGTAAACTTTAAACTCTTGTTAAAGATTAATATATATAATTTTTTAATTAAACACGCATTATGCAAATTTCTCTTTTCCATTTAAAGTTTGTTTGGTACTCTTTTGATAGCCAGGCACGGCCTCTTGACGGCATTGTTTTTGTGAAAAAACAATCAAATGTAATGTTACCCGACCAAGACTTTTATTTTATTAATAAAACCAAACAAAAATAAAAAGAAACCTTTTTTTTTGTTAATTTTTAATTTCTTTTTTTAATAAAAATCTTGTTCTAATTTTATTTCCAATACTTATTTTTCTACTATGTCTTTACATTTTTTATGTTATTTTCTTTTTTAAAAAAACTTCATTAATTTTAAGTATTTGTATTAACTTTTTTTTTTTTTTAACAAAATCTTGTTCTACCTTTTTTTGGTTTTTCAAAACAAAATTTAAAAACAATCACACCTCTTTTTTTTTCAAGTCTTATTCTTTTAATGAAATTTTGTTTTCTTTTTTTTTTTTTTTTGGTTTTTGTTTATTCTTCTTTTAAACCAAAAATAACTTTTGTTGTCTTTTTATTTATTAATTTCTGGAAAACAAATCTTTTTTTTAGCATAATAACAGACAGACCACTTGCAAAAATGTTATTCTGGAGCCTTGCAACCAAGTGTTGTTTCAAATCGAACACCTTCGATTACAGGAATGGGACTGACATCGGAATTGCCAAGTATTTTTACATATGTATAGTTTGATTTTTTCGCTGCAGTCGCATTGCTTGTTGTTTGGGAGGACATTATTACTCTGTAAAAATGCCACAGCATCAGCATCTGTGGTTGGCAACTGTCATAATTTTAAAAGGGGATTGTTTTCTTCAGCCATTTTATTTCTCTCATACATTTACTCTTGAAAACATGACTATCTGCATTATATCTGGGAAATCATGTTCAGCCCTGCCCTTTGCTGATGTTTTCCACATTTCAAGTTGTGTAGGGAAGGGTCATGACGGTGTGACAATTTAGTAATTCAGATTGCATGATTTAAGTAGAAATTAAAATACTATGTATTTGACATTTAAAAAATTATGCCCACTTGAAATACAAACATCGTAGCACGATATGATAGCCAACTGTGAATTGTGCGAACTCGCATAAAGTGTCATGAAGCACAAAACAGGCCGTAATATTACTGTGCAATGCCATCAAGTGACCTAAAATGGCTAATACAACAAAAGTGTTGTATTAGCTGTAAGTATGGCCATGTAAATGGCATTTTTGTGTTTTTACACATAAACAATGCCATCAAGCAGCCATGCCTGTCTATCAAAAGAGTACCGTTTGTTTTTATATATGTATTGAATAACCTCTACACCACTATATATTCTTTTGAAAACATATGAATAAAGACAAATGAACCCCAAGATGCATTAAAAATAAACTACCTATTTTATATATTCAAAACACCAAATAGAATAAGTTTTTAGAATATTTGTATTTTTATTATATTTGTATAACTTTGAATCATCAAATTGTAATTTTCCTATTTTGATTGGTCAGTTACTAATCCCTCCTTCTCTCTGCTTAGATCTATAATTCACAACTGTAAAAAGATCTAAGTTCTTGCTGAGGAGATAGTTTACAGGAAGTAGTATTTGTTTTTGTTGCTTTTCTGCAATTAATTTTAATTTCTTTAAATAGAAAAAAAGTATACTCATAAAATTTAAAAAAAAAAACGCATATAGTTTTATTGTTCGGGAGTTCATAAGAAATTCGAGCGCCAGAATCGATCCCAAGACGAACGTACTACCAACTACGTCAAACCGCGCAGGGCATTCGTAAATGAAATTAACACATTTAAGACATTAATATTAAAATCTTATATTATTTATCTCATTTAGCAATTAATTGTTCATAATTGTAGTTTAAACAGTAGTCAATAAAGGGTTAAAATAGGTAGCAGAAAGGAAGGAAATAGTCAAAAATTGTCAAGCGTTGGTGGCCTAGTGGTTAGCATAGCGCCTACCAAGCAGCTGGCCCGGGTTCGCTTCCCGGTCAACGCTATTAATCAAAAATGCAACTTTTAATTTTCCGAACTGACTTACCATAACTTTTTTTTATTATTTTGTAAAGTATCTTTTTTTTTTCTCTCTCACAGATTTGGAAAATTCAATATCGCAGTTAATGCAAACGGTAAATGTCACTAAATATAATTTTTAATAATAAAAGAAAATATTATTAAATGTAAACAATATTCTTAAATAACGATGAAAATGTCTTAAATGTCAGCAGAAGGCTTCAATAACATTTAAGAATGTAAAGATTAAAACATTATTTCAATTTTCTCACCATTTTCTAATTTACTTTATTACCTTGAGTTATTTGGTGCAGCGGTAAAATGTGATAGTTGGACAACTAAAGGCTCCTGAGCCGAAGCACAATTCGTCACACTGACGTTTGAAATCACGCTACTAACATTTTTTTGTTTGTTTGTTTTAATTTAAACTAACTACTAGAGTTTTAGTAAATTTTAAAAAAATTATAATCACACTTTATTTTATAACAATTTAAAAGTAACACTTTTTAATTAGGCAATATTTTTTTTAATGATGACGATTGCTAATTAAGTCCATTATTTAATAATTGATAAATTCTCAGGTAATAACTTATTTATTAAAATGAATACTACACAGAAAATGGTTTCCAAAAACGATTGAATATATAATTCTTAAAAGCCTCAAATGTATTTAAAATTCTTGCCTAATTTTTGGAGACTCTAAAGATTAGGATTAGGCACAACTGGTACATTTTATCAAGTGAATTTGGCATTGGGTGGTTAAACGCTGTAAAAATAATACAATCTCTATAACACCCACATATAAAAATAGAGAGGAAAGATAGGGCAACATTATATAAGTAAACAGGGAGAGATATTAATATATATATATAAGCGAAAAAGGAATAAATATAGCAACACATATATGTAGAGAGAGAAAGATAAACTATTATATATAGTCAAGCGTTGTTAGCCGAGAGGTCAGTGCAGCTGCCTTGCAAGCAGCTGGTGCGGGTTCGCCTCCAGGCCGATGCTATGACTTATGGAAAACTATTATATATAAGTAGGTAGAAAAAGATGGACTAATATATATAAAATCCGAAATATGTTTGGCTACGGAGAAGGAGGTATTTTAATCTGCAAAGCTAGTTAGTTTTTTTTGTTATTATTATTATTAACAAAAGATTATATTTCATTCATTTATTTTCATTAATCAAAGCATACACTCGGATGTAAATTTCGCTTTTTTTAAAAGAAAACATGATACAAACAGTGAGTGAAACTTCATTACTGAAAAGAACAGAATATTTTTGAGATACATTTAAAAAATTTTCTTCTTCAACTACACTGACTTAAACAAGTAATAAAAATGAATTTTATTATCTGTCATTCAAACACGATTTCTTGCTGTTAGATACCTGTAATTTTATTATTATATTAAATTCTAAAAAATTATGCTCTGAATAAGAGAAATCACCATGTCGCAGATCTCTATTATAAAGCAACTAGACAAATGATAGCAAAAGGTGACTCTCTAGCGATTCATTCAGAATATTTAAAAATTATCAGTCATTTAACTCCTTTATTATAAAGTAAAAAAAAAAAACCCACGCACATATATCAGGGGCAATATCTTAATAGTAATAAATTTCTTTAACAAATTTATCAAAGTCTTGGTACAATAGATTATAAGACAAGTTTTTTTTAAGATGCAATATATATTTCCCAATAAAGAACTAATACATAAACAAATATATATATATATATATAATAATTACAGGGTTTGAACTCAGAATTTTTAAATTCATTCATCATCCATTCTATCTCAAGCAATCGATGCACATAACCACATCACACACATGTGAAAAAGATACACGATCCCCAAGGTACATATTTCGTGCAGAAACAGCATTCATCAGTAGGCCCAGATCACCATCTCCCACACATATATACAATCAATGCTCAGTTTATATTAAAATAGCAATTCCTCAAACTTTAATGGGCAGATTTCGATTTTCTCACCCTTCCAACTATTCAACCATACCCTTTATTGAAAAACCAACGATGAAATACTCAAAACACATATTGGTTTGATATTGTAGTCACACCCATGTAAACGTTACATCAATTTAACCCCTCAAATCCAATAAGAGCTTTGGGCATTCCATAGTCAGTTTTTCAATGAAATGGATAGTTGAATAGTTTGATATTGTAATCATACCCATATAGACATTACATCAATCTAACCCCTCAAATTCAATAAGGGCTTTGGGCATTCCATAGTTATTTTTCACTGACATGAATAGTTGAATAGTTGAAAGAGTGACAAGGTCAAAGCCTATCCATTAAAGTTTGGGGAATTGCTATCTTAATATAAACCGAGCACTGACTGTATATCTGTGTGGGAGATTATTGATCTGGACCAAGTAATAAGTGCTAGTTCTGCATAAAATATGTATATTGGGGATCTTTTTTCACATGTGGAGTCATGTGTATTGGTTACTTAGGATGGATTATAAGATGAATAGACTGCAAAATCCTGAGTTCAATTCCCTCTAATTATGTATATAAGAAACATTCAGTATACACAAATTACATACTGTCTTAGAATAAAATAGTTATATATAGTCAACTGATTGAGAAATTATGCTCCACTGTCTTAATGCAACAGAATCACCCACTTGCAGTGGTACCAGGGCAGACCCTAAAGCTAATCATCTATGGATGATGACAAATTTCACTGCTTCTAGACATCAAACTTATTATGAACTCCCAAACAATAAAGATGCTATTATTATTATTAACAGTTATACAATAACGCAAAATATTTAGCTTTTAAGTTTACCACTTTACTATGTCATTACATATATAAGATAAATTAAACACCAAATGGAAAGATTAACTCCTAATTTCTAAGTCCTGGTCACATTAATACAAAGGCTCTCCAGTATTGTTAGTCTGTCCCTAAAAATCCATTGAAGAGCTTGGATAAATGAATACAAATGATTCCTTTATTGATAGCATTGATGGTGAAAATTATTTACATATGTATGAAACCCACTCATTCCCTCAGATTTTCGATATATAACACTGTGTATGTTGAACAAAGGGTCAAAAATAGAATGATTCCACTCATTATAAAAGTGCTGGATGTTTATCTTTACCAACACTGGTGAAAATTGAGAGTGAAATTATTAATCAGATGAAATATGGCATCCAGTAATTATTAGACTAATATTCAACTACGCAAGGATGGAGATAATATACTTCAATTAAGTTATTAAAAGAGTAGTTCTATCTATATTCTTATATAGTTGATTATTAGTCTAATAATTATTAAATGCTATATTTCATCTGGCAGATAGAATAATTCCATTCTGAATTATCACCAGTGCTGATAAGTAAAATTTATAAACATCAACAATTCCAAAATTAGATGGATCCATTCTATTTTTAACTTTATTTGACATACATAGTGCTATTTATCCACAGTCTGAGGAGAAGTGGTTTTCTTAATTACATATACATTAAACCAGGGGTCCCCAACCCTATGCCCGCAGGCACCATGGCGCCCGCAGACCATTTTACGTGTGCCCGCCGCTATCCGAACACGATAAAAAATTTTTTATCTCTGATACAAATAAATTTAATTTTTAAAATTTATAAATTATTGTATTATATTGTAATCAAATTGTAGGGCATACTATACTTTTACAGCATAAAAATATAAACATTAATTATATATTAAAATTTTATTTTTGAAATAAATATTTTTTTGTACATTATGTGTATTATTAACAATATCCAACTATAAATTTACATTGAAAAAATAAATGGTGCCCACCATCTGGTTGAAAAAAAATAAATTGTGCCCGCCACCTGGCTGGTATTATAGAATGTGCTCTTAAGTGCAAAAAGGTTGGGGACCCCTGCATTAAACTATGCTAGTACATGTATACATATATATGTAAGTAAAGGGATTTGAACTCAGGACTTTTTAGTTTGTTTGTCCTTCACTCCATTTCAAACAACCAATACACATGACTAAACACATGATCCCCAATATAGGTATTTTGTGCAGAATCAGCACTCATCAGTTAGACCAGATCATAATTTTCCACACATATATACAATCAGTGCTCAGTTTATATTGAGATAGCAATTCCTCAAACTTTAATGGACAGACTTCAATCTTATCACTCTTTCAACTATTCAACTGCCCATTTCACTGAAAAACTGATGGAACAGATTTGCTATAGCCATACGCATGTAGACATTACATCAATCTAATCCTTCATATTATCAGACCATTATGTATCTATATATATTAATAGGAGAAGAATGGGATGGACTTATACTAAGATGCAATCTATTTCCCAAGCAATATGTAATTCTAAGGCAGTTTGTAACTTGCATAGTCTGGGGATATTGGATAAGTAGGCACTAGTAGGGGATTTTATGCACAAGCCTTCTGACATCCGTTGATTATTCTGGTTTACACTGAGTGGCAATACATATAGATAGTTTTTTCTGTTTTAATAATTTGCATATACTAAATGTTTTAGTATAAGCAAGTTACATTTTATCTTAGAATTATATATATATATTGTTAAAAAAAAGGTTGTCTTGACAACAGATTGAAATTGTTGATTGTTATCTATATTGGGATTGCCTAAGTGTTAATTGGTTTCTAATGGTTGTATATATATATGAACCCATGCATATATCTTAAAGTTAAAATATACTCATACCCAACCTTTCACATATTAAGGTCCTTTATAAAAAGGTTTGCCATAATGATTATCATCAAATTGTACTCCCTACATTAATTATATTCAACTATTTAGTATAGGGATCTTTAAAAAAAAATGTTTGCCAATTATTGACAAAATAAAAGAACAAGTATTATCCAATAAAAATAACTAATGGGAAAGATTTATTCACTGTATAATTAAAAATACTTAAGATAATATATAATAAATACTAGGAACGATAATTATGTAAAATAACATAAACAATCTCTGTAAAAAAAAAAACCCACCCACATTTTATTCAATGTGAAATTAAATATAAACTTCATTGCCTAAAAAAAAAAAAAAAAACAATTTTCATTTACCTAACTATATGCTGTTTAATATTTTCATACCTGTAATTTTTTTACTTTTTCTTAGGCAAAAATGCTTATTATTCTGAGTATAAGAAAGATTTAATAATTTATGCTACTATAACTACAGTAATAAACTGTCCAATACATTTTTGATCTAATTTTTATTTAATTATGATAACATTTTCGTAACAATAAATAAATGATTGTTGATTTTTAAAAGTTTTCAATTAATAAACAACAAAAGAGAGAGAGAGAAAAAAAACATAAAATACCACACAAATCTGCTAGTTTACAAAACTAAAAACTAATATTTGTAGATAATTGGTATTCTTCAATCACTAAATACTATTAGTAATAAAATGTAACGTTGTTTGAATCAAATTATCATTTTCAGCCATTATGGATCCCTTTAGAATGAAATTATCTAAAAGTTTAATCCAGTTTCCTCAATCCTTAGCACTAGTAAACTTCCTTATTTCATCTATTCATCTGACATGTAGTGATTTTCTAGTCTTCTACTATCTCTTGGGATCCAGATTAAAATTTGAACTGTCCATCAATTATCATCTTTTCTAGTAATATGTCCATCCCAGCTCCAACCAGTCTCTTAATTTTTTCAAGATATACTGTTTGATTTGTATCCATTTATTTTATTTTTGATCTCTTTTTGTTACTCCTAACAAACATCTTTCCATATTTCTTTCATTGGCAGAACTCTATATTTCTCTTCCATTAAGTATCCAAATCTAATATCCATAAGTAAGATTTTGTAAAACACATTACAAACCTTCATTTTCAAACATATAGGCATGTTTTCTTTTAATGCTAAATTATTTCTACCAAAAGAATTCCATCTAATTTTAATTCTACGTTTCATTTCATCCATTATGTTTTCATTTGTACGAATAATCTGATAAAAGAATTTGTAGCTGCTAATTTCTTCTAAATTCATGTGTGTCAGATTTTATTTTCTTCTTCCAGAAAAATCCATTAAACCTTACTTTAATCTTTTTAGCATTTATCTTTAGTCTTGTCTCTTTTTTTATCTGATAATTCTTGCAACATTTTCTGAAACTCGAATAAATTATTTGCAAAAACAACCACATCATCTGCTAAATCTACATGACTTTAAAAAATCTCCATTTAATTTTATTCCATTAGCTTTCCATTTTTAATTTAAAACAGGCAAAACTCACCATACATATTGCCACACACAGCAAGCTAGAGTAATCAATGGATGCCAGAAGGCTTGTGCATAAAATCCTCATCTAGTGCCTACTCATCCAATATCCCCAGACTAGTATCTGGCTTGTGGCCTTCGTCAGTGAGGAGCCTTGGATCTAGCCAGAAACTAGTCTGGGGATATTGGATGAGTAGGCACTAGATGGGGATTTTATGCACAAGCCTTCTGGCATCCATTGATTACTCTAGCTTGCTGTGTGTGGCAATACGTATAGTGAGTTTTACCTGTTTTAACAACAGTTATACACAAGCATAAGAGGTGGTGATCATGTGATGTTTATTGGCATTTTTAATTTACAAAATATTTCTTGTAAAACTGCTGTAAAAAGTTCTGAGACATGGAATCATATTAATCTTCTTAGTATCACCATGTACTCTAAACACTGTTATTGCATTGTGATAATTATTCTTCAGAATATAACAATATTCAAGACTTATATCTTGGTAGTCTGGAGCTCTGCTAACTGTGGAAATGCTATAGAATCAAGTGCCTTTTCATAATCTACAAATCCAAAGCATAATAGCAAATGAAATTTGCTTGGTCCTTTCTATAAGTTCCTTCTGTAATGGAACATGATCCATTGTATTAAAACCATTTTTAAAAGCTAGCTGGTACTGGTGGTTGATTAAAATCCAAAGTTTGAAACAATAGCCCCCCCCCCCACACACACACACTATCAACCCATCTACTGCATGCTTCAGTAATGAAGGGATGTTAGACTAAAGTGCTTCATAATCCCTATCCACTACTTTACCAGCCCTTAGCCCCTGACCAGTTTCTAGTTTATGGCTTTCATCAGTGAGGAGTCTTGGATCTGGGAGCAGTGTACCTGGATCTAATATACCTCTTCTCCAACACACATCATTTACCTTTATGCTTACCTATAAAGTTATCAGCCCTAGCTAAAATTCACAATGTTTTCAATCCGAGCTCATTTACCTGTATAGTCATACAGTCTGGATTCAGTTCAATATCTGTATATTTTGGTGTCTTATTTTTTAGTAACCATAGTCACCTTCATACTTTGTCTACGATCAGTATTAGACCATGAAAACATCACATGATCACCCTTTTTTAAGATTACACAAGATTGTTAAAACAGTAGCACTAAGTGACATTGTGACAGGGGAAAATATTTTGCTGGTGTTTCAACACTTCTGCAAACATAACAAAAAGGTGATCACATGATGTTTTAATAGTTTCATTCAAAATTTGCTGAAGACAAATTGTAATTATCTTGGTAAAACTCATATAAAACTGATAAAAGATTAGATCTGTAACTTCTAATATCTTCTATTTCACCATTTATTACTAATGCATTCTTTCAATCATTTGGTACATCTTTATTATTTATACAGTATATGGCACTGCAATAATTGTCCTACATTTTCACCTACTTCTTTTAAAATATGAATATTGATTTCATCATTTTCTGAAAGATTTCTTTTCTTTATAGATTTATCTGCATGTCTGACTTCTTTATTTGAAAGTCTGACCAATCTCAGGAGATGTAGTTATGGAAGAGGATACTTTGTTTTCTTGTTCTTTATTATTACGTAATTCTTTATAGAACTTTCCCACAAATTTCCTAATGCCATCATCTTTTTAATAATAGTTCTACCTTTTCTTCTTATTGCTGATACAATCTTCCTTCCAATACCAAGATATTGTTTTGCACGTTTGAGACCTATTTTTTTTTTGCTATAGCTTTCTTTTCCAATTCATAATTACACTTTCCTATATTATTATTATTATTATTATTATTATTATTATTATTATTATTATTATTATTATTATTATTATTATTATTATTATTATTATTATTATTATTATTATTATTATTATTATTATTATTATTATTATTATTATTATTATTATTATTATTATTATTATTATTATTATTATTATTATTATTATTATTATTATTATTATTATTATTATTATTATTATTATTATTATTATTATTATTATTATTATTATTATTATTATTATTATTATTATTATTATTATTATTATTATTATTATTATTATTATTATTATTATTATTATTATTATTATTATTATTATTATTATTATTATTATTATTATTATTATTATTATTATTATTATTATTATTATTATTATTATTATTATTATTATTATTATTATTATTATTATTATTATTATTATTATTATTATTATTATTTATTATCTGAATTATTTATTATCTGTTCAGAATTGGGATGAGATTTTTATGATAGATAATGTAAATGATGCATTTTTGGGGTTCCAAGCTATTTGTTTAGATTTAATTGCTAAAGCAAAGTTTCATTTAAAATTGACAAGTAAGAATAGAAGAAGATCTCTTTGGGTGACAGATGCGCTGGTATGTAAAATTAATCAGAGAAATGTGTTAAAATCTTTGGATGGCTCATCAGATGTTTTAAAAAAACTTAATGTTGAAATTAAGTCTGATATTAGAAAGTTGAAGTTTAGATATTATCAAGAATTTCTTAATGATAAAAATGTTTCTTTGAAATGGAGAACAATAAATTCTTTGATTAAAAAATCTTCTCCTGATGTATTAAATGTATTAAATATAATGAAAGTTTAATTGAGTTACAGAATAATGAAAAATATTTAGCTGATCGGTTTAATGAGTATTTTGTAAATTTATCGATGCGTGATGTGCCTGAGCAGATTTTGTCTTCTTATGCAAGTTTGAATTCTTTTTTATATTCTGATGTTTCTGAATCTCAGTTGTCTGTAGCAATTGATAGTTTAAAAAATGTCACTTCTTTTGGACTAGATGGTATAACACCTAAGATGCTTAAAGAAAATAAGGTTGCATTTTTGCCTATTTTAGTTCATTTATTTAATTTATCTTTGCAGTCTGGATCATTTCCAGAATGTCTGAAAGTTAATGTTATTACTCCTGTTTATAAAAAGGGTGATTCTACTCTTATGGTCAATTATAGGCCAATTGCTATTATTTCTGTTTTTTCTAAATTATTGGAAATGATTGTTAGGGATCAAATGTTGTCATTTCTGTTTAAAAATAAAATTTTATCTGACTATCAATATGGTTTTCTTCCTGGCAGAAGTACATTAGATGCTTTAAAACATCATGTTCAGTATTTAACATCTTCATTGGATCAGGAACTTAAAACATTGGCTATTTATCTTGATTTATCTAAAGCATTTGATTCTGTTAATCATAATATTTTGATTAAGCATTGCTACTTGTATGGTTTTCGTGGATCTATTGGTAGTTGGTTGGAGAGTTATTTAAATGATAGGAAACAGTTTACTAATATTTATGGTACTATCAGTGATGTTGTCTTGATTAATTCTGGAGTTCCATGAGTTCAGTACTTGGTCCTCTATTGTTTTTAATTTATATTAATGATTTATTTTCATTGAAGTTACATTCTAAGATTTTTGGTTTTGCTGATGATATTGCTTTATCTTGCAATGCTGTTTCTTATAATCTTCTTGAAAAATTAGTGAATGAGGATTTGGACTCAATTGGTAAATGGTTGGCATATAATTCATTGTTGGTCAATTTAGATAAAACAAAAGCTATTCTTTTTTCTTACAAGCGTACTTTTTTTCTCTTAAGATTAAAATTTGCTGTAAGTATATTTTGCATTATAATAGTATATGTACTTGTGAGAATATTCCTTTGGTAGATAATTATTGTTATTTGGGAATATATATTGACTCCAGATTGTCCTGGACAAATCACATTACCTATCTTTGTCAACGGTTACGTAATTTAAACTATATGTTTTATTATTTAGTTAAATTTCTTCCTAGGTCTGCTCTCATTTTTATTTACATTGCCTGTTATCAGAGTATTTTATCTTACAATATCATTATTTGGGGTAATGCTTCTCCACATATTTTATCTTCTTTGCGTGTTTTGCAAAATTATACTTTGCGCATTATTTTTGGTAGATCTCGTTCCTCTTCTGTTCGAGATATTTATATTGCATTTGGTTTATTTGATGTAAATCACTTATATCAATATAGAGTTATTTTTGATATTTTTTGTGCTAAACCTTTTCTGAATTCTAGAGTTTATGTTCTAAATACTGGTCTTTCTAATAAATTTCAATTACCTTTACCAAAATTTTTTAAGGAATCTAGTAGAAGACAATATGTTTATTCTGGGTCAAAGTTGTTTAATAAATTTGTATATGAATGTTCAATTGATCTGAATAATATTTCTTATATATCATTCAAAAAATATTTGTGTCAATGGTTGTGTAGTATGTATTAATTTTGGCATTTATTTTATTTATTTAATTAATTTTATTTATTTCCTAAACTGTTCTTTTGAGTTTTTGATTGTATTTTTATTTAATTTATTTTTACATGTAAATTCCACACACAAGATTTTTCTTGTTTGGAGTTTTTAAATATTTGTGATGTACTTTGTTTTATTTCATAGAATAAATTGAATTATTATTATTATTATTATTATTATTATTATTATTATTATTATTATTATTATTATTATTATTATTATTATTATTATTATTATTATTATTATTATTATTATTATTATTATTATTATTATTATTATTATTATTATTATTATTATTATTATTATTATTATTATTATTATTATTATTATTATTATTATTATTATTATTATTATTATTATTATTATTATTATTATTATTATTATTATTATTATTATTATTATTATTATTATTATTATTATTATTATTATTATTATTATTATTATTATTATTATTATTATTATTATTATTATTATTATTATTATTATTATTATTATTATTATTATTATTATTATTATTATTATTATTATTATTATTATTATTATTATTATTATTATTATTATTATTATTATTATTATTATTATTATTATTATTATTATTATTATTATTATTATTATTATTATTATTATTATTATTATTATTATTATTATTATTATTATTATTATTATTATTATTATTCAATTCAATTCAATTCAATTCAATTCATTTATTTACCGTACAAAACTACAGCATAAAGCCAATTACAGTATTGCACCATAACAAATATATAAATACATAAATGAGTTTAAATGACAAATTATTAATATAATTATGTGCCATATTTCAATAAAAGATAATTAACACATTTAAAAATCTAAAGTAAAATTAAATATCAGCATATAAACAATTATTATTAAAACATTAATAATAACAAATAAATAAAAGGGATAAATATAAAGCGCGTAACAAAATAATAATAATAATAATAAAACAATTTAACATATATATATAAACAAAATCAAGTTAAACCAATCAAATATGACATTTAAATTTAATAACATAACAAAATTGATTATAATCTAAATTGAAGTAATTATTATTACTACAAATCTGATTATATAAATATGGCAGTCTAAATAAAGGAGAAAATCTAAGAACATTGGAATGACAAGTTTTAATGTAACAAACAGAAGCAGACCGAGTATCATGCACATGAGATCTAATTACAACAGTAGAAATTGTGTCAGATAAAAGAACTATTTTATTAACAAGTTTATAAAGATATTTAAGATCTCTATATTGTCTTCTAGAAGAAAGATGAACAACAGTTTTATTTCCCAAAGAAACATATTTAAAAAACTTATTACTCACTGATTGTAATAAGTTACATCCCTGTTTAGAGCTAGGATTCCAAATGACTGAACAATATTCAATGATGGGAAGAACCAATGATAAAAATAATTTAAATTTTGTATCACCACTGAAATGATGACCAAACCTTAGAATAGTACCTATAATTTTTAAAGCTTTACCAATAATCATTTCCAAATGAGGAAGAAAGGATCCATTACTAGAAAATATAACTCCCAAATCTTTTTGGGATTCAACAGAAATAATTTTGTGACAATTAATAAAATAAGAAAAATGCAAAACTTCAGATTTTTTAGAATACGAGACTAAGGAACATTTACTGAAATTAACAATCATATTATTTAAATCACACTAAGCACTAAAATTATCTATATCCTTTTGAAGAAGAGTGCAATCAAACACAGATGTGATTCTTCTAAAGATTTTACAGTCATCTGCATAGCACAAAAGATAAGAAGATTTTAAGCAATCCTTAAGGTCATTCATATAAATGTTAAAAAGCATAGGTGCTAAAATACTACACTGAGGAACTCCAAAATTACATTTAAACTTAGATGAAATAGTATTATTAAATTTAATATATGCAGTACGACCATGAAGAAAGGATTGAAACCAATAAACAAGCTTAGTAGAAAAACCCATTTGATATAATTTGCGAAGAAGAATACTGTGGTCTACTTTATCAAAAGCTTTTGATAAATCAAAATAAACAACATCAAGTCTCTGCTGGTCCTCAATTGCATGAGCTATATGATCATAAATTGTTAACAAATTAGTTTCTACGGATCTATTAGGTATAAAACCATGCTGTGAAGAAGAAATGAGTTTACTAACATCTAAAATAATTTTATTATAAACACACCTCTCAAAAATTCTAGCAATAGTATGTAAAACAGAAATAGGTCTATAGTTATTAAGACAATCATGTGAACCATTCTTAAAAATTGGGACCATTTTGGCACACTTAAGCACATTAGGAAAAACACAAGAATTCAGTGATAAATTAAAAATAAATGCAAGAGGAACTGCAATAAATTCAGCTAGCCCTTTGTAAATAAATGAAGGAATATTATCATTTCCCAAACTAGAATGAATTTTAAGTCGCTTAATAGCCATAACAACATCATCCTTAGAAATATGGTCAATCATACAATGAACAGTTGAAGAATTACAAAATAATGCAATATTTGAAGATATTGCATCATGTGATGAATATACATCAGCAAAATGTTTTGAAAAGTCATTTGCACTTAAAGTGAAACCATGAGTAGCTTGAACCTTTTTTCTACCCAAACCAGACTTTTTAATGAAATCCCAAAATTCTTTAGGGTTAGATGAAATATTAACCTCAGTTCTTCTAATATAATTCTTCAAATCTCTTTTATAAACATGCTTCACCAATCTTCTGAAATTAATAAAATTATTATAAAAAAAAAGATATTCTGTGTTTTAAAATAAAGTCTACGATGATAAGACTTCCTTTTAATAATTTTAATAAGATCGCATGAAAACCAACGAGGAAAACCCTTATAAAAAGGTCGCTTATTGGGAATATACAAATCAATAAAACCATTAAGAATCTTTAAAAACTCATCCAAGCAATGATTTACATCATTAAAAGAATACAAAAAATTCCAATTAACTTTAGAAAAGTTTCTACAAAAATCAAAATAATTACCCTTCCCATAATCCTTTCTTGAAATATTAGAAAAATTAATCTTTGAGTGACAAACATTAATATAAAACTCAAAAGGGGGATGATGAGCATCAATAGGAAAATTAACAGAGACAACTTGAAAATTACTAACTACTGTTGAACTACATAAAATATAATCCAAAGTACGATGAAAGGAATTAACAAATGGGTTATATTGCTTGAGTCCTAAAAATTTACAGAACTTTAACATTCTAGAAGCCTTAGAAGACAAAACAGAAAAGTGTGTAGCAATTCTACCCTGATATAAATCTGGAATATTTAAATCCCCAGTAATAATAACATTATCATAGCCAATCAGAAAATCTTCAAGTGATGTCAAAAAATAATCAAACTCCAACAATGACAAAGTGGGTTTGAGATAAACATTACCTAAAATAAATTTAAAATTGTGATTTAAAGTAATTTCACACCATGTAGATTCACAAAAAGAAGAAGAAAAAGAAAGTTCTTTATAAAAAACATCTTTATGAAGAGCAATCAGAGTACCACCACCTCGAGAAATATTATCCATAGATCTGTCAGTTCGCAAAATACTGAATCTATCATCAAGAAAAGAACAATCAGGAAATTGTTGATTCAACCAAGTTTCTGTAAGTAAAATAAGATCAAAATGTTCTGTTTCAAAAAATTGTTTAATTTGAACACATTTAGTCCTCATACCTCTGACATTCATGTAAAAACAAGAAAGGCCTACCATATTACCCACAAAGATAATGGAAACAACACAAATAAAACCAAAAAGAGAAAAAAAAGTGATAAAGAAAGAATAAATAAATAAAAATAAATAAATAAAATAAAATAAAATAGATAGTAAAACAAAATAAATTCTCTTAAAACCTTAGAGAACTAGCCAGAGATCCATAAAAAAAGAAATGGAAGCACCGCAAGGCCATAAATTGGGGGATATTATTTCATTATGTTTATGTGCAGAAACAGAAACATAAAAGCAAGAAGACTTAGAATTATTCATATTAACTTTATGACAAACAATGCTAGTTTGTAAACTATTTTCAAGAAATACTGTAATATCTTTTGAACTGAGATTTACTGGCATATTAGAAAGAAAATATCTATAATAAGTTATATTAGTATTAGAATAAACATCAGCAAAATTAGATTTATTAAATCCATCAGATATATTAATTTTTTTAGTTCTTGAAAAATCATTTTTATTAGAAGATAAAGAAGAGTATCCAGAATGATTTATCCGATAGTTACTATTTGAATGAAAGTCAAGTGAATGTGAACTATAAGCTGGAATGAATTTGGGAGCAATATCTGGATAATTAAGAATTTTATGTCTAACAGACCTAGAATAAACATTAGCAAAATTAGATTTATTAAATCCATCAGAAATATTAATTTTCTTAGTTCTAGAAAAGTCATTTTTACTAGAAGATGAAGAGTATCCAGAATGATTCATCCGATAGTTACTATTTGAATGAAAGTTAAGTGAATGTGATCTATAAGCTGGAGTAAATTTGGGAGCAGTATCTGGATAATTAAGAATTTTATTATTATTATTATTATTATTATTATTATTATTATTATTATTATTATTATTATTATTATTATTATTATTATTATTATTATTATTATTATTATTATTATTATTATTATTATTATTATTATTTATTTTGTATTATAAATTTCTTCATATTCAATTCTTTTTAATGAATCATTTTTAAGTATTTTTATATGCCTTCTTTTCTTCTTACATTCTTCAGTTTATATACATTTTTCATATTCAATTCTTCTTAATGGGTTGTTTTTAAATATTCCCCTATTCCTTTTTTTCTTACACTTTCTTGTTTATAAATCTCTTCATTTTCAATTCTTCTAAATGGATCATTATTAAATATTTCCATATTCCTTCTTTTCTTCTTACATTCTCCTGTTTATAAATCTCTTCATTTTCAGTTCTTCTTAATGGATCATTATTAAATATTTCCATATTCCTTCTTACATTCTCCTGTTTATAAATCGTCTTCATTTTCAATTCTTCTTACTGGATCATTATTAAATATTTCCATATTCCTTCTTTTCTTTTTACATTCTCCTGTTTATAAATCTCTTCATTTTCAATTCTTCTTAATGGATCATTATTAAATATTTCCATATAACTTCTTTTCTTCTTACATTCTCCTGTTTATAAATCTCTTCATTTTCAGTTCTTCTTAATGGATCATTATTAAATATTTCCATATTCCTTCTTTTCTTCTTACATTCTCCTGTTTATAAATCTCTTCATATTCAATTTCTCTCAATGAAGCATTTTTAAATATTTTCATATTTCTTCTTTTCTGCCTACATTCTCCTGTTTCAGTAAAAAAAAATTATTAGTAAGTTGCCACTTTTCTGTACCTGCTATCTTTTTAGCAGTTCTTAATAGAATTTCAGTCAAGATTGAATGATCTATAAAGACTGTTAATATTTTAAATCAATTTGCAAGTTCTAATTTAAATTCATTGAAATGTTTCTTAAGATAAAGAATACCAACTGCTAATAATTTCTTTAATAGTTTTCTTCTCTCTAGTTTTGCATTAGCACATATCTTACATCTCACTAATTAAAGATCATTTCCAATAATGAATCTATTAAGAACATCATAATCTTGGAATACAAACTTTCCATTAGTCAAAAAATAATTCAAATGTGATATATCTTCTTTCAATATTTCCATGTCAATTTTCATTTAAATTTTTCTTAAATTAAGCATTCATATACTGTCTTTCATTTTATTTTTGCAAACTCCTCAAGTCTATGGCCTCTCTTATTTATGTATCTTAACGAAATTTACCCTTTCATCTTCCAATCATTTACCAACTCTAGCATCAAATTCTTTCATGACAATTCCAAAACATTGCTTGTTCTTATCAAAAGAATTCTCAACAGCCATACCAAAATTATCTACTTCAGTAAGGAGAACTTGTTGAAGCATAAAACTGAATTATTTGCATTTGGTCTCTTTAATGAATTTGATAACTAATCTTTCCATTCTGTCTGAAATACCATCAATCACCATGATGTTGTTATTCCACTTTTTATTTATAATGAATCTTATTCTATTTAGGCTTTGATTATATGTTTCTTTATAATAAAGCATATATGGACTTTGTAAATCAATTATCTCTTCATCTTTTCCCCTAACATCACAGTGTCCATTTAATACCATTTCCTCTTAATCACTTAAAAATAATTTCGAGTTATGGATATCTATATAGATCATCATTAAATTGAAACTTGGGTCTGAAATTGGGGGATTCCTAGCATTCTATGTCTTCTGCTACCTCTGTTGGAAACTTCATTGCCTCTTGGAAATAAGGGTCATAATTTAGTTTTATTTGCCATAATTGTATATATTTTTATGTAATCAAAATCAAACAAAATTCACAACTCAACCACTATTCATTTTGATGAAACTAAGGTTGTTGTTTTTTTTTTTTGAGAGAAATAAAATCAAAATAATTAAAGAATGTTTATTATTAAAATTTTATGATTCTGAAGCAATTAACTTGTTTAAAAGTTATTTTAATATTAAGGGTGTATGGGAAGTATGTGGAATTGTGGGTAATGTTTAGTTTAAATGTGTTGCTATTTTGTAGTTCTTTACACTTGAGAAGTGAAACCATTGGTAGTGTTTTAGAGTTTATTTTCTTGGCTAATCTGGTTGAGTTGGGTATTTGGGATAATTTTGATATTTATTGACTACATTAGCGTTATGCTTTTAATGCTTATATCTTTATATATAAAGATGATTACATGCATATTCTGCTTTCAAGAAACCCCAACTAATATTTCAGTTAAAAAGAATGATCAAGATGCAGAAATAAAACCAGAATTTCATATTATACTCAGAGGAAATCAATTCATCATGTTAGCTAATACATATTGGTGAGGAGCCCACTCACGTTTATTTAATGGCACTCACATTTACGGTACATTACATTTAGAAATATTAAGAACATCCAAAAAAAAATTCAGCACAATTATGAAAAAGATAATACACCCATTAAATTCTTGAAAGAAAAAGCAGCCACACTACCATGAATGCCTATTGGATGTACATTGTACAGGATGACATTCATACAAAAGAAGATATACATGAAATTTAAATTTATAATTTTTTTTTATTTTTCTCTTACTATTTTTTCAAACGTCTTACTGAAAGTATATTAATAATTTTTATTAGTCCATTCATTATACTAGAGATAATACACGTAATGAATATTTCTGTAATTTTCATATATCACTCTTACTGATACTGTATTCACAAATATAAAGAAATATAGGGGATTTGAACTCAGACAATCAAGCCCCTTCACTATCCACACTATCTCATACTACTGATACACATGACCACACACATGCTGAAAAGATAAATAATCACCAATAGATCTATCAGCCTTTTATCAGTTTTATACAAAGTTTTTACCAAGATAATTACAACTCGTCTACAAAGAACATTGGATTTCCACCAACCAAGAGAACAAGCTGGATTTAAAAGTGGTTTTAGTACAGTAGATCATATCCAGGTACTGAGAGAAGTTATAGAAAGGACAAATGAATATGAATTACCATTATGTTTTGGAATTGTAGATTATGAAAAGGCATTTGATTCTATAAACATTTCTTCAGTGATTAAAACATTGGATCATCAAGGTATAGATCCAGGATATTGTCATATTTTAAAGATATTTATAAAAATGCAACAGCAACAATTAGATTACATAATGATATGGGAAAAGTCAACATTGAGAAGGGTGTAAGACAAGGTGACTCCATAACTCCAAAACATTTTACAGCAGTGCTGCAAGAAGTATTTTGTGGATTGAAATGGGAAACTAAAGGAGTGAAAGTAAATGGAGATTATTTAAGTCATTTAGATTTTGCAGATGATGTAGTTGTTTTTGCAAATAATGCTTCAGAGTTGCAGGAAATGTTGCAGGAGTTATCAGATGAAAGTAGAAAAGTAGGACTAAAGATAAATGTTAAAAAGACTAAAGTAATGTTTAATCGATTTGCTCAAAATATGAAAATAAAGATTGATTATGATGAATTAGAAGAAGTTAACAGTTACAAATACCTTGGTCAGATTATTAATACAGATGGAAACATAATGGAGGAAATTAATCATAGAATTAAACTTGGTTGGAGTGCTTTTGGTAGAAATAACTTGATACTTAAAGGAAATATGCCTATGTGTTTGAAAAGGAAGGTTTTTAACAAATGTGTTTTACCAGTTCTTACTTATGGATCTGAGACTTGGACACTTAATAGAAGAGCAATACAGAGACTTCAGACCACTCACAGAAGTATGGAGAGATGCATGTTGGGAGTAACAAGAAGAGATCAAAAACGCAATGTATGGGTAAGAGAACAAACAGGTGTTACTGACCTCATTGAAAAAATTAAAAGATTGAAGCAGGCTGAACATATTGCTAGAAGAGATGATAGTAGATGGACAATTGAAATCTTAAACTGGATTCGAAGAGATTGTAAAAGACCCAGAACATGTGAAATGGATGGATGAAATAAGAAAGTGTGCAGGGGTGATGTGGAGAAGAGAAGCTAAAGATCGGAGAAGATGGATTGAACTTGGAGAGACCTTCATCCTGCAGTGGATTGATAATGGTTTGATGATGATGATGATGACATGGTATTTTGTA